>REGM01000170.1:683423-695499 GCA_004194415.1 Aurelia aurita
GACAAAAAGCAAGAAATCTTTAGCAAAAGAAGGTCACACTTATAAAGCGGGCGAATTTGACTGAGTGCACTATGGTGAAAGATCAATTCAAATATCTAAGAAGGGTTCTGATTTTAAGGAGAAAGTGTAGAAATAGTGTAGAATAGCCTTAGTTTATTTGGTTTTTGCTGAAAATAGCATATTTTTTGCTTGAATGAGAAGTGACCATTGAAAATCCAAATCCAAAAACTTTAAGTCTATTTTTCTCAAATGTCACTTTCCGCGTACTACTTGAGCTCAGGAAAACTTTCATTGAGTAATAAAAAAGCAATATTTAAAACCCTGTATACCATTTTGCAGCTTATACCCTGGAGAGTACAAGTATCTACCTGGTTTTCCTTCTACAGGTTGTGGTTTAGAAAAAAAAGTACTGTGAAGTCCCTTACACAATGCGATTTGGAAATACGTCAAAAGATCTAATTTAGAGAAATAAATCTTAAGAAAGAAGAAAAAAT
Organism: Aurelia aurita; assembly: GCA_004194415.1. Lineage (NCBI taxonomy): Eukaryota > Metazoa > Cnidaria > Scyphozoa > Semaeostomeae > Ulmaridae > Aurelia > Aurelia aurita. The sequence goes on from REGM01000170.1 coordinate 683,918, forward strand.
TAATGAGATACCTGTACTCCCCAACTCTAAAGCTTCACAATGATGTGCTATTTGTGAGGATATTCCTCACTGGGTATCAGAGAAAGTTTCACTAAGCATTCTTGATTTTTTTCTATTTTTGCCTGGTTTCCATGGTAACCATGCGCCATTTTTAAAATTAGACTGCAGATTTGAATTCAGGGCATCAACTTTAGTCTTGGCACTGAGTTTTGACTTTCTAACTTCACAGACAAAGAAAATAGATTTTCGACTAGTCCCCCACCTTAAACACCATTTTACACCGTCAACTCTGATAACTCCTCACACAAACCAAATAACCGCAGGTGATGTTTTATAGGAGGTTTTGAGTTTGGAGAGTATGATAATTGAAAAATTATAAAAACGATTGATTGATTTATTGATTGATTAATCAATTAAAAGATCTTAATTAAAAGACAATTTGTCCCTGTTATAGTTAGCCTCACTCTCTTCTATATAGGTACAATTTCTCTACTTTCATGAAACATTACATACAACTGGAAAATTCACAAAAGAATGTCAGAAATGTCCAAGAGATCATTTTCGACGTTTTATACGCTTTTAATGGGAAAATTTTGAAGTTCATTCATGAAATGGCTAACGATGACCGTTTCAAACAGGGCATTTTTTAAGGATTTTGAGTGGTGGGGCATTTTTCAAAAGGCCCACACTCACATACCACCAGAAACGGTACGGGGGTTTATAGACGGGTGCTTCAGACTGTGATATATACTTAAGCATACGCTAAAAATTCTGGAATTGTTATAAGGGCTGAATGGGTTGTTTCACATATGCATCTTAAAAGATATTTATGTAATTAAGAGGTGTTGTTATTGGACATTAGCTAAGAGAAGTTGGAACCTTAACTTGGGATGAGGAATCGAAAAATATTTCCATTTGTTTTCGATTTATTACATTCAGCAAAATTTTCATAACATCATGATCATGCCGTTTGGATACCAAACAATTTCAGGATTGAGGCTTTAGGCTTTAAGATTTGACACAATTGCGATGTCTCTAAAAAGATTTTTGCAAATTGCAAATTGCGAGTTACCACAAGCTAAGTTAACTTTCCGGAAATACCGGGTGTCCCAAAATGATGACCGTATACAGTCATGAATTATGCACCGATTTTACTAACACACCAAGCATTTGAAAGCAAAAAGGCTAACTTAGATATGGGATTTTTTCCACTAAAGTCGATCATATCACTCTAGGGTTATGGTATGGACAAGTTACTAGAAACCTTTTTTGAAAAGTCTTAAGAAAAGCTAAAAAATTACAATCAAACTTCGTCCTGTTTTCAGCTTTGATAGGATTGCAGTGGCATCTTCTAAGGAACATAAATAAGCAACCTGTATGTATTTACATGCAACAGATACATATTTGTCCCTAGGTTTTGCTCCTTGAAGGATGAGCATGCCCGCTTTCGTTTTTGAAGATGAAACTTCGGAAAAACGTTATCGTAATTTGTAGTTCTCTTTTAATTATGTTCAAGAATAGTATAGGTACGAAGCAAAATAACCCATAGATTTCAAGATTCAAGATTTCATTATCAAACAATAGCCTAGTACATGTTATAGTATAGTTATGTATACTTTAAACAGCTATCGAATGAAGCAAACAAGAACAATAAATTTATTAACAAAACAACAACGAAGATATTAAATCATAACGCTAGAATGGTATGACAGATTTCAGTGCAATAAATGTTCACATCTCTAAGTTCATCTGTCTGCTAAATAGTGGTTGGTATTCATTCAAATCAGTGCATCATTCATGATAGTACATTTTCGCAAACGCCGATACTTCATCTTGGGACACCCGGTAGTTTTTATATACGGTATACCGGGTGCATAAAAAAAAGTACCCCCTTTTGACTGGAAAAAGGAACGAAACGATCAAATGCCGAGACTTTTCGACTGCACAACTAAATTTGTTAATCTTCAACTTAAATTCACATACCCTGCATTTATAAATCGTCAACCAAACACCGGAGATACGAGCTTGCGAAGTCAAAATTTAGAGTGCACCTGACCAGAGGTTTTCAAAAAGGGCCTAGCTATGCTTTGATGTCATCGGCATTTACCAAAGCAATTTTCAACGTTCTATCTTTAGTTTTTACTTTTGAAAATAATGCTATTTTGAAATCACTTTTCTTTTGAGGAAAAAATCGTTCCTTAAATTCCATTGAATAGTTATTTGTATCAAAGAAGAGAGAAAGGAGCACATAGACGCTTATTTTTTAGATGTGGCACGAGTTTATTAAACTCGCCACATTTTTCTTTTATTTGTTCAATTAGGGTCGTGACTAAGCGTCTATGATTCTTTTCAAAATCAAAAATAAGAATAAAAGTAAAAAATTCCTTTGGAAAATGCTCATGATATCAAATCATGGTTAGGCCCTTTCTCAAAACCTCTGGTTTTAGGTGCACTCTAAATTTTGACTTTGGGAGCTTGTATCTCTGGTGTTTGATGGACGATTTATAAATGCTAGGTATGTGCATTTAAGTTTAAGATTGAAAAATTTACCTGTGCAATCGGAAAGTCCTAATTTCGTATCGTTTTCATTCTTTTTCCATTCAAAAAGGGGTACATTTTTTTGAGACACCCGGTATATAACGGTATTTCAACAAATGGATGAAATACTGCAGCTGTTCAAACTTGTTTCCAACATTTTGGGGCACATTTATCATTTGAAAGGGCCCCACAGTGGCCTAGACATTTAGGGGTAAATGTAGCATTTTGCTCGCCAGTGGTGGGGAAGGTCGTAGGGCCTGGTGGGGCAATTCCCCACCACTTAGTATATTAAAAAATGGCCTGGTTTCAAACAAGCCCATACACCAGGAAACAAACGCAGAACTTTTTTGAATCACCTTCAAGAATAGTATAAGGGATCAGTTATTCATCCGATCCTAATAGAGTGGTACAGTCGAACTCGCATAAGTCGGATCTCTTCGGACCGAGAGAAACAATCCGACTTACATCCGACTTACGCGTTAGTCAGATTTTTCCGTCTTATGCGAAGGTTAAAGACTTAGGAGTCGGGCTCCAAATAAAAAGGAGGATATTACAGTAACTTACTCTTCAGTCTAGGTTGTTCCCATCTTGAATATGAAAGTACACATGTGACCCGAGCCTTTTTTGTTTTGTGTTCTATGTGTCCCATGTGTTCCTCTGAAGGCACAAGTTCATATCAAAACTATTAACACAAAATTTTCTGTGGTTAACTCCGACTGATACAATGCCATTTACTCGTGGAACCCCAAAAATGATCCGATTTATGCGAATATCCGACTTATAAAATCTGACTTTGGCCAAGAAATTTAGAAGGATTTATGCCAATGGGCCTGCGACTGATATTTGTGTCCAACTTATGAAAATCCCGACTTATGCGAGTTTGACTGTACACTAACAACTGTACTGTTAACGCTGCAAGGGAGTGGTATACGGTAGTAATCGCAATGTAAGGAATCATCGAGTTAGTAAAATAGCCTTCCTCAGCAAATCAAAGAACGGTTGGCTATTTTTCTCGTAATGTCTACATAATAAGCTGCCTTTCTATATAAAACATTCGTCTCTCAGATGTATCTCAATTCGTTTTTTGAAATAATTTTACTGAACGGCCTACTAAGGAAGAATTTCAGAATCTAGAAAAACATTCCCCTGCCACTGTTATTTTGCTTTTCTTGTCATTTAAATGAAAATAAGGTGAAATGAAAGTTTGGTCTATTGCAAACGAAAAAACGTTTATTTCAAAGTAATTGAAGCGATCATTCTTTTGATATCTGTATATCTTTTTACGAAGTGAGGTAATGCGGGCTTTCTGAGAATTTTGCCATAACTCAAATTCAACGAAGCCATGAATTGCTTAAAATTTCGCACTTACATTCACTAAATAGGTCCAAACAAACTGAAAAGTTTTTATTTGATCGTGAATACTATCAAATTCGATCAAGGCCTTTCAAGTGAAACGATAGTGGATCATCGCATACAGACAGAGGTTTTATATTCGTTGTGGCAACGGGGGCAACGGGATTGCTTGCAACAAAAGTCAAAGATTGACCCTTTATCGACCAAAAAATAGTTAGGGAATATGATTCCATTAATTTTTTCAATCATTTACCATTTTTTATTCCAGCAATATGTCAGTTTTTTAAAAAGAAATAGAAAAAAGGTGGTAAGAATAATTGTGCAGCTTCTCCAAAATAAGAATGCATGTGCTCCTTTCCTTTTCTTTGATATACTTATAACTTTTGAAATGGAATGTGAGGATTCCTAAAAAAAAAAGGAAATTTCAAGGACACTTGAAACATCTCAAAGTGTAATTTTTTCAGAAGTAAAATCTAAGAATTAAGTTGAAAATTCCTTTGCAAAAATGCACGGGATATCAAATCATGGCTAGGCCCTTTTCAAAACCTGTAGTTTAATGTGCACTGTAAATTTTGACTTTGCAAGCTCGTATCTCCAGTGTTTGGCGGACGATATTAAATGCAAGGTACGTGAATCTAAGTTGAGGATTAACAAATACAGTTTTGTACTTGGAAAGTCCAATCGTTTTGTCATTATCGTTTTGCGCTTTTTTCCAGTCAAAAGGGAGTCATTTTTCTGAGACAGCCGGTAGTAAAACAACTCTATCGCTAACCCAAAATATAGTTTCTAACCCCATGCATAATTGTCATACATCTTGGTTTGTCTCTTTCCCGGGACAATAGCCTCAAGGCGGGGCAGGGCAGCTAGACAGCAATTTTGTCGGAACAATAACTGCAGCATACTAACAGGGATGGGAAAACTTGATTTTCTTTTTGGGGGTATCCTCTATACCAGTTTCAGGATTGTCTCTTTTGGTCGCAGCTTTCTTCTCTTCCTTGGCTTTAATTGATGACAGTCCTGCATTCCCTTCTTTTCTTAGATCTGCTATGGCATGCTCTTCCTTTGATTCTTTGGGCATCGTTGTGGCAACTGAAAGTAGAAGATACTTGATTACTTTAATAAACCATACAAGACGTAAGAACCGGGGGGGGGGGGCGGCACTGGCGGCACGTGCCCCCCAGATTTTGCTGTGATGATACAGGAATATGGGCATATGATACAGGAAGCAAGTGCAAATAAAGCAAAAATATGCTAAGAATTTCCTTTATTAAAATAAATAGTTTCTTAAATTATAATTTCCCACTACTGGAGTTTCTTAACTTTTTGGCGATCTGAGAGTTGAATTTCTTATTAGCGGTTTCTTATAAAAAAATATGTGCAGTGGGCATGTTCAAAGATATTTTAAGATGTACCTGAAAAAAAAATAGGGCACTCCATTTTGGAATTTTAAAAAGGATTTTCTTGAGAAAGCACCTTCGAGAAAGCTTTAAAAATGGCATAAAATCAAGATCACATTTCCCTAATATTTCTTCTTTTTACAGCAATAACTTGAACATGCTTTAGTATTGCTGTAAGGCAGAAATAATAGGGAAATTTGATCGTGATTTTATGCCGTTATTAAATGTGTCTTGAATGGGCATGGTCAAGAAAATCCCTAATAATTTCAGAATGGAGTGGCCAATTTCAGTCACGTAAATTTTAAACATATTCGAACATGTGCATTGTTAAATAATATATTTGCCAATATTATTGTCTTGATATCCAGGGAGCTGTGATCTTTCGAACGGGGATTATTGTCTTTTTTTCACTCACCCGGCAGGTTTGATAAACGAGTTTTGGTGATTTTTAAACGGGAGTATCTTGGGACACCCGTTAAAATTTACTGTCTTTTTACGATAACTACAACAGATGCACCAAAAAGTTTCCACTTATGAAAGGCCATGATAAATGGCACACCATGCAAATTTTAAAGACCAACTGGAAGACCAACTATATCACCAGTGGCGGACTGGCCCCCCTCAAAATCCTTATCACAGTTACAACCTTCCTCCTTTAACAGTTAAAAATCGTCTGGCATCATTGATGATACATTGCAATCCAAAAGTTTCGCATGGCTAAAGCTTCAGACAAAGGTTTGCCTGAAAATCCTCCTCCGAATCGCCTTTAAAAGAGTCCGGAAAAATTTTTTGGCCAAATTTTTTGGACGTAACACTTTGATTTGAAGCATTCAGTGGCGATTTTTAGTGAAACTTAGGTCCATTCTAAGTAATTATATAACTCGTTTCAAGTGAAAGATTTGATCTATGAGCAGTAAAACAGGGAATTATTTCCGATTTTTCTAACGGCCTGTTTACATGGGAGTTTTCAGCCCGGTCAAACGCTTGTAAATATCAGCTTGCAATTACATGGAAAAAGATTCGCCCCGGGCTGAAAAGCCACCCAAGGCTGAAATTTCAGCTCGCCTTGCTATGCGCTAGCCAAGATGATACGTTAATCCCTTAATTAGGGTGTTAATCCCTATTGTTTTGCAAGACACGCGCCCATGTAAAGGCTGGTTTTCATGTGTCGCATTTCATCGCATTTCATCAGAATTCAGGGTCTACGATCAATTAGGATTATTTCCGATATATGAAAACCAACCAAATTATAGAAAACCAGGTATCCTAATTCATCCTAATTCGTTGCAATTCCTCGCAAATAATCCAAAGGAATAAAGAAAATTTGTTTCCTCCTATGATATGAGACGAATTCCGACGAATTACGATCAAAGAAATATATGAAAACCAGAATTGCGACGAATAGGATGAAATATGACTGTATAGAGCACAATTTTCCAAATTTCAACATGACGACAACAGGTAAAGTAACCAAAATGCAGACTTTTTTGACACAATCCAAGAGTATCCTAGAATCCTAACCTAGCCCAGGCGCACTGGGGCATCCTAACAACAAAGTATCCTAACTCAGAATTGTAGTTTTCCGCTGAGGCAATTTCTTTATTTTCTTTGAAGTGACCAACAACTTTTCTTGCAATAGCAATCTTTGGTTCACCGATTCTGCTTCAATTCTGCCTGAAGTTATGGCCAAAAATTGTAATTTCAAATGCCCGCTATTTTTGTCTCCAATGATGAAATGGGATCTGAATTCGGATGAAATGTGACGATTTCCGACATATGAAAACCAGAATTGCGATGAATTATGATGAATTACGGTTCTCGGTTTGTATATTTTTGACAATCGCAATTATGGGCACACGATCAATTCCGATGAAATGCGATGATTTGCGACATATGAAAACCAGCCTTAAAGGCAAATATTTTCTCAGCCCGGGCTGAAATATCGATGACGCATGTATTTTCCTCTAGTTTTGGCACTAGACAGACTTTCAGCCCGGGCTGAAACTCTCCATGTAATGGCAAAACAATTTCTCCTCGGGTAACAGGGCTGAAGTTTGAGCCTAGGCTGAAGACTCCCATGAAAACAGGCCCTAAAAGTGTCCAAAACATTTTTGTCTGAAGCTTTTTGTCTGAAACTTTTCTATCCAACACATTTAGATTTTAATGCATTTCTTTTGAAAGCAAGACAAGTATACAAACCTGGTTCATTTTTCAAATTCCAGTAGACTTCACCGCCAAGTAGAACAAACGGTGCCCATATCTTCTCATCCTTATACTTCTTAATAGTCTTCAATGCCTTCACTGCTGCATTCAAGCTCTCACTTGCACTTTTCCCATCAACAAAACACTGGTAGAATTTCTCCATCAATAGGAACGTTGCTCTGTCACTCACAGCCCATAATGCAACAAGTACTGCTCGTGCTCCTGCAGCAAGAAATGCTCGGCCAAATCCAATGATTCCTTCAGCTGTTTGCGGGCCATTTCCACTACTGCAACAACTTAACACAACCAGTTGTGCTCGTACACCCATTTTCATTACATCACTCATGTGTAACATATAATCATCTTCACGAGGTAAACATCCTGTTGATGTATCATTAGGAGTGAGGATGATCTTGCCAGGGAATTTTCCATGTGCAGCAATATGAAGAACTCTATGGTCTCCAGAAAGTTGCTCTACAACAACACGCTTTACAGCCTCTTTCCCAATCAAGGGGTCAACTTGAAGTAGTTTCCCAATCATTTCAGCCTCTTGTGCAGCATACTTCAGCTTTGGGAATATCTTTTCCTTCCTATCGTACGTCACTTTACCAACATCATCAGCGGCAACAACTAATGCTCCTCCTTTGCTGTGTTTGTGTAACGAAGAAGGGTCATTCAGAAGTTGCAACGTCATTAGGGATGGTGCAAGCCTCACAATCTTTGTATCTACTAGATGCTTTCCAGTGTTTTTATCCTTCAAAGCGTTGAAGGGAATTTGGAACATGAATTTGTCTGGGATAATTAAGAACTTATCTTCCGTCAGTTTATCTCGAATCGGTGCAATCAGCCAATCATGGAGAAGTTCAAACTGATTACAACTCATTAGCTTTGTTGACAAATCATCTTCATTATTATCTGTTGTATCTCCTCGATATTCAGAAAATTTTGACTTCGGAATCAGGAGGTCCTCATCACCACATTCAGAACCTTCTTCATCTTCAAAATCTTTCGAAGTTGCTCCTCTAAAGCCAGAATCCTGTCCTACTACAGCGTCGAGATTATATACTTCTCCCAGGTAATATTCAGGGCTAGTGTTTCCAGCAAATACTAGCTCTCTTTCTTCGCACACAAATTTCGTGATCTTTTGGCACTCGATTTCCTTCTCAGAAATGATCCAAATCATCAAACAATCCTCCAGCATCAAATAGAATACAATGCAGCATTTTTCTCTCACTGCTATATCTCGCATTCCACCTAGATTTAATGCTTCACTTTCTGATTCATCTGCAACAGCCATGCGATATTTCTTTTGCAAAATGTCCTTCAATATACTCATTCGTCCACGATCCGCAAATACAAGGGCTTCGTCTGTTTTGTCATTATCAATTAAAAATGTTACAAGCTTCTTGTGGGTTGCAATGAAGTGCTTTAACGATGACACTTTGTGCGTGTCATGTTCTCCATAGCTTCTCGATATTCTTTCATTGTGGACAAGACCCGTTTTCAAAAAGTATTTGTATAGGCTCGAAAGGTGCATCTTGGCCTCTGGATCATCTACATTTTGGCAAGAAGAATGAATCTCACTTACATATGAAATAACAGAAGTCATTTCATCAGTTCGACCAGTTTTTAAAGCAGCTTCTAGCAATTGCAACAACAACATTAAACAAGTAACTAGATTTGTTTCTGGCTTTGCAGTTTCAATCAAAAAGTATAATTCACGGACTTCAAAATCGGTAGAAGGATTCTTCACATCGGGATTGAGTTTTACCATCTCATAATAACATTTTTCTGCTGCTGCCAGATCGTTTTGCGATTGTGCGATTAAGCCAAGGTTAAAATATCCTTCAAATTTATGAATATTATGACCAGCAGAGCATGCAATTTCTAAGAACTTAGAAGCTTTTTCTCGTGCCAGATCATACTGATGTTGCTGTCTGTACATCTTTACGTAAATTTTTAAAGCTCTTAATTTGTGGTGGCACTCTACTTGCCGTTCACAAATCTTCCAAGCCTTAGCAAGATAATCCATGGCATTATCGTATGATTTCTTCTCTACTGAGATTGCTGCAAGTTTCAAAAAACATGAAACTCGCTTTTTATCATCACCTTTGCAGTTTAGAAGAGCATCAATAGCAGTAAGATTAGCTTCAGACAGCAGATGGGAATCAAGTTCTCTTGTTGATTTCATCAAAAGGAATTCTACATCATTTCCTGAGTGGCCCTTGTATTTTTCATCATTATCAATTTCATCTTTTGCAGAATTAACAACAGATATTGATCTTGCATTTTCTCCAGTTGAATAATGAAGACCCGACAGCACCAACGATATCTGAACCTGAAGCTTTTGATCGTTTAGCTCTTTAGCAAGTGAAAGAGCTTCTTCTAGCCATTTTGCTGCTTCTGTCAATTTATTTCCCAAATGGTAACAAATACCTATTTTAAAGTGTATGGTAGCGATATTTCGCTTATCTGCCACTTTTTTTGCAATTGCAAGAGATTTCTCGTGATAGTTAATGGCATCATCGTAGTCACATTTCTTATATTTTATACAAGCTAACAGATATAATGCTTCGAATAAGTCTTGATCTCTATTATGTACTTGATGATCTTCCTCGTACCCTTTATAGTATATGAATGGTTTGCTGTTTTGAGCAAGGAATGGTACATTTTCACCCTGCGGTAGTAATGCTTTACGCAACTGTTCTTTTCTATCTAGCTCATTGTGTAATTTCATATACCTCGTTAGGTATTGAGAAGATTCATCGTATTGTTCAGCAGAATAATAAACTTTTCCTAAACTGAAGAGACTGGGCAACATTGATTCGTCTTCCTTGATTAGGGATGCAATAGCTAGTGCCTTTTGCAAACAGTTAATCGCTTTCGAATTGGATATTGAGTATTCATGGAAAGCCAACCAAGATGTCTAAATACAGTTGCCAATGACATCATGTCATCTGTCCCACAAACTAAATCATAGGCAAGTCCAAAGCATTCAAACATGTAGTCAACGTGATTAAGTTTGGCGTGAACAAGGGCTAAGTTCACGTACATAAACCACTCTAGCAGGCGCTGCCCTTTGATCATTTCCAAACAATTCTCAATGCATTTAATTGCGTCTTTATCCCTATTCATTAATTTGTATCTTATTCCTAACTGCTGGTATTTTTCGTAGCACGCACTTCTCTCCCTACTAAATAGCGCCTGGTTAAGTTCTCTTTCAGCTTGCGCACACTCTTTTGCCATCTCTTCAGTTCTCTTCCTTGCCATTTTTCAATTCATCCCAAAGATGCCACAGTGCATCCCAAGAGGTTTACAAGAAAGACCAATTGAACTCAAAGCATTTCAGGTCACTTTTCCGAAAATGTGTTTTTGCCTAGGAGGAAACAGAAATCAAAATAACCTGAAGAATGAACATAAATGTGGGTGAGCAGAGCATTGGAAACATGTTTCTGTTGGGTAAAATGGCTTTGTGCTAAAGGATTTTGAACATTATGATAACATCACTGATGATTATACCGACCTTTTTAAAAATTTGGAACCTATGCTCTGATGATTACACATCCTCCCTAGTAGGTGCAGATTTTGCAAGGCACTTTCATTAAACTTTCAGTTATTACTAAATCATGGAGCTTCGTCAGTTTATCGAGTTGTTGCTTGTGATGTCATTAAAATTCTTAGTCAGCAACCGTGCTAATTACAGAGTTGGCTTTTCGTTAGGCTTGCGAAATTGTCGAAGATAGCAATTATACAAAATTTCAACTTGATTTACTATTCTAATGTCAATGTAATGCTAATGTCAAGGTGTCATGTTGTTGTCTTTGAGCTGAGCGGACGCATATTTTTTTGCTCCTGCAATTATTTCAAATATGGATATAACTTCTACGGAAAAGGAATTGGTATTCAGTGCTATCAACAAAATTCGTAAGAAATCAAGAAAAAGACCCGATAAAGATCGCTTAGCATCACATCTTTCGTCGACATTTGACATCTCGGAACACGACGCATTGAAAACAATAGATGACCTAGAATCGGATGGCTCTATTCGCCTCGAGACTTACGAGGATGGGAGTACGTCCTACTTTATTTNCG
>REGM01000170.1:697043-715142 GCA_004194415.1 Aurelia aurita
TTGTTGTTGTCTTTGAGCTGAGCGGACGCATATTTTTTTGCTCCTGCAATTATTTCAAATATGGATATAACTTCTACGGAAAAGGAATTGGTATTCAGTGCTATCAACAAAATTCGTAAGAAATCAAGAAAAAGACCCGATAAAGATCGCTTAGCATCACATCTTTCGTCGACATTTGACATCTCGGAACACGACGCATTGAAAACAATAGATGGCCTAGAATCGGATGGCTCTATTCGCCTCGAGACTTACGAGGATGGGAGTACGTCCTACTTTATTTCAAGTACAACATCAGACCCAAGCGTCCCAAAGATTTCACAGACGGATCCATCAGACTCGAGCCTTCCTGTTGGTGATACCCCTCAACAACAAGACCACCACTTTTATGAGGATTTTCTCGATTTCAAGAAATTTTTCCACAGTGAGCTCATTGAGCTGAAAGCCCTTGTTTTAGACAGATCGAAAACAGAGTCAAATAGATCGCCTGCAAAATCTCTGGACTATGAGAAGCTCCTCATCAAGAGCCTTGAGGACAGAATAACATCATTGGAAAGGCAACTTGCCCACAAACAGTTTGTTATCGAGAAGCTTTTGGAATTCCCGAAACAAGAAAACAAGGCCCTCCATGTTCAAAAACAATCCTGTCCCCCGAGACCCGCTTCGATCGAAAGACAAACGCAGTGCTCAGATCCTATTGAAATCAGCACAATACCAGAAAGTGAAAAGAATAGCCCCGAAACAATACCCAAAAAGAAGAAAAAGAAAAAGAACCGCAACACTAGGGTAAACAAAGCTGCAAGCAATGAAAAATCCCAGAACGGGCCTAAGCAAGGACCGAATGAAAGTGGAGAAGGAAAGGCAAATGAAAGTGGGGCAGGAAAGGCAAATGCTCCAAATGTCAGTGATAATGCAAGCGGTACAACACCCCAAATACAAGCGGTACAACATCCCAAAAAGAAAATTCAAAGTACGAGTGAAAATCCAGGGGGAAAAAGAGTGTTTGTCAATTCAACTGCAAACGAAGCAACTAAATCTGCATCGAGCATTGGAAATATCGACAGTCAAAGACAAGAACCTGGATTATGGAAAACGAACACAGTTTTGATTGTAGGAGACAGCATGATCTCAAACATCAATGAGAACACCCTTAGCAGTAAATATTTCACGAAAGTACGAAGTTTCCCAGGCTCTACCACAGAAGATCTTCAAGATTACATCAAGCCCCTTATAAGAAAACAACCAGATAAAATCATCCTTGTGATTGGCACGAATGACATCGAAAGAAGAACTGTTAACGACACCCTCAGCAGCGTTAAGAAAGTGATGGATATGATCTTGGAGAAGCTCCCTGACTGTCATATTGTGATATCAGAAATTATACGACGCGCTGACAGCAGACTCACTGGTGCAAAATTAGCAGAACTTAACAGGAAGATTAATGAATTCAATCAAAACTTGAAGACCATGAATGTGGATATACTGCGACAACAGAACATTATCAGAGAACACCTAGGTATGCAAGGTCTTCATTTGAATCGTAATGGAAATAAAAGATTAGCTTTAAATGTCATCGAAAAAATTAGATCTTTTACAGATTGACAAGATAATCATACTACTAGTAATTTCTCGGCTACCCATGAAACCCCTGATGACAACGTTTGTAGCACTTTGAAAAATCTTCGCAGCAAAAATACGAAAGGCCTTATTTTTGGTTACCTGAACATTAACTCAATACGCAACAAGTTTGAGTTCCTAAAACCTGTAGCAAAAAATTTTGACTTACTTACAATTGCTGAGACGAAAATTGATGACTCCTTCCCCACTAGTCAGTTCATGATTGAAGGCTTTATGAGGCCTTTCAGACGTGATCGAAATAAGAATGGAGGTGGACTTTTGGTATATGCTAGGGATGGTGTCCCAATTAAACAGCTCAATAGTTACAATTTTCCAGATGATATCGAAGCCATTGTGATTGAAATAAACCTTCGGAAACAAAAATGGCTGGTTATTAGTATCTACCGTCCACCCTCCCAGTGCCCAAAATACTTTTTCGACGAAATAGAGAAGGGAATGGATTTTTTCAGTAGCAAGTATGAAAACTATATCATAACTGGGGATTTCAATTGTGAAGTAAACGATAGTGTCATCAGTGATTTCATGGACAGCTACAATCTTTATAATCTTATCAAGGGCCCAACCTGCTTTAAGTCAGATAACCCCCGATGCATAGATCTAATACTAACTAATAGGAAGCATAATTTCCAGAATACGACCACAGCTGAAACGGGGCTTTCTGACTTTCACGCTATGATTGTTAGCATGCTGAAAGGTGGATTTAACAAGAGAGGCCCTAGGATAATTACCTATCGTGACTATAGCGCCTATTGCGCCGTGGCTTTCAGATCTGACCTGATGGATCATATCCGATCTGACTCGTCGGATCAGGGAGGCTATGATGCGTTTGACGGTATGGTCACAGATGTGCTACTTCAACACGCTCCTATAAAGAAAAAGTACCTTCGCGCAAATGATGGGCCTTTCATGACCAGAGAACTGCGAAAAGAAATGATGCATCGCACTAGGCTTTTGAACAAATATAACAAAGCGAAAACTGATGAAAACCATGAGGCTTACAAACGGCAAAGAAATAAGTGTGTGAAAATGCTGCGCAAAGCCAAATTTAACTATTACAAAAACCTGGACCTAAAAAATCTTACAGATAATCGTAAGTTTTGGGAAACTGTTAAACCAGTTTTTACAGACAAGGTACAAGTATCTCAATCTATCACACTTATTGAAGACGGTGAAATGGTTACCGATGATCTCAAAATTGCAGAAATTTTCAACGATTACTTTGCTAATATCACGCAAAGTCTAGAAATCACTGACATTGGTGCCCATCTATCATCTACAATAGGTATAGAAGACCCTATAGATAAAGCTGTTGAAAAATATAAAAACCATCCAAGCATTAAGAAGATTAAGGAGTGTTTTACATGCTCAGAATCGTTTCATTTTAGGCAAGCTACTGTTGATGAGGTTTTTTGTCAACTTGGAAAATTAAACCCCAGGAAATCATCTCCAGTAGGAAGTATACCTGTGAAGGTCATGAAAGAAAATTTGGATATTTTTGCACCAATTCTTCAACAGCATTTTAATGCAAATATCTCGCAAAATGACTTTCCAGAAACTTTGAAAGCAGGAGACATCTCATCGCTTTACAAAAAGGACGATAATTTCATAAAGAAACATTATAGACCAATTACAGTCTTGCCTTCTACATCCAAAATCTATGAGAGACTAATGGAATCTCAAATGAAAGCCTTTGCTCGCTGCTTTCTCAATTCACTGCTGTGCGGTTTTCGGGAGAATTATAGCACGCAGCATGCTCTTCTTCATTTCATAGAAAGCTGCAGAAAGGCATTGGACAGTGGAAACACTGCTGGGGCCGTGTTTATGGACCTTTCCAAAGCCTTTGACTGCTTGAATCACGATCTACTAATAGCAAAATTAGAAGCATATGGCTTTAGTAGAGGAGCATTACAGCTTATCCACAGCTATTTGAATAGACGAAAGCAGAGAGTGAAGGTAAATGGGTCTTTTAGTACGTGGATAGAGACTAGCGTAGGCGTACCGCAGGGATCTGTGCTGGGGCCTCTCTTGTTTAATATCTACCTGAATGACCTGTTTATGTTTGTGACGGACTGCAAAATATGCAATTATGCTGATGATACAACTATCTATGTCTGCGATCGCAATCACGAAAATGTAATCAATAGATTAGAAAGCGAAACCCTGATCCTTTCAGAGTGGTTTCAGAGTAACTACATGAAGCTAAATGGTGATAAATGCCACTTGATGATTTTCGGTGAAAAAAGCAATGATTTGTCGATAAAAATCGAAAATACAACCATCCTAGAGAGCACAGAGGAAAAACTACTAGGCGTCACTTTGGACAAACAACTTTCTTTCAAGACACACGTACGATCGTTATGCAAGAAAGCAAGCCAAAAGCTTCACGCTCTTTCACGTATTTCCTACTTACTTGACACTGAAAAACTCAAGCATATCATGCGTTCTTTTATTCTATCCCAGTTCAGCTACTGCCCCTTAGTGTGGATGTTATGTGACAGACATCTTGATAGCAAGATCAATCACATTCACAAAAAGGCACTGAGCATCGCATACAAAGATAGTGTTTCTGATTTTGATGCACTTTTGACCAGAGATAATTCTGTGTCTGTCCATAAGCGGAATCTGCAGTTGCTGATGACAGAGATTTACAAAACTAAGTCAAATATCACCCCAAGCTTTATGACTGAGATTTTCATTGAGAAGAATCCCCCTTATCATCTAAGAAGCAAAAGTCTTTTACAAATGCCCAAGGCCCGGACAGTTCGGTTTGGGGTAGAGAGTATTGCCTTCTTGGGATGCAAACTGTGGCATGGAATCTCAAATGACATTAAACAGTCACTGAATATTTCCATCTTTAAAAAACGTATAAAGGAGTGGAAGGGCGATGAATGCAACTGCCGATTATGCAAGACATTCGCAGCACAGGTTGGGTTCTTGAATTGATACTATTTTATTCACTTTCAAAACTCACATGTAAATAAGTATAGAGATCGTTTTTATCGTTAGGTTTGTTAGATTTATTTTACTTTCGTTTTGTTTCAGTAGGCTTCAATTAGCAGTAATTTTGCTAGTATTTTAAACGCCTACTATAAAGAAATTAATAATAATAATAATAATAATAATAATACGTGCAATGGCTTGGATACGATATCGTTTCGTGGGTGTAGATTATGGCAGGCACTTCCCAATGACATAAAGCAGTCAAATATCTTCTCCATCTTTAAAAGCAGAATCAAAATCTGGAAAGGAGAGGAATGCAATTGTAGACTATGTAGACCTTTCGTGCCTCAGGTTGGGTTCTTGAGCTGATATAAATTTTTCTGCTCTGTAAATACCGAAAAAGAAAACATTTTAAATATTGGAAACATTGCAAAAATCTGTAAATTTATGTATTTGTAGCTAATTATTCTGTATATATTTTATTTCGTTTTTTTTTAACAAATTTTATTTTGCTTTTTTAGATAGTAGGCTTGAATTAGCTCTTACTATATAGCTATGGTATGTATATATATTATATATATTATATATATTATATATGTTATATATTATATATATGTATTATCTGTAGGCCTACTTTAAATAAATTGATAATAATAATAATATATTTAAAGACCCATTGCTAACCGTGATCCTTTGCGCTCCGGATGAAAAGCAAACAAACAGAACCTAGGCCAGAAACGACTTTCATATCATATGAAAGTAGAATTTAATGCCGCAAAGGATCATGGTTAGCAGTAGATCTTTAACTAAAGTGTTTTCTTTCTAGGACATAACAGAAGACGATATCATAGTTGACTGTGCGAATGGAAAGACGTTTGACTGCAAGGTTCTTTTTGTTGAAAAATATTTCCAGATCCGCGTAGGTATGGCATTGAGACCTTTATATTCTACTTGCAAGTAAATTTGGATTAATGAAGAATTTTGCAAGACCGGTCGAGAGGGGGGGGGGGTTCCATTGCACTAGAAAAGCACCACATTAACTCCCAAAAACGTAGAATAACAATATTTCTGACGTTTGGTTTTTGTGGGTTTCGGAAGATTTATTTTCCGACTAGCATTTTAAGAATTTGATCACATTTCATTCAAAATTTTGCACAAAGTTCTTCTGGTTTGGCAAAAAATTTATCTGTTTTAATTTTTAAATGTGAGACCTCGAATAATTTTTGAAGTGAGGAGTGGGGGCCTTAACTCCTACCCTCTAAGTGGACATGGGAATAAAGGCATTGAACAATATTGTTATAAATTTCAGAGGGGCAACAATCTCGGTTGGTGACCTTTTGGAGTTGACCTTTCTGGGGTTTGAACATTTCATTCAACTATGATTTCAAAGAAAGCAGCCCACCACTGTCTCTATTTGAGAATGGTAAATGTTTTCCAACTGCATGCGCATGCGATACCAACAGCAATGCAGGGACTTTGTTCAACAGTCAGTAATGATTTAATAGCACTTTTGTTTACGATCTCCTTCCTTCCTTCCTTTGGTACATGCAGCCTTTTGCCTCGTACTGAGAATTCTCTATTAAAAGGCGTATTCAGTCCAATATTTGAACAAAGCAAAAATGTAACGTTCACAGTCAGGAGAACTGATGGCTGGACAATTTGTTCAATCAATTCAATCAATCAGATTTTGCTGTTCAGTCATTCAAGTGTTTAAATTTTGTTGTTTACTACCTTGAGATTTTACACAGCTGCCGTAAAAAATTATATAATATGAGATATTTTAATTACAGAAACAATTTTGTGATTATTTTTATTTCATTTTGTAGATTTGGAGAATGAAATTACGAGTTTTAAAGGTTAGTTAGTGAGTTATCCAATGAAGAGGAGTATTTGTCGGAAGCTTTTAAGGGAGTACTGGCTTCTCAGATTTATTATCCGTGATTTTATGGGCCATAATCTGATCTTATTTGTATGAAAGTGCTGTTTTGTTAAATGAACGCTTTTCTGGATCAATATGAATATCTTCTTTGATCTTAAAGTGGCGAGAATAAAGGGTCAAGTCTATTAAGCCCTCGGGGGGCTTATCTAATTTCGGAGACTCTAGAGGGGGCTTAAAAGAGAAGGGGCTTATCTTATTAAAGAGGGGGCTAAATAGAGCTTTTACGATAATAAATTTTTTTACCCACACGGTAGGAAATTCACCAATGTGCCAGCAGCGCGCATCTATAAGTTAGCCAGATTCATGTCCTCGTTAAAAATCCTTGTTATTACGATTAACAAGAACTCCGTATTGTCATAAAATCAGTTCTGAAATATGCATTAGAAGTTATTCACGAAAATCTCCCTCCTGAAACCAAGCTTTGAAGGCATAATATATTTTATTGTTTCAAAATGTTTCTTTGCTTNATAGAGCTTTTACGATAATAAATTTTTTTACCCACCCGGTAGGAAATTCACCAATGTGCCAGCAGCGCGCATCTATAAGTTAGCCAGATTCATGTCCTCGTTAAAAATCCTTGTTATTACGATTAACAAGAACTCCGTATTGTCATAAAATCAGTTCTGAAATATGCATTAGAAGTTATTCACGAAAATCTCCCTCCTGAAACCAAGCTTTGAAGGCATAATATATTTTATTGTTTCAAAATGTTTCTTTGCTTTTGTCTTATCTATGCGATTTTTCATTCTTTCTAAAGCCTGGTTCACATTAGGTCATTGCAATCGCTGGGGTCGTTAGAGTCGTTAGGAAGAACGACTCAAAAGACCCAAAAGACTGGATGTGAACGGCGTTACCCCAACGACTGAGTTACTGGGATAGAACTAGTTTCTATCCCAACGACTCCGTCGTTTCGTTTGGGTCGTCAGGGTCGTTGAATCACCGTTTACACTCAGTCTTTTGGGGCTTTTGAGTCTTTCGTTACCAACAACTCTAACGACCCCAGCGACTGCAATGACCTAATGTGAACCAGGCTTAACGTTAAGTTTTGCTTCAGTTACAGATCCTACGAATTCTAGCGGAAAGTTTGTCATAACGCTCCAAAAATCGATTTCTGGATTGAAGTGGAATTCATTGGGAGAAAAATTGAATGGAAATAATAAACTCCACGACGATAAAGACAGAGGTAAGAAAATTTTAGAAGTCCCGTGTACTTTAATATATTAAAAGCCCCAATTTTGTTATCTTAGTCGTATATTTATCACATGGCATAGGAAGATTCTGCCACATCAATGGTATCCCAAATAATCCCTTGCAGTATAATGTGGATCAAACCAATTGATCGTAGGGCTGGATCAAAAACTGTACTGAAGTGACATTGGTCTTGTGCTCAGTTTTCAATTTTTTAAAGACGGATTATGCTCCCCATGATTCTATGTACACGCGCAAACCATCACAACATCATGTTGGCCATGAACAACGTATTTTGAAAACGCAATAGTGGGACCATAAATAGCTCAAATGAACAAAGCTTTCCTAATCCTCCACCTCCAATTATTTTCAGGAACGACTGTTGTTTGAGTTCAAAAGTGATCACATAACAACGTTCATTTGAAGACTAAAAATGCAATACAGGCTCACGATTGCTAGGCCAAAATCATTGTCATAGAGTATGAAATTCGTTGTGAGACCGCAAAGGATCTTGGGGAGCACAGGTTCTTTAAGCGAATAGCTGGGGTTTGTTCCCATAGGAATTCTGGCTACTTTTTTCCTTAAAGGCATTAGGAAAATTAATTTATGATCGATGATTTTTTCCAGAGCTGGTTTATCGCAATTGCTGCCTGGACTCAATCAAGCAAATTACTTCAAACACAAAATCATTGTCAATTCGACTTCCTGACAGAGTCCATTACAGAGCGCCGATTGGCCACCATGTTCTAATAGAGGGAGATGTACAAGGTATATTTATTGTGTCCTTATTATTATTATCAATTTCTTTTTCGTATTTCTTTTTTTAGCAGACTCTGCTAATGCTTTAATGCGATCCCGAGTGTTGTATCCTAAACTATAATTTGTCTTTTTGCTTGCCATTTATTTTAAACACTCATACACTTAAATTGTTTCGTAATGTTGAAGCTTTCGCCTCACTTCTGAGGCCTCATCAGCAACTAGACGTTGGTTGTGTTCGAACTTGATTTCAGTTTGAAACTGTTGAAACTGAAATCAAGTTCGAACACAACCAACGTCTAGTTGCGGATGAGGCCTCAGAAGTGAGGCGAAAGCTTCAACATTACGAAACAATTTAAGTGTATGAGTGTTTAAAATAAATGGCAAGCAAAAAGACAAATTATAATTTATTTTTCGTTGGATTAAAATACACGATAGCTAAAATTAGTTAGCTAATTAATTCCAACGTTAAAAATAGATATACAAATATTAGATAAAAAAAGGTGGATAAAATATTTACAAGTCATCAGAAGTATGCAATGTAAAAACATATCTAAAAACATTTCTTATAAATAGCCCAAGTTCGGAATAAAAATGCGACACAACTTGCATGGACAGTTTTCTCCGTACCAATCTTTTATTTTTGCTTCAAACTGAGAAAGGGATTCTGATTTTCTTATTGGTTGTGGTAACATTTGCCACAGTTGCGGAGCCTTAAATCGGACGCTTTCTGTCCCATTGTTGACAGAGCTCACCCTTGGTTGAATAAATTCATTCTTGTTACGCAAATTGTAATGACTTTCATTTTCACAGAAGATTTCCTGCATGAATGAAGGGTTCAGGTCATTTCTAGTTTTGTACATCTCAATCATAAGTATTCGCAAGTTCTTTGTATGGATAGTAACTGCTAGTCCTTCTCTAATAGCTCACTAAAAGTAGATTCGGCATCCTTATATGTAATTCTCAAAGCCCGTTCCTGTATTTTGTNCCACCAAAATTCATCATAAGAGTGGGTGGCTTTCTGAAAACCGGGCGGCAGATCCCTGTCCATCCGCAAGTCATGTACCTCCCCCCCTCCCGGGAAATCCCTTACAGTTTCTACGCAGTTTCTTTACTTTCCTGAGAAATTACTGAATTCCTTTTGAAACCAATATATTCTCCTGAAATCTCGTTCACGTTTTTGCGGGTTTTTCAAATTCTTTGATTCGTAGTTCAACTGACCGAATGCATTTTGATAACTAATTTGCGGAAGAGACGAAGCCCTTGATTCTTACTTTAACTGAACTTTAAAAGAACGGATTGCACTCGGGATTGCATATCATTAAATAAATCCAGTCCAGTTTCTCTTTCAAACAAGAAATTGGAAGGAAGCTTAATTTGCGTTATCAAACTGACTAGATTCCACTCTTCCATAATCGAAGATTGCAGGTCGGTCTCTCACCAAAACCAGTTCTATTCTCAGTTTTGAAAGTCTGTAGAAAAACAGATGCTGTCTCCGTTATATGAATATGCGCAGTACATGATAATATGAACATCATTTTACACTTGTGCGCATTACACCAAACAAACTTTTTCCCGCGCTTTGGATAGGCCCGCTCCAGTTTTGAAGAAAATCTCGTATTTGGACTGACGCGTATTTGTTCTTTGCTTGCTTGGGACCAGAAATGTAAGTACAGATAAGTTTCTTCTAATTATGTATTTTACTTCCCCGTATAGAAGCTTGATGTAGAGCTGCCAACCAGGTATCTGGGTACATTTACTTTTCAGTGTAGACTGCTTAAGAATATTTTAAGGGGGTAGTAATCAGACACCAGAAACATCAGGCGCACACAAATTCCTAGGAATTTCCCAGACTTTTTGGTACGGGCATTTTACCCCTAGCCTACCTATTTCCTATTTCACCTCTTGGCCTACCTACCCTACCTGCTGTCCAAAAATACTGCAAAAGTGTCAAATATAACTTTAAATGCTAGCTACTCAATCAGTCCTTGCCCACCCCACTTTTCATTTCAGGGTAGTTTGAGGGCCACCTTTTGTTCTGGTGCCACCCTCCCTCAGTACTGCACACACTTGCTGCACAGCTAGAAATGCCTCCCCAAGGAATAATTATAATTCCACTTGCACATTTTCATTGTCTATTCTCCTAGCTCAGACTGGAAAGTTTTCTGTGCAAAGGCAAGGTCAAGCCACAAACTGCTTTCTGATATTGTCCATCAGGTCAGTCGGACAGTGTCAGTGGAGAACAGCAGAGGGGTGGCACATGCCAGAGTTTACCCGACAAGGGGGCAAGGCTCTTTGGCAGGACTTTCAAATCTAAAGCAGATTCTATTCTGATCTAATCAGCTTCTCTATCTGATATCCCTGACTTCTTCCCTGATGCCTGATGGGGGTCTAGAGCTCCCGAACAGCAGGTGGCACGGGGGTGGACTTGGGTGAATCTTTCCACCTCAATTTTCTGTGGTCGGTATTTATCATTAAGAAGAACACTGCAAAAAATGTTAGAATTAGATATACTTTCTACTGAATCAGTTCTTGCCTGCCCCACTTGATTGGGGCTGGTACCGCCCCTGCCTGACAGAGCCTGAGTGCAGGGGTGGCACCAGGAATCTTCCGACGGAGGAGCTGGAACTTCCGACAGGGGGACTAAAATGGCAAAAAATGCTGTTTTTGTACGTCATTTTGCCAAATTTCCTCCGACAATAACCCAAAATTTCCTCCGACGGGGGGGAGGGGTGCTAGATGCTTCCGACAGGGGGCTGTAGCCCTCCCCTGGCGCCACCCTTGCCTGAATGAGTTTGGCTGCACATTTTTGGAAGTTCTTTGGTGCAGAGATACTTTGTCTCCCGCATTTACGATAGTACAGGAAACACAGCTTCATGACAGAGGTCCACCATTGATCTTTTTCTTGTTTCCTACTTGTTTCCTGGTCATTTCTACTCATTTCCTACTTACTTGTTTCCTAGTCGTTTCTACTTGTTTCCTGTTAGAGAAATGACGTTTTTCTCCATACAAATCACTCTTATTTTGGCGCAAAGAAATACCATATTCTCCCGGCAACAGAGTAATGTAATGTGGCCCCACTCTATAGCCCCCATCTAATGCAACACCTGGTGGAGTAGGTATGTATGCCAAGAGGTAAAATGGGTAGGCTGGGGTTAAAATGCCCATACCGAAAAGCCTGAGAAATTCCTGAATTTTTGGGGTAATTTCCACATGTAAAAACTGCAGTGCAATCATGACTGCATGGTACAGCTAGGAATCAGTAAATATTGCTTGCACTGGGAGCATTGGCAAAGCCTTGCAATCTGCAGGACTGCACTGAACAATAATATGATTTGTCAGTGCAATAATATGATTTGTCAGTTCCAGGACTTTACCAACAATCTTGTCATTGCACCAGATTCCCGAGTTGGGTACTTGACTTTCAATTGTAGGGGGGTGTGCCCAACAAAGACAAACATTTTTACCCGGCTCCAGAATTTTTCCCTCCGAACAATAGCCGATTCTAGAAAAAATCAGCGAAATGTACACTCCAAAACGTAAAAATCTGGCCAAGCAACAACTTGTTTTAAGAAAATACGCCCTTTTGACAACCGGCTCTCAAAAAATTGCCTTCTTTCGATACCCGGCGCTAGAAAATAGAGATGAAAACGATACCCTAAAAAACGCCACGTCCCCGTCGGACAAATATACTAAGTACCCCCCCCCGGGACCAGATTGCACTAAATGTGATAGGTGTGGATTTTGCACACCTTTTTATACCTGTATGGAAAGTGTGGCAATTGCACACTCAAAAGAAAACAATATTTTGTTTAAAACATAATAACAATAGAGAACCTTTCTTGCACATCTGAGATCTTTGCAAAAACTGCCCTACTTTCTGTAAATAATAGTCTAGGGAATATTTGCCTAGCTATCCTCAAGATTAGAATGGAAGTGAATAGTTGGGAAAAGCCCCTATAGATAGAAAGGCCTGATGTCTGCTTCATATAGCACTTTTTTTCTACTGTTTAATTGTTTATCGGTGCACATCTGGCACACAAAACTTTAACTTTTCATGGTGGGGAAAGAGAACAATTTACGTATATGAAAGTAAGCAAGATGGGTACTTTACAAAAAACTGAGAGAATTCTAGGAAATCTACGCTCTGTTCCCAGATTGTTTCGATTCCTTATTTGCCCAGTTTACAGGGAAGCAAAACTCTTAGCTCGAAAACTTTGATGAAAACCTGGTGATATCCTATAGCTTTCCCAGCTATCTTCCCAGTTTAATGGGTGGGTAGTATAATTTTAAATCAACACAACATTCACACCATTGAGGAGGTTAATTGCAATAATTGCATCCAGAGGAAATCTGTTAGTCAAGATTTTTAAGAAAATCATCCACATTTGGGGTATGCCTTACGATGAATTAAAAGTTATGTTGAACATTTTTTATCATCTGCACAATCATCTAACTTTAGGAGTAAAGGACAAAGTAATTTAAGAATTAAGAATACAATAAATTGAAGTGAGCCAAAAACATGACAGTGGGGATGCCTGGGGTACTCCTCCAGGAAAGTCTTTGCGGCAACACACTTTAGATTAGCTTAAGATGATATTAACAATATCATACAGTAAGCTGGAAATGCTTTTTATCTTTTAAGACATTTATCTGACTGTAGAAGTATAGAACTTCTTTTAAATGCAATTTTCTCTCAATAAGAAGTCCCACTGCAAAGGTCAGGTATTTTTTAAAAGTAATTTAGATTCAAAGAGAAGGGCTGCATGTAAGTAGAAAAGTTGAATAACAATATGCAGAAAATTTATCAACAGTTGAACCAAATCTACAGTAATTTATTCTGCTTGTTGATTGTACTGTACTACTTGGCATTAGTAATATGGAAAGGTCGGTGTCTAGATAGTGTGTACAAAATGTTTAGTTTCTTAAAGAAGTAGGTACATGTACCCAACTGTTTGCATGTTGGTAGTTATAACAATGAAATAGCTTAATTGCTTTGACTATATAGTTTAAATAGAAACTAATAACTGATGTGCCAAAAGGGGGAAGATCAGAAGTAAGGTGCAAATCATTGCACAGTAACATGCCACCCTACTATTTTTGGCATCTATTAAATATTTACTTATTTCTTCCAGATCTTTATCATTTATCATTCATTGTCATGCCACTGGTAAGTGAATAACATCATGTTAGTTTTATGATGGACTTACCATATTTCCAGGCCAATATTTCCAGGCCAATATTTCCAGATTTCTTTTATCAATTCAATGATTTAATTCATAGTGCTCTAATTGCTGATTCCATATCTAGGAGTTAGATCAATTATCTATATTAACTCATTGTTGAAAGCTTGGGGGTCATTTAGTGTTGTTGATGGTATTCAGCTTGGTTTGCTATTATTCAACAATTCCCCTATGTTTACCAGCATTCCGTTTTAAATTCGCACCCTAGACTAAATTTGACAGTTGCCCAAAACCAAAAATCCTGAAAATGGAGCCAATTTCCAATAGTCTTGATGTGAAAACAATTATCTGACCATTTTTTCTTATTTATAAATGTATTTTGATATTTTCTCAACAAATGTTATGCCATTAGGAAAAAGCATCAAGACCATGTATCAATTGCGGTATTGGGAACAATATAAAGCGCAGCAAATGTGTTTCTTGTAAGGCAGATTTCCCCAAGAAGCCTGCAAAGCCTGTGCGGAAAACAAAAAACAGTTTTCATGAAGATAAAAAAGTGATGAAAACCAGGGTAAGTTTTCATATGACATCACTTGAAGAATTGCAAAATGTGACAAGGAAATAGTCAGTATGTATATATGTGCAGTATGTATGTATAATTCTGAGTAAATTATGATACAAAATGTAAAGGAAAGTGAGAGATCTTATTACGAGTTTTCAAACATTTTCAGGCAAAGGCTAAAGGCTAAAAATGTATTCTAAAACACCAGGTTGAAGTTTTTCAGTTTTCTGTTTCAGTTTCATTTGATCATCAATCAATACTACATACAATTCTACAAGCAATTACAATACAAATAAATACAATACTAAAATTAATAACATTTTATACAAAAACTACAAATTAACAAAAGAAAAAGACAGTACAGATTGAAAATGGCAGTGATAGAATTGCAAGGGTCTCTATAACCTTGCTTCCATAATGGTCCCTCCAGAGGTGTGATTAAAAGAAGATATTTTCAAGAAAAAAGGATCTTGTAAAGAAAAAGAATTTTATCATCAGGCTAAATATTTAGTTAAAGGCAGTCTGTCCTCTTTGACGAATGAAAATGAAATCGATAAAGATCTCCATTGTATACACCAGAAATTTGTACTAATTTGCTTTATCCGAAGAAATCAGGGTCATAGAGACTCGGTGATGCATGAATTTCATGGCCACGTAACTAAGCAGTTACAAAGCTAATGAACAATAGGGGATAGACTGCCTTTAAAGCATAAATGGCACCATCTTTATATATTCATACATATACGGTACAGGTGTTGTTGCACATATTAACACTGTTTTCCTAGCTAATACTTCATAGGAAATTTGTGAGAAAATTTTCTATATCTAAAGAATTCTTGGTTGAATTATTTTACAGTTCTCCATACAGTACCTCTCACAAAATCTTATCAGAATTGTGAAGAATTCTTGAAAATGATTGAAGAATTCTTGAGGATTCTTGTCATGTTCAATGTGTAGTATACACATTTTTAGAGATTTCTAAAAAATGTTAGAGCACATTATTTTTTGCTGTTGCTTCATCAGAAATGAAGAAATGCTTCATCTGACATAAAGAATGCAAATCATAAAAGCAAGTGTTCTATAGTTTTGAAAATCTTTATTGATTTTATGCAGTTTATAAAGTTTTGAGAAGGAATTTCTTCTTCATTAAAATGCATTGAATATGTTTTGTTGTCATCATAACATCATTAGTTAACTCTGAAATTCATAAACAAAAGTCTTTTTGCAAATGGAAAATTATATTTAGTTAATGTTGCATTCAGTAAATGTTTAGTTAATATCACAGACAGTTGTCAATTTTGCCTTTATGTATTTTGAAGGCAGAAATGATGTACCACAATCAATTTGAAAAATACTCATGTCAGCCATAGCAAATCTGAATCATTCAAATATGATTATTCTAAATTTAAAGAAGACAAATTTCTTGATGACTTCAATCAAATTGACTTTTCTTATTTAGAAAACAGTGACTTGGATGTGAACAATAAATTTGATAGATTTTTGAAAGATCTTAATACTTTGACTAATAAGCATGCTCCAATCAAAAGGAGGAGTAGAAAGGAAATAAAACTGAAAGATAAACCATGGATAAATAATAGAATACAAAAGATGATGAGAATCCGAGACAGAGTTTTGCAGAAACTAAAGAAACAACAGACTCCTGATAATCTCAAATTGTATAGGAAGTTTAGAAATCGTGTGTCCAATGAGTTGAAAGAAAGTAAAGAAAGGTATTTTCATAATTATTTTTCTACCAATAGTCAAAATATGAAAAAATTGTGGTTAGGTATTAAGACAATCATTTCTCACAAGTCTTCCACTTCTTCTTCAATTAACAAAATCAAAGGTAAAGACGGAAATGTAACATCAGACCCTTCTAAAATGTCTAATATTTTTAATGATTTTTATGTCAATGTTGCTGATGGCATAACAAAGACAATCCCAAAGACTCCTAAGTCTCCTCTTGACTATTTATCTAACAGAACTTGCAATTCACTTTTCCTTACTCCAGCTACTTTGATAGAAGTTTATGACCTAATCAATATTTTGAATCCTTCCAAATCTGTAGGTCCCAATAGTATACCTATAAAATTACTTAAAATTATTGGACACTCGGTTTCTCCACTTCTTGCTCTTCTTGTGAATCAGTCTTTCCAGTCTGGTATTTTTCCTGATAAACTGAAAATTGCTAAGGTGATATCTCTCTTTAAAAAAGGAAATCCTGAACTACCATCAAACTATAGGCCAATTTCTCTTTTACCCATTTTCAGCAAGATATTTGAGAAGCTAATGTACAAACGACTTTACAGATTCCTTGAAATTCATAAAGTTCTTTATTCTTTACAATTTGGATTTCAAGAAAACCACTCAATTGATCATGCCCTTGTGAGTTTGACAGAAACTGTAAGAAATACACTTGATAATAAAAGATTTGGTTGTGGTATTTTCATTGATCTACAAAAAGCTTTTGATACTGTTAATCATAGAATTTTGCTTTCAAAATTGGAACATTATGGTGTTCGTGGATGTGCCCTTGAGTGGTTTAGATCATATCTGTCTGATAGACAACAATATGTTTCTGTTAATGGAAGTAATTCTAACTTGCTTTCAATCACTTGTGGTGTACCTCAAGGCTCTGTATTGGGTCCATTACTCTTCCTTCTCTATATCAATGATCTACCAAATGCTTCTAAGAAACTTAATTTTTATCTCTTTGCTGATGATACAAACATCTACTATGAATCCAAAGATTTATCTGCTTTGAGTAAAATTGTCAACAAAGAACTAAGATTAGTAAAGAAATGGCTGGATGCTAATAGATTATCATTAAACATTGATAAGACAAACTATATGATCTTTCATTCTTCATCTGTCAAAGTTCCCTCTGATTCTGATATCAAAATAGGCAAGAAACATATTAAAAGAGTTAAGTTTGTTAAGTTCTTGGGTCTCCTGTTGGATGAGCATCTTAGCTGGAAATGCCATCTTAGTGAACTCTCTAAGAAATTAGCTAGAACATGTGGAATGTTTTTCAAAATTAGGAATTTACTTCCATTAGATGTTTTAATTTGCTTGTACAATACTTTGTTTCTGTCTTTCTTACAATATGGTGTTATTGTTTGGGGTCAAACATACGCATCATACATTGATCCAATTTTCAAATTACAGAAAAAAGCAGTCAGAGCTATCTCATTTCAGCCTCGCATGTCTCCCTCTCTTCCGATCTTCAATGATTTTAAACTTCTGAAACTTTCTGAGATTTTTGAACTCCGACTCTTAACTTTTGTTTTTGATTCTGTTAATAAAACATCACCTAGTTGCTTTCATGACTTTTTCTTATTTAGTTCATCTGTTCATCAATATTCCACTAGACAGGCCTGTCAAGGTGATTTATATATGTCCCGAAAAAACAGTCTTCAATATGGTTTAAAGTCAATTCGATATCTTGGTGCTAAACTTTGGAATGCATTACCTGTGGAACTCCGAAATGCTCCATCAAAATTATCGTTCAAAAGAAAACTGAAAATTTACTTATTAGAAAAGGTCAACTGATGAATTTACACTGCCTCAATTTCTATCAATCTATGAAAAGAAAATGAATATTTATTTAAATTCGTCTAAATTCACCTGATAATATCTTAGGATAGGGGGGGCTCTCTCCTCGATTAGTTTACCTATTGAGAGAGCTCCTCCTTTAAGTAATTCCCTGCATACAATCTATTTAGCTCCTCTTTGTATTTGTATATTGTATTAATTTTTCTGTATTATTGTATTAATTTTCTGTAACATTATCTTTTATCCTTGTAGTTTAGTTATTCGTTTGTATAGTTGGTAGTTGGATTATAAATTGTATGTAGTGGAATTTAAATTATATGAAACTGAAACTGAAACTGAAA
>REGM01000171.1:19554-52702 GCA_004194415.1 Aurelia aurita
TAGACTTAAAATTGAAAATACGCGATAATGAGCTCGAAGTAGTCAAAAAGACAAAATACCTTGGTGTGCAAATTGACCGCTCTTTGGATTGGAAAGAGCAAATCAAGGCAGTTTCTACCAAGGTCTCCAGGGCAGTCGGCTTTCTAAAATATGCTAAGTCCTTTCTGCCAAAGGAAAGTTTGAAAACTCTATACACAGGTATTGTCGAGCCCCACTTTCGATACTGTTGCTCTGTTTGGGGTTGTGCTGGTTCTACAGAAATTAACCAGTTGCAAAAGCTTCAAAATCGTGCTGCTAGAATCATAACAAATAGCAGCTTTGATACACCAGGCAGACCACTTATCGAAGAGTTGGGTTGGAAGACCATTGAAGAACTCATTGGTGATGAGTCCAAAACGATGGTTTTCAAGTCGCTCAAAGAGTTGGCTCCACAATACCTATGTAACCTTTTCATCAAAAACTCGGAATGCTCCTCCCGCAGCCTCCGCAATACCGAGACCAATTTAAGGTTGCCACAGAAAAAATCAGCAAATGGGCAAAAATGCTTTTCCTTCCGTGGAGCAAAACTATGGAATAGCCTTCCAGCTGAGTCTAAGATGGCATCCTCCCTAAATAGTTTTAAAAAATCTATTAAGGGTTGATTTTTCTCTTTACATTGTTAATAATGTAGAATTATTGTAAATAGGTTTTAACATTATGGTTTTTTATATTCTAATAAGTGATTATTTATAATTGTATATTGTAATTAAGTTTTTATCGGAGGGCCCCTTGAAAAACAGCTTCTGCTGAAGGGCAACCCTCCTTAAAAGAATGAAATATATATAAGACTGAGCCTTTTTAGTTTGACCATGGTTTTCTGGTTTGACAAAAATATAGTGGGATGAGCGATGCACTTTAGTTGGATTGGATTCCAGATTCGAGGATTCGGGGAATGCTGGAATGCAGAATCTGAAATGCTGGAATTCTGGGAGGAATATCTGATCGAGGCAAAACCATAATGCCTGCTGTATCACCAAATCGAGGTTAACAATTTTTATCACATCCGAATGCGATACAGATGCCGGCTTGACAGGAAATCATAGCGAACATATTTGGATCTTGCCACTGTAAAAAAGATGTTTACTTGCAATACCTGCAATAGAACATTTACTTCAAAGTTTTGCGCAACGCTTCACGAAAGATCCCATGCCGGAGATGACAGCAGTGCCAGTAACAGCGTTGGAAAATACCGGTGTCGGCACAAGGGCTGCAAAAGGACCTTTGAGAAACTCACAAGTTTCGTGGCACATAGAAGTCATCACAACAGCTCGCTGAAGTATTCGAGTTTCAAATCCATGAGCACAAAGATCACTCTGAAGAAGACACAGAGATGTATAGATTTGAAAGAGAGAAAAGTTAAACAGATGACGGGTAAGAAAGAGGCTCAATTCTGGCTCGGAAGAAACTAATTTTAAAACAAACAGGAGCCTGTGTGTGCGTAGGCCTAGCAGTAGGCCACCAAAATCAGATCTCTGGCAAAAGAAAGAACCAAATGGCATAAGCATACGAGCCAAGGGGGCTGGAGGGGCGGCTGCTCCCAATGCTGGAAAAATTTACAAAAATCCTCAAGTTGGGAAAAATTTAGAAAACAATAGACTTAGATTTTTTCTTCCTGTGCGCTTATGCCAAAGGTGATCCTATATCAAATTTTAAGTAGGGGTGTGCTGCCACCATTTTCAAAGTGGCATCATGTATGATGCAAAATGGTGAAGATCTGGCCTTCTCTAACCAAAACGGTGAACATTTAGCCTCTTCTTGACCAACATGGCAAGAATTTGGCATTCTCCAGACCAAAATTTTCCCTGTGCTATACAAGAAATTCTAGAAAGTATACACCCTTTAGTTGCCTTGACGAAAATTTCCAAAAAGTAAAGCCTAATAAACATATTACTACTAAAATCTCCCATTTTTTATTTAGAAAATTTGAACCTCCGCCCCTCCCAGTTGTTTAAACTCCTTCTTCATTAACAATTTCATATTTTTCCAGCCCCCTTCCCTCAATTGTGTATTGGTTGCCAAAAATGCTGCATACTGAAAAAGAGAAGAAAAATGCGGAACTCTCAGATCTGGCAAGAACACTCTCATTGATTTCAAATAAAATCACATTTTGGTATTGACTATTAATTCTAAGATGTTAAACCAAACAAAAACAACGCAGGCATTGAAAAATCTTTGAAAAACACCTCTACTGTACTTTGTTTTTGTTTGTGTTCCAAATGTTTACTTTCTTCTAAGTCAATTTTTTGGAATGAAAGTAATGATGAATCAGTGCAGGAAATTTAACTTCCCCAGTGATGTTCATTTTATCATAGGATGATTTGTTCAAGCTCATGGTATTAATTTCAATACAAAATCAAAGTCATTTCAAGTGAATCATGCCTCCCTGCATGCAAATCTTTCGCAAAAGATTTCCCGCCTTTGACTTTTACTTTTAACATAAAGCAAAATAGGTTTAACTTTGCATGAGCTAAAAACTTCATTTTTAGAAACCCTTTTGTTAGCTTGTTGTTTATTTTTATCATGTTGAATTGAAATGCATTTAGATTTTTGCCAACTCTAACAAAAACAAAATAAATCAAAAACAAGTATAGGTAGCAATGTGCTTCTATAGGAGGAGCTCACTGAAATATTTATTCTACTGAAGTAGGTGTGTCACTAACTTGCCTCTTGTTTTTGAAACTTGATTCAATAAAGAAATTTTGTGTGAAGCACTGCGTGAAACATTCGAGAGAAATTTTTTGAATTTGTAGTGAAATTATTGCATGCCAGCAACGAAAAGCAAAGAATAGCATCTTGATCTATTAATAAATGATTAAATAAGCATTTCGTTTCCTCAGAAGAGAAACCAACCATTCCTTTGTATCATCACTTGCTTCTAAATGTGTCTTGAATAGCAGTCTGGATGATGCAGGACGTTAAATTTTAATTAGAGGCATTCATTACAATTTGCAGAATCCTATATAAGAAGCAACTGATTTCTCATAAAGGAGTCCATGGTCTGCTAGATTTTTCGTCGGAGTGATTTCCCATCTTAGATTGTTTTCTAAAACTTGAAAACTGTTGGTTATACTGTAAAATGTTTCTCAAATTCAAATTGAGGTTGATTGCACACCTAAGAGCTTATTATGCATGGAAAATTTTACTTTCTGCAGGGAGGGAAAGAAAACGAATATCTGGCTTTGCAAAAGATGGGAAGCATGCTCAAGGTCATGTGCGGCAAGGAGCTGGTGTGCCAATAAAGTCTACTGACAATTTAGATGAATCACGAAGAAGCCGTGCATCTCACTCAATGGTAAAACTGAATAACCCTGATATTAGCCCTCGCCAAAGAAGTGGGCAACCTATGAAACACAATACTTGCCATGATTGTGGTCCAAATCATCAGGATATCAATACGAGAGACAACAGACAGGGACACTATCATGGCACAAATTCTCAAGCACCCGTAAATCAAATTTTTGTCCATCAGACGTTTGGAACATATAATCAAATGTCACAGTCTTCAACAAATGCCCAATATAATCCCTGCACCTGTTGTGATCAGAAGTTTGGAGATGGTCAAACTGAAAGGGGAAACCCCATGAAATGGGTCATTAGTGGCTATGGTCCAGTTGGGTGCTTATATAGCTGCAACAAGTGTCAGGCATTATTTGCCACCGAGGAGCACCTTGTCAACCATCAAGCAGTGCATGAGATTTCAAGCTATGACACTCCTAATGTTGGTAGCATAATCAGCTTGGAAAATTTTGCAAAATGTTACTTTGCAGATGGAAGAGCCTCGTTGCAGCAAAGAAGAGGTCGTAGTTTACATTGTGAAGAGTGCAAATTGTCGTTTTGGAGGGAAGTCGACTTTGAAAGGCATCTGGAGGCAAATCATGCAAAGTACAACAGGATTGACAGTAAAAGGAACATGGGTTTAGAGAGTGGCAGAAATGCTGTAGACGTTGATATAAAAATTGTTTCAGCATATTCTTTGCAGCAAGAGAGCTCAAATGTGCATCAACAAAATGTTGTGAAAGCTGACAAAAATGGAGTGAAATCGAAGAAAAGTAAGCAGACCACAAAATATTTGGGTCCTGTGAATAGAGAAGAGATAGCTGAAGATATAGCACTTGATGACTACAGTGAGCAGAGTTTTACGAGAAAGGACGGTGTTCCAAACCGAAGCATAGAATCCACAACAAGGAGTCCTCGTTCACAGACACCTCCTGACCAGGGAGTATCTGAAAGAGTAAGCAAAACCAAGGGTGCTCCTGTCATGGATAGATGTGTGATTTGCGGTGAGGAAACTGGAAGTTCTAGCATCGCTGACGATAATCAAAGAGAAGAGGGTGAATTACCAATTTGCGAGTCGTGCAATGAACTAGTAATGGAAGATGACGGGGATGGGGATTCTAGCAATGAATCCTTGGAGACAGGAAATTTATTAGGAGCAAGCGGTAGTGACGGTGAAGGCCTAGATTTTGGTGGTGATTACACAAGACTGAGAAATACTGGATCAGCAGATGCGGCAAGACTTTCAGTGCTCGATGAAGAACAATCTTCTATTGGTGGACAAGATTCAGGGCTGCACACAAAGAGATCTGTTGCAAGTGACGTGTACAGCCAACGCGCTGTGGAAAGTTCACAGAATGTGCTGCGGCAAGGACAGAGTTCTGTGTCAAGTTCTGCTGCAGTTAGGTGGGGATATGTCGAGGGAGACCAGGATGCTGAGGTGGCGAGAAATAACACTCATGCCTCAGCAGCTAGTGCGTTGTCGTTTGTTTCTCAAGGCGAGCAAACTGCCGTGGCGAAAACTGAAGGCAACGAATTTGGAGGACATGTCAAGACAGATGATAAACGAAGGAAAAGAAAAAATAGGCCTAAGGAGTCATCTCACAAAAAGAAGAAAATCAAGAAGGAATACGATGAGTCGACGTTGTCTTGGGAACCAAGAAGAATAGGA
The DNA here is from genome assembly GCA_004194415.1 of Aurelia aurita. Classification (NCBI taxonomy): domain Eukaryota; kingdom Metazoa; phylum Cnidaria; class Scyphozoa; order Semaeostomeae; family Ulmaridae; genus Aurelia; species Aurelia aurita. The sequence goes on from REGM01000171.1 coordinate 24,539, forward strand.
TACAAGAGCAGGCATTCGCTGAAATTATTCACATGTGTGGTGTGCCACCATTCTTTCACGAGAGACTGGAATCTGAAGAACCACATGAGAACGCATACTGGCGAGCGACCATTTACTTGTGAATTTTGCAACAGAACTTTCGTTATGAAGCATCATCTAAAACGACATCTTGGTACTCATAAAGGTGGCGGGTGCAAAGCGACGTTAGGGTACAAGGCGACTATAAAACAAGAGATGTTAGAATGATATGGAAGAACCATAAAGGTTTTCAATCATGCAATCAAAGTTTAAGCTCAGGATGAGTAGCTTAACCTTTGTTTTGGTTAGACTAGGGCTCTGTTAAAGCACTGAATGAAGCAGATATCTCATTATATGTTAGTGCTTTCAAAGGGGCATACCCCTCCATGAAAATCCTGTACGCCTTTCATAAAAATCCTTTTGTATTCACCCAAAATCCCTAAAAATTCCCAAAAAATCCTATCGTTTTAAAAAATCTCGTACGCTTTTTCGATACAACCCTCGAGTGCTTTCATACTGCGTACTGGGTGACCCAGAAAATGAAATCTAGGAAAGTCTGTTGCGAAAAATAAATATGCAACCGAAAGGATTGATTCAAACGCTGTTTGGTACCAAACCGATTCTGTTTCTATCGAATCCAGAAATCGACGAAAAGAACGATTTAGCGAAACCAGGCAGATCGAAATCCCTTCGAAGGTTGATCGATTGATCAATTCTTTTAAAGAACAATTGATCGATATAATCAGTACGAGACAATAAGGGACGCTTTTTTCATATTAACTTGGGAATAGGTAACCTGCGTTATGGTCTGTAATTCAGGCTAGGGAATAGGTAGCTAAAATCCAAATTCTCAGTGCATGAAAAAAATTTTACAGTTGGAAAAATGAATTTCTTATTTCTGAGGAGAGAAAGGTTCTAATCTGCGTCGCATATTCCTGGGATTTTATTTTCATTTGTCGTAGTTCTGCAACTGATCAAACTCGATCCCTTGTTCTAGATGTCTTTCGAAGAGTTTCTTGATGTCTGATTTCGCTAAATCCTTATTTTCACCAATTTGCGATGTCGATAAAAATAGCAAAAATAATGGCGATGTAGGCTAGTCATTTAGCTACTAAACAACGTTTGAGTCGCTCTTTTCGGTGGATTGATTTATTTTCTGTAACACATTTTCTTGGACCACTTTCTTTTGCGTCAACAATTCAGTGCAGTTCAATGCAGTTCAGTTCATGAATTCCTCTGCATCTAAATGTTTTCAAATATTTAGTAGCTTACAACAATTAAGTAACTACAGATTACTAAATTTAAGTAAAAGAATACAGACATAACTAATCGAGGAGAGAACACCCCCTTTTAGGAATATCGAAAATATTTAGACTGGATCATGCCGTCATGTTATACTAAGGATGCTATTTAAGATCAGGTGATAGGGTTAAAGAAGAACTCCGATTAAATAGCTGTTATGAGCACGAAGAACGGCTGTTGCAATTCGCCCTGGTTGTATCTAGCAAATCTCCAAGTCTCGTTCGTTATCCTTGTTCGGGCCTACTCGGCTATCAGAGAGCTGCGAAAGATTTGCTTCGGTCGCTTCACTTTTGCAGCTCACTGCTAGCCGTGTAGGTCCGAATAGGATAAGGAACGACACCTCGAGCAGGTCTAACAAGGAGGAAAATTTTCAGCTTTCTTCGAAAACCATAATGCAACAGTTTCAAATTCTTTATATCTGCTGGAATACTGTTGCAACATTTGGTTGTCATATCTTTTGAAAACGTGAACCAAGTGACCCAAAAAAAGTTCCACTAGATCATACCTGTCCTTGCTTGATAAAAATCATAATATGTTGTGCCTGCGAGGGCGCTCGTGCGCTCATGCACATTAATGAGGCCAGGTGCTCTTCTGTTAGATTTTATATATATTTTAATACTTTGTGATTTGACATTATTATATAGCCAAGCCAGATAGAGAAGTTTCTTCATGTAATGAGGCTTAATTTTTGCTAACAGATTGAATGATTTAATCAAATATAACAGAAATCTTAACTTTATTATTTACCACACTGTTTATTCATTTATGTTCGTATCCCGTTCGTCTGATCATGAAAAGATATTACTTTGAAAGGAAGGCACTGGATGAGTCAAAACAGTTTCTTCTTTACGTGCACTTAGGCCTAAAGCCAAGGGCAACATAGACTGGCTCCAAGTCTATGGAAATATATTATTTAGAAAGGACTGGATGAGTCAAAACAGTTTCTGCTTTACGTGCACTTAGGCCTAAAGCCAAGGGCAACCTAGACTGGCTCCAAGTCTATTTCTTTTCTTCGAATTTATACGAAAATTCGAACCGCCTCGTTTCCGAGTTTTTCTCCTTCGCATTTCCCTACAAATTTTTCGCATTAACCTATAAATTCGAAGAAAAGAAATAAACTTGGAGCTAGTCTAAGAACAACCTTGTTCTAGCAATTTTGATTTATATTTAGAGTATTTCAAAGGTGGTTTAATTTGGAATTTGTACGAGCTAACCTATTTTAAAACGAAGCATGATACCAAATTGCAGAGGATGGTTGTGATTTCCGATCAGCCTATCGAAACCGTTCTGTTATAATGTTAAATATATGTTATATTAATATATTATAATGTTAAATGTTCTAGGAAGGAATATAATAGTACTTTTTTATTAAAAATACGATGTACGAAGATATTATAAGAGTCTATACAACGTTTCGAGCTTTACAAGTCATCAGGTATACAAAGAACAATCTTAGTAGGAGGGAACGGCATGTATCATGAAAGAAAAGATTTGAATTTAGAATTTATATTGGATGGGAAATGTCTTGAGAAATATTTAAAAGAGAAAACAGATCTTTGAAATTTCTATCATGTTGTTAGGTTTTCAGGTTTTACGAGTTAGAGTTACAGAGTGAAATATTTACAATACGAGTTTATTAAAATACAACATACTCCATACGGCTCCATACTCATGAAATGTCAACTGATTACAGTCTTATGTGGGTACCCTGGGTACCAAAAGTTTTAAGAAGAAAATAGGCTAACTCACATCCTTCCCAATTTCGCTGCAGGTGCTTTTGACGTTTCATAGTTGGTGAAATGTGTTTCGAAGCATGTTTCAGACAGCGGAAAGAAATTTAAGTTTCTGTGTAGTGTTCAGCAGGATTTCTACAAGGTGCGAAATGTCGGGTACCAATCAAATTCCATTATTTAACAACAAAAGGTATTACTCTTTGATTCACGTAGCCTCTGAGGCAGCCAATCAAATCCGTCGTAGTAGCGCGAGCGATGTTATTCATCCGGAAGAAATCCAGCTTAACATTGAAGCATTAAAATTGTAGTTGCCGAGGCTTGCAAATCATAACGGAGCAAAATGGAAAATGAATTGGTTGTTTCCGACTGGCACTTTTAACAAAACAAGTGGGTATATATTCGCTTTGCATTTTTCGATTATTATCAAATGCTTCATGCTATGAGCAGAGTAGACTTATTACCTGGAGTCCGTTGTTTCCCTATGCTCTTTGACTTGATGATATCGCTTCGGTCAACAGAGCAAGGTTTGCCGCAGGGATACAAGGGACTCAAGTAATCAGTCTATGAGCAGAGTTTGTCGAAAAGCTAAGCAACTGCAGTTGTAACTGTACAAGATATGTTCGTTTAAAGCTATGATAAAAATAATTTATAATACTATTTACAGTGAAAATATCATAATTTACCATAAATCTTACATCTTTTATTTGAACGTGTGCTCATATTCTGATGCAGCATGATCCAAGGAAGGCAGTCGCTTATTGAACCCTTTATACCCAACAAGAAAATATGTTGTTATTGTTCCCTTGCCCTGCAATAAGATAGTACAGCGTATATCATTCATTCACCCTTAACGGGCTTAATTTCATCCAGTTCAGAAGCTGGACAGTAGGCAATGCAGCTTATATTTCTGTCGGCATTTTAATGCTCAGCCTCTGAACTAGGTTAGATTTGCTCCAAGTCTATTCCGTGTGGTCTGTCAGCGCTCAAGGAACATAATTACCTTGTGGGGGCGTAAGCCATGAATAGGACGCTGTGAGGGAGAAATGAGAGGAAACGGAATTCCGTTATTCGTCAATCTCGTCCCCAGAGTGAGTTCGTTGCTCTACCTCTACTCTGGGATACAAGTGGCCGTTCTGCAATTTGATTGGCTATTCGAAAACAATAGATAACATAAACTATTTCTCGAAATCTTACTAATTATTCGAATAACAACAATAAAATCTAGTCACTAAGCAACAACCACTACAATGTTGCTTCGTTGTTTGGAATCGAGGTCACATAATGAGCGTTACCCTGCCAACAGCAAATCCATAATGGCTGCTAATCCGCCTTTATTTTGGGCGGATTAGGACTAAGTGTACCAGGGTGTTCACTCGGCTTCGTGACTAGCGTATGACGTAAGAACACCCTGGGAACGAGGTTGGTTATTCGTTACTATTCCGTTTCCTATATTCACTAGGCAACGTGAAGTTTAGAAATGAAACAAACGAGGGGGGGGGGGTAACTCCTCTAGGGGGGCTGGTATACATGTGCCTTTGAGAATCCGGAGGGTGGACCCATAACCAGGGCAAGATTTTGAATACATAACCCCATAACCAGGGCGTTATCTTGAAAACATACCCCATAACCAGCAGGGCAAAAAATGTTCACAAGAATCCTGTTTAGAATACGCTTTGTACCATTAGTAGAGCAAAACTCCTTTTGGTGAGAGCTCTTTTAATCATGATTCCTTCAAAATACTATTACAGATCTGGGGTTACAAGAAAAACACCAACTTCGATTTACTTGAGTTGATTGAGTTGATATTTCATTCATTGCTGCACTGACAGCTAACATTTAACTTCTGAAAATCTTCGTTAAGTAGACCCATAACCAGGGCACAATATCACAAACTAACCCATAACCCGGGCAGGCATATGTATACCAAACTCCCCATAGGAGTTACCCCCCCCCCGGAAACAAACCTTCATTGAAACAGGTCCCCTCTCTACCAGCTCATAGTCTTCAAGTTGTAACAGTACTTGTCGACACTCAGGGCTCACATGAATGCGAAGTGCTACAAAATTAAACAAAAACATTAAGTTACGAGAAGTTGCTTCCATCTTAACTGCCTTTTTTGAGGACTTATTGATTGACTTTAAAATTGTAACAGATTTGCTTGATTTGGGTGGACAGAAGATGTCTGACCCGACCCGTGCCATTGGCAAACATAGTGTTGAGCAGTAATAAAACAGAACTACTACAAGATATCAATCCATTTTATATTCAGTTTCATGCCTATTTATGTAGTACAGATAATACTTAATTTTGACAATTTTTTCATTTCATAGGTAACACAGTAACTTCATTTGCAGGGAATCTCTGCATAGGAGAGTACCCATCTTCCGTTAATGGTCCGTTTTCGCAGGTAGTTTGAGTGACTTAGCCACCTAGATTTTAGGCTTTCTATTGTAGTTTGCATGGGTTTCATTTGTGGCTTGACTGATCGTAAATTTGCTTGCAAACGATAATCGCTTTGTCAATCAAAAGCAGGGGCATCGCCAGCTGTGTAAAAGTGGGGTGGGCAAAGTAAATAATTAGGTTCTGTAAGGTATACCCAACCATTTTGACACTATTTTGCTGGTGAATAAATACCACTCTGAGAAACTGGGACCCCAGTCCACCCCTCTGCAGCGCCACTGTTCAAAAGCAACAGATGCTATAGTTATTAGATCCACCCCGGTTTTCCTAATTTGGGGGTATCATCAAAAATGCAATATCTTCGAATTTACAAGCCTACTACAGTAAATAGCAGTTTGAAACTAAATGAAAATTCCTGCATCTAGCCCAAAATTTCGCTCTTTGAAGAAAGAACAGTACCTTACCTAAACCACTAGACTCCATTCTCGATGCATAATTGACAGTATCACCAAACAGGCAATATCTTGGCATTTTTAATCCAACAACACCTGCCACACATGGTCCAGAATGAATGCCAATTCTCAGTTGTAATTGGTCTTCTGGTTTATGTCCCATTTTGAAATTGGTCATTGCACTCAACAAATCAAGTGACATTTTTGCAATTTCACCAGCATGTTTGTTTCCAATTCGATTTGGAAGGCCAGAAACTACCATATATGCATCACCAATTGTCTCTACCTATACGGAAGACAGTATGGTAAATTAAGACCAATTCGAAAGTATTAATACGGTTCCACAAAGGATACTTTTACCAATGTGGAAATTCATAGCACCCGAAATTCTTAATAGAGGTACTACCAATTGAGTAAAAATAAGTATAGGCGTTTGCCAGAAGAATATACAGTCAAGAAAAATCTCCAAAGTTCAACGTACTATGTTTCATTTTGCTGTATAGAAAGACTAACTTATACCGCATTCACACTGACACAGTTAAACCAGCTTTACTTAAGCCAGGTTAGATTTCAACCAATCAAATTTATTCGATTTTTTGATTGACCAATTAGAAGGCCCCATTCGATAACCTGGTTTAGATTAAGCTAGTTTAACTTTATTAGATGTGGAACTTTTTTTGGAAGAGCTTGAAAAAGGACTTTAAAGATGACAGTTGCTTGAAAATCTTCTGAGAAGCTAAGATAAGCCATGGAAATGCTAGGGACAAATTTGTATCATTTGATCTCCACCCTAGAGGCTGTGTATGTTCTTTGTCATTGTTTATAAGCTAAAGACTAGAGAAGATCTGACAAGATTAGAACGAGTTTGCGCTCGTGTCAATATTTCATTCATCAAACCCTGACATCTAATGTCAGACAGAATCTAGTATAGTATCCATTAGTTTTTAATCGTTAGTAGTGTAGTTTAAATGTAGCTTTTGGAAATTGTATATTTAGGGGCCGTTTACATGAGAAAGTCAAACCGGTTTGAAACTCACCCCGATCTAAGTAGAACTCGGTGTCTGGTCNAAAAATCTGATCAACATTTTAGTCCTTCTCCCAGCAACTTGGAAAACAGCTCCGTAACAATTTCTGATAGCTCAAGATCGGCATATAGTACGATGAAATTGGTGGATTATTCATTAAACTATACAATTCGTCAAACGCCGCCGATACTGTTTTTACTTACACGGAGATGAATGAAACTTTTAGCTGCAACAGATGGACCAGATTAATTTTTTTGCAATTTTTGATATAATGCTATGACGGCAAGAAGTTCAAATATTCATTTAACCCTGTATCTCACCTGGGGGGGGGGTGGATTCCACCCCCCAACAAAGTTTTTGTTTGCTGTTTCTTACATATGCAATGCAGCATCCCAAGATTGCTCAAGTTTAATGTTATAACTATACTGTATCGAATTATGAAAATTTCAAGATTCTAAATATAGCACCGTAACCATGGCAACCAATTTTTTACTGAGTGGTCGACCAAAATTGAATATTTAATTTGAAATTGTTACAAATATTAATCTCAAATATGGTAAATATTATGCCTATACATGTATTTAATGATATCCATCTCAATTTGACACAAAAAATTACAATTTAATCCCTTATTTTATTGTTTTAATCATGATACCCATTATCATCATAATCATAACTTGATATCTTTTTATTTTCATAGCAACAAGAACAATCGACTTAATTTGATTTTATCACGTGATTTTGATTGTTTGCATCAAAGTCCATCTAATTACTAAGTTACACGCTCATAGCTACTGTAACAGTGGAGAAAAAGAGGGGGGTGGAATCAACCCCAGGCTGTGACCGCTTCAAAAGTCCCAGGTGAGATAGGGTAAAAGGTTATTTGTTCTGCGTTTTTGTGACTCTATTCTTTTATTTCAAAATCAACCATTTTTATAGTCGACTTACCTGAGCTTTCAGTAGACATACAATTTTAACAAATTCTGCAAAAAATTTGGTCTTTCTGCCATAAGCGGAAATCCATTTCATTGCACTGTGCATCGTATGCTGGATACTGGGATCTTCTGGATTAGTCAAATTAGATTTGGCACACATCTAACTCTTGAAGATCAGCAACTTATTTCACTAGCATTAGAAAAGTTTGGACGACTGCACTTTAGCGGACCAACGTTATGTAATATTTCTAGAAACGTATTTGACCAAGCACCCTACTAACCCTAACCAACCCTACCTTACCCTAACTAACCCTAACTTACCCTAACTAAACCGAACTAACCCGAACTTACCCAAACAAAACCTTTTCCAAAACCTAGCCCTAACCCTAACCTTTACCCCATGACACATAACTTGCCGATATTGAAAGTTAGTCCGCTAAAGTGCAGACTAGCTGAAACGTTAAGTGAAACCTTGAGGCATAGAAGCAAACTAAACATTAGGTTGTGAAAAGATACTTCTTTTTAATACAATAAAGCTGATATCGTCTTAGCACCAAGTTAAAATTTGGGTAGCAAGAAAAGATATCAAATACAATTTACCCGAATAATTATTGACTATATTGGTTGTAATGTTGATAATGATAAACAAATTTTACTTACCTTGTAAACATTATGGCATTCAGCAATCTTGTCAAAACAGGTATATAGATCATTTAGCAAATCCACAACCTACAAATATAAGAATAGACTATCAACATCTTTGTTTTTACAATAGCGCGGCAGCATCAGCAGCAGGAGAAAAGTGAACTTGTCACTTTTGTAAGATACCGTATAATCGTGAGATAAAATCGGAAAATTTTAACGAAAACATTTGTAAAACCAAGGACAATATGAAGATAGAAATGTGTAGGCCTAAAGCCTACTACACTACAGTATTAAGCCTAAAGCCTACTACAGTATTAGTCAACATACCTTCAGTCCTTTGTTGGCTTTAAAGTATTCTTTATATCAATCTAATGTTAAAACCATGGTTGTCATTCTTTTGCGTTGACCTGCTCTCGAATCCTAATCGAAATTGCCAGCCAGGGCTGTAGGAAGCATCTTGAACTTGGAGGGGCATGGCACTTCAAGGGCACTTTTTTCATTAAGCTAAAGGGGCATTTCCTGAAAAAAAGGGCACTTTTTCGTTTTTTGCAAAATCTTGGGGGGGCACGTGCCCCCAATGCCCCCCAACGCCCCCCAGTTCCTACGTCTCTGTTGCCAGCTTCGCTGCAACTGCAAACATTTCGATTAGGATTCGAGAGCAGGTCAACGCAAAAGAATGACAACCATGGTTTTAAAATTAGATTGATATGAAGAATATTTTAAAGCCAACAAAGGACTGAAGGTATGTTGACTAATGCTGTAGTAGGCTTTAGGCTTAATACTGTAGTGTAGTAGGCTTTAGGCCTGCACATTTCTATCTTCATATGTCCTTGGTAAAACAAATAATGATATCACACTTACCTGAAATGGACTGCTTTCTGATGCCATTTTTGTAAATCCTACGATATCACTAAAGAATATAGTAACCATTTCGAAGCTTTCAGCTGTTACGCGTTCTCCTCTCTTTAGAACCTCTGCCACAGACCTATTGGCATGAATTTGCAATTTTTGATAGCTTGAAGAATTTCGTAATAATAAATGTTGTGAGCGACGTGTGGCAATAGTTTCAGCAAATATACATAAAATTCTGTGTTAAATAAACTAAAATGCCAAGATTGAAAAACACTAAACGTATCGGGCATAACCCTTCATCAGTAGTGATGAGAAATAGAACGCACAGGGCAGTTAAGCTGAAGAGATTGGAAACGAAGAATTCGAAGAATTTCGTGCCTGGAGTCATTTTTCCTCGCATGGTCTAACTAAATGAACCAATATCTTTAGGATCCTTTCGCGCATAGAATATCGCGTAAAATAGTACCGGGTGTCCCGAAGAAAAGTACTCTTGTTTGAAAAATCCCCAAAATTTGATTACATGGCCGATCTTTAAATTTCTTTTTTTGACAAGTAGATCAAGACCAAATTATTTTCTATGTATAGCTGATCTTGTGATTGGTTATAAAACTAGCAAAATTCGCTCTTTTTAGGGCTGCCTGGTTTTGAAGCATACTGCAAAAGAGCACTGATGGTTACCAGATTGATTTCTTTTTGTAAATTAAGCTTCTAGTGTGGTTATAAATGTCAGAGAGAAACGCAAACTATCATTGTAGACTTGAAGGACAATGAAGAATCTCAAAATAATGGCTCCTAAGCAAGATTTACGATACTGCTTAATGAGTATAGCTCAGAATAAAGTTTTTCAGTCAGTTATTTCATACCCTTTCAGAATTGCAAACAAACATTTTATTATCTTCAAATGTATTTGGATCATTAACAAAAGAGATAAAAAAGAAAATTTTATGATAGGTTTGATAATCGAGTTTTGGTGATTTTTTAAACGGGAGTACTTTTTTGGGGACACCCGGTAGTAGAATTTAGATATGGTATACAGTACAAGGGTATAGTTTGGCGCAATGGATAATTTTGATTCTCTTGGGAAAGTTTCAGATGCAAGGAATTTTAAATTTAACTAATCAAATACATGCAATTAGAATTACCTTGGCAGCATACTGTAAAGGAGTTGATCTGTTTTTAATTTTTCATCTTCAAGTTGCCTCGTTCTTTCCGCAACGAGTTCTTCTAAATTATCTGTATATTTTTCCATCATACTAACCATATTATCCACCATATTCATGTGTCTATGCAAGAAAATAAGTATTATGAACGTTTTTATAATGATGATTATAATATTGCAAACTTCTATGTGAAACTTAAGTACAGGGTGTCCCAAAAAGTTGTGCCCCATTTGTGCGGCTGCTGTGGAGGAACTGTAACTTATATTGTCCCGTTGTTGATAGAGTTGCATTGGATATACTTCAACTTAGAGTTTGAGACCTTGTTTTAGCCAATCTCACAAGTGGTTGCTGATTTATGGCGCAAGAAATTCGAAAAAGTGAAAACTTCAAAAACAGCACTTTCTTTGTTCTCCAAAAATTTCAAAATCAAGCATATATTGCAAGAAAAGGTTCTAGCGTTTTATATGAATTTTTATGCATTTTGCAATGGGTTGATGGTGTTGTGTTATCAGTAAACAATACAATTAACCCCTTATCAACTGTAGAAAAAATTCTAATACTGCTCTAGAACCCTTTCTTGCAGTATTTACTTGATTTTTGCATTTTTGGAGAGCAAAGAAAGTGCTGTTTTTGAAGTTGTCACTTTTTTTACTTTCTTGCGCCATAAATCATTAACCACTTGTCCGATTGGCTAGAGTAAGGTCTCAAACTCTAAATTAAAGTATATCCAATGCTACTATATCAAGAACGGGACGATAGAAGTTACAGCTCCTCCACAGCAACCCCACAAATAGGGCACAACTTTTTTGGGACACCCTGTATACATTCGTAAGTCAGAAAAAGGACTCCAAGTTTTTAAGGAAACGAAACAACTTTTCCTGTTTTCAATATTGACATTTCCTGTTAGTAATATTGACAATCCATGGGCGTTAAGAAACGCAGTAGTTATTCCTACAGAGTTTTTTCCTCCCTGTGTCCCTATGCCCGTGCCCTGTGCTCGGTTTTTCTTGTCCCTGTGTGTCTGGTTTTCCTCGTATCCTGTGTCCCGAAAATTTGAGTGACTAACAACCTTTACGGACATAGGGACACAGGGAGGAAAAAACTGGTGTAGGAATAACTACCGCGTTTCTTAACGCCCATGGACAATCCAACAAACAATATCTTTTAGACTGAATGATTGAGAAAATCACTTTTGCTTAGCTTGATTCAGACTAGCCCACGACGAGACAGCTATATGCAATACATCTTTCTATTACATCTTCTGTTCTAAAATTGATTAGAATAAAAAAACTGGACCTACTTTCCACCGTTAATCTTTTTCAGACTCTTCATGATATCATCAAAACAAGGTCGCATTGTACAATCTTCTTGCCAACAATTTTTTATCAAGCTCTGGTACATTATTCTTCCGGTATCATGTGGTACGAAAGGTCGGAATGGTGGACGTTCGCATGTTATCACACGGGCAATGATCTCTGTGAAATGACAGAGAAGTGACTTTCAATTGTGCACTTTATCTTGTCGCGCAGCAACCACAATGATTAAATACCATGCGCGTAAGAAGAAGATATTTGGTCTTTGCCAAGCCCTAAGATTGTGACTTACTATCAAAGTTCTGTGATTTATCTTATAAAAGAAAAGGCAAACTTACATGTGAAAGTCTATTCCACTAAAATCACAAAGGGTCCAGGCGTATCCCCTAGCGAGTTCCCTAGTTTTCATTTCTTTGCTTCCTTGTGATCTGGATTATGAAAACAACACCTGTGTAATTCGAGATCGGGTTACGTCATCGTTGCGGTCGAGCCTGTGCTAAAATCAGTGATTTTGTAGTAAAAGTATGGAAAATTTTGCTAAACAGCGAAAAACGACAAGAAATTTTCACAAAATTTGTACTGCATTGAAAATTGCATCTTTTATCGTCTAACAAATTGAAATAGATGATTGCCATAATTTTATCCACAAGGGATGGAAAATTTTAATAGTTGTAGTGTTTTATGGTTATCATTATTACTATACTTGTAAGACCCAGGCCCCCGGAATGATAAGGGAGAGTTGAGACACGAGGCAGACAACTAAAATGGCGTATTCTATGTGTTCACCCTGCAGTACTCGATAATAGTTGATCTTGATAAACATGTTTGTTGGACATGTTTCCTGGAGGATAGGCATGTTTGTTGTCATTGCTGGCCAATGCTCTGAAGCCTGAAACAGGATTAAATTTGGTCTAAAATTCTAGAATTTTTTCAAGCATTTCCAATTTCCCACTTACAAACATCTTTGGAACAGCAGCGCAAATTCACGAAGTTAATCTACCTCTCAACAAAAGCTCCAATATTTTTAATTCCCCGAAAAAATATCATTTCTTGTTTCTTCTTTTTTCGTTTGGAAAGCATATGCATACCTAGAGTTATTACGATGAGTCCTAGTAATCGCTACCACCCACCCGCTCATAGTCTAATGCTCACCCTTTGGATGAAGAAGCTCGTACGTGGAATATGGTAGATCCCTTAAAATGATTTCTTGGAGAATGATTCCATAACTGTAGACATCACCAGGCTGTGAACGAGGATATCTTGATCTTGGATCTCGCAAATGCTCTGGTGCAGTCCAAAATAATTCTAGAAGAGAATAAAAACATATTGTATATTCTGCGAGAAAGAGAGCTGCAATTTTCTTCAAAAGCTGTGCATTAAACATAAAAACATGCGAGAATTTTTAACGCCTGTTTTCCTTCTAAATTGGATAGCTAAAATTCCAGCCTAGATGTTTGGATTTATCCTTCTGCTTTCGACATGTTCTCACGTATATTCTTAATAGCCTCTATGTACAGGCAACAGGCAACTCGAGTGAGTGAGTTAGCCACGTAGCTTTCATGCTATCTTCAAGAGTGGGCATATTGTAGCCTCACTGCATAAGGCCCTCGCTCATCTCATTGAATTGAATTGCTGTTGTTGTTGTCGCTGCAGTGAGGGCCTTATTTCCCTAGAGCTGTAAAAGTGGTCAAAAATTTCAATCGGCATATGATTTCTCACGTCCCAATCAGAAATCAGGATTTGAGTAACCGCCCTCTCATTGGCTAGTTCTTCTTTGAATTTGACTTCCCGCCAAAAGCCAACAAAGACCGACATGTATTGAGTTTAGGCATGTTGCAGTGAGGACAGTGGTCCTAGGTATGTCCACATAACTGGTTTATTTCTCCCATACTATGTTAATGTCTGTCCCTAAAATCAGGCTTATTTTGAACTCTTTTCGACAATATCATTTTGCAACTAACTAAGACTATTCATGTTCTTGGAAGTTGGTCAATATTTGTCCTCAGTATTGGGTTTTATCGGCGTATTGTAAAATGTATGTCCCAAAAACCAGTTTTTTTTATGAGGGAAATTTGTACTGGCACGCTGAAAAATGGGTTGGTGAAATCGTTTTTCCAAGACATACATAGGACCGCCAAAAACACAGCACATGCCCACCCTTGTATCTTTTACGGTCAACTTTGCTTTCATTTGAGGGTTAACTAGTCGCCTGTAGATGCTCGCAATTGTTAGTGGTTTGTATGGGTGTGTTAATCAAAAGCAACGAAGACCATTGCTACAAAATCTGTCCTAATTCCTCGGTGTAAGAATAGGATTTCTTGCTATTTGTTTATACAATAAAAGGACAGTGGACATTTCTAAAAATTCACGTCTATGTTTTAGAAGTAAAATTTGCAATTGCTACTGGGCGTACCTCAGTCATGGTCAGAAAGAAGTTAGCCTGCATGCAGCCTCAGTATTCTCTATACTTTGGCTGCGGAGGAGTGTTGAGGCTGCACGCAGGCTAAAAGAAGTTTGCTTTGTGGCACAAACAGGCTTGCAAAACGTAAATTAGAGCAAATATTTCTATGGTTTATTTCCAGATAAAAGATGCAAAGTTTAAAATAATTGCGATCAAAGGTTCTATCAAGATAATTTTTTCAACTTAAACTCACGTCGATAGCGATGGTCTTCGCCTTTTTCTGTCACAGGCCTTTGTCCTGATTTGAAACGAGCCAAACCAAAATCGGTGATTTTGCAAACCCATCTGCTATCAATAACGACATTTGATGATTTGAGGAAACCGTGAATTTTCATTTCTGAGCCATGAATATACTGCATACCCTATGAAAACAAGTGGGGGCTATTTACATGCATCAAATTTTTAGATAATGGGCAGAGTAAAGTCATGTTTCTCTTCGTTTTTGGATGTGCCCACACAACAGCAAGAAAACAGGCCATAAACCAGTTCGTGTTCTCATTTGAAGTCTTCAAAGATTCAAACAACTCTTGCTGCTCGTTGGTTCAAAGCGATTTTTCAAGATTCTATTTATTCAAAAAACAAGATCAGTGGACTGGTACATTTCTAAAAGCAACTTGGTCCAGATTTTCCTTCGGCTTTATATTCGAACGATAGTACCCTTTCATGGTAGCAACAAAACAATACTAACCCTTGCAATGTCAAATGCTATTGACAACTGAAACATCCAATCCAACTTCAAATTATCATTGAGGAGAACATCCTGAAACAAATGAAACATTGCAAAAAATAAATACCTTTGTATTGAAAGAAGATGTAAAGTTGCAATGTCATGAGATGTATCCAAGTATGATCCTTCAGCAATTACACCCAAGGTCTGTCTAAAAGGCTAATTTAAATTTCAAGATACACACAAGACGAAATCAACAAACAATATTAATACGTTCAAACATAAGATCAAAGAAAATTTTTTTTAAAACATACAGAAAGAGGAAGATGACATATATGTCTTCTATTACATGTAAGACCCTTCATTATCTCTCCCGATCATGGTTTGGTCTTATAAACCACGTTTTGTATCGAAAACACATATAGAACTGTATTTTCCTTTAACCTATACGTTTTTCCATTATACCGACACCTCTAAGGGGGCCATTATGGAATTAAGGTCAGCTTGACCTTTTAATGCTATCCCTGCCACTGTCATTAGGGGTGTTTTTCTTTACGTTTTTAACCTTATATATTGTATTGTATCTATTTTTATATTATAAAACGTGTAAATATTTTTAATTGTGGCAAATAATACATATAGGTTTAACTTGCCATTAATTCGAATTTTTGTAAATGACCAGTATATGAAATTCATAGAAGAAGACGACGAAGAAGAGATGAACGTTATGAATGTTTATAAACTGAAATTCTTCCTGACTTATACCGGGTGTCCCAAATCAATCCGAAATCATTTTTAAAACATTACTCGATAGTTAACTTGAAC
Organism: Aurelia aurita; assembly: GCA_004194415.1. NCBI lineage: Eukaryota > Metazoa > Cnidaria > Scyphozoa > Semaeostomeae > Ulmaridae > Aurelia > Aurelia aurita. Next base: position 40,327 of record REGM01000171.1, read on the forward strand.
ATAGATACCTTGTTTTTTGACATTGGTGCTTCGAGAGCAGAGGTATTAATCTTCAAAGGACAAATTTGCCTCCACCTCCAGACCAGAGCTTTGGCGTTTTGGCCTAAGCAAATTCTTGAAGCACAGCAAAAAAGTCAACAATAGACTTGAATATTTTGAAACAAGAGGAGACAAATTAAAAATTGCGCAACAGATGCGTTTCACGAAATATAATTTACGTGGCACTTATCATCAAGGGAGCTCCGAAGTAAACTTCATTCATTTTAATTTCCACAATTTGTTTCACTTAAAATGAATGAAGTTTACTTCGGAGCTCCCTTGATGATAAGCGTCACGTAAATTATATTTTGTGAAACGCATTTGTTGTGCAGTTTTTAATTTTCTCCTCTTGTTTCAAATGTTTTCAAGGCTATTGTTGACTCATTCGCTGTGCTTCAAGAATTTACTTAGGCCAAAACGCCAAAGCTCTGGTTTGGAGGTGGAGGCAAATTTGTCCTTTGAAGATTAATATCTCTACTCGCAAAACACCAATGTCAACAAACAAGGTATCTATGTTCAAGTTAACTATCGAGTAATTTTTTAAAAATAATTTCGGAATGATTCATGCCAAATTCTGATCGTTAGGGATGACCAAATCTGTATACATTTTTTTGGGACACCCGGTATATTACAAAAAGGGAGGAACAAGAGCTTTAAAACCAATAACATATGCATGATGCCTGTAGGCTTCCTTTGTTGCAATATTGTGACAAGATCAAGATCTCTGGAGGCTCTATGCATGCTCCAATAAATGGATTAACATTCTGATGGTGAAGGTCACTCGCCTAGAAATGAAAATTACAAAAAATCAACAGCGTTGTTCTTTGAAAAACGTTGTAAATAATGCCAAGATATATTCTTTGAAACAGGTTAGAAGCAGCAAGAACTAGCTTTGGTAGAACCAAAGTAAAGGCTAGAAACATGAGATGAAAAATAGTTGGGTATAGCTCTGATAAAGGAGATACTTCATCATTCGATCGAGGGCTTTAGGCCCTTTCATGCAGATCGCAGTTAGAATTTTTCATTAATATCAATTTACCTATACTTTCAGTGCTCAGTAAAAGTTGGCTATCAACTAAAGTTTGATTCATATTCCTCCAGTTGTCTTTCTAATACGAATTATTAAACGCTTAAACTTTTTTGGCACACCCAGTGAAAACCTAGAAGTTAAAGGGTTTGTGCAAGGTTAATGTGCAAAAAGCAAAATAATCGAAAGATATCCCATTCAATTCAAAGTTGCACACGCCCCCTGTGAACAATGGATAGCCAAAGAAACAATGCTGTGTCTGAGTGTTTTCTTTGTTCTATTTATAGACGAGCCTAGTTACCATTGCACATTCCCTTTAAAGACAGCTGTTTCTACACAGCCTTATACAATATTCTGCTTACATTCGGTCGAGTTAGAAAGAGATAATTTTACATACATTCTTCAGCTCTAGTAGAACTTCACGACATAGTTCGATGTGATGCTTGCCAATTTTCTTCAGAGAAACTACTCTTCCCTAAACATAGAGGTACATGCATTTTGCGAAGCTTGTGGGGAAAACAACACAAACGTTTACATCCTTAGCTGTCTTGTCTTATTGTGAAAAGAATTTTAAGTTCCCTGGTTTCTTTCTTTTAACCCCCTAATCATTGTATAAAGCAGCTAATCATTCAATAAGTACCATATACCCTAAGACTAGAAAGGCCATAGCCTTCATTAAAGCTTTTGAGCACAGAAACTAACAAGCACCGAGTGCAAGACTCTTGTCTATCATTGATCCTGTGCATGCTTAGAGATCACAACGAAATGCCGTGAGGGCCTAGCCAAAATCGAATTTTTGTATGTCAAATATCCTGCCGCATTTGCCTCAAAAGAACAGTGTTGAGGAACAGTCTTTAAAGGGGCTTCGTCGGCAAAGTGTAAGCAAATCTGTACACACCATTGGTTTAGGCACGTGTCCATTGTTTTCTGCAGTTTGTTTGGTGGCTTCACACAAGCCACCAAAAAGTGACCGTTAAAAATCCACTTATATCCGAGCAATCGTAAAAGATATGAATGTTTGGTTTGTTCTACTGTTAAGTACAAGAAGTTATCTTCAAAATAACGCTTTCATTTAAAAAAAAAAACGGATGAAATTCTATGTGATATTACCTATAAAAAAACTGCAAAATCATCGCTTCGACCGAAATTTGGAGACGGAGCCCCTTTAAGGACCTCCTGAAACCTGGATGGCTAACTCGTTCGTTGTGTATGCGAAAGGGGGGGGGGTGTTAAAAGAAGACATGAGTACTGTATATTTATCCTTATAAAGAAGAATTTAAAATAAATGTAACTTACACCGTAAACTCCAATTGGAGTAAATATCTGTCCATGACCATCTTCATCTGCTGCACTATTAATTGAGCATTGACTTTCAATATTCGATTTACTCTACATAGAACGAAAATAGAAATCTAAATCAATTTGCAATGTTAAATAACAAATATATCGAACAGCTTAACTCTTTTAGAATCTTGGAGTAAATGAAACTTAGACTTTAGTTGGCCTTGATTCAGCTAATATTGAGTTGATTTTATGGTACTGTTGTTTAAAAGCAAGCTTCGTTCCTANGTTTGTTTGGTGGCTTCACACAAGCCACCAAAAAGTGACCGTTAAAAATCCACTTATATCCGAGCAATCGTAAAAGATATGAATGTTTGGTTTGTTCTACTGTTAAGTACAAGAAGTTATCTTCAAAATAACGCTTTCATTTAAAAAAAAAAACGGATGAAATTCTATGTGATATTACCTATAAAAAAACTGCAAAATCATCGCTTCGACCGAAATTTGGAGACGGAGCCCCTTTAAGGACCTCCTGAAACCTGGATGGCTAACTCGTTCGTTGTGTATGCGAAAGGGGGGGGGGTGTTAAAAGAAGACATGAGTACTGTATATTTATCCTTATAAAGAAGAATTTAAAATAAATGTAACTTACACCGTAAACTCCAATTGGAGTAAATATCTGTCCATGACCATCTTCATCTGCTGCACTATTAATTGAGCATTGACTTTCAATATTCGATTTACTCTACATAGAACGAAAATAGAAATCTAAATCAATTTGCAATGTTAAATAACAAATATATCGAACAGCTTAACTCTTTTAGAATCTTGGAGTAAATGAAACTTAGACTTTAGTTGGCCTTGATTCAGCTAATATTGAGTTGATTTTATGGTACTGTTGTTTAAAAGCAAGCTTCGTTCCTACCATCGATTTCTTGCTGTGGTCTGAACGCTTTTTCAAGTTGATTTCACAATAACTGACTTTCCATTGCTGACTCAGCAAAGCACGCTCAAACTTCTTTCGTCTAAAATGTAAAAAGAAAAGATTTCAGTTCAAGTAACAACAAGAACAGTGTCGTTTTTCGTTTTGGCTTCCTGTCAATACGATGCAAGTTGAATTTTGTTGTTCTGGCGGCAGCATGTTCTGTTGCTTAGCAAAATGGTAATGTTTGCATTAAAAACCTGCAGGCTATTCTGCGTCTTTCTGACGTACTTTCCAAATGCCTCCTTCAGGCAGAATTCTATGTTGCTTTTGTCTTGAGGCTACACAAAAATATTTCTTTGTAGGTCACAGAGTTGCATATGGTTATTGTCTGCTATTGTTCACCTACTACAACAAATGGAATGCCCAGAGGACTGTGTTCCCACCATGACAGTATTACTTCTTGGTGACTAAGGTTTGGAATATAGTACCAAAGAACATGACTACAATTAATAAAAGTCTACTACTTTTAAATGATGGCTAAAAGAAAGCGCCGTAAGTTTGATGCTATTCTTTTAGTTGTTGTGTTCAAGATAGGTAGAATAAAGAAAGTGCATAAGTACCGGGTGAGTCAGAAAAAACGTGGGGTGTTTGCCAATTTTTATTGATGCAGTATAATTAGCAAATTCCTTTTTTTAATGTTCATTGCATAGAAGAAGAAAAGCTAACTTAGATATGAAAATTTATTTGGTCGAAATCGGTCTTTTCGTTCCAGAATTACGAGTGATTTTAGTAAAATGGTGTTTCGCAAGATTGCTAAAATAGGACTTCAATTAGATTTGTATTCATGCACGCGTGACCTTCTAAACCATGACAAACATACTGTTTCTCTACAAAAAAATTGAAACAACGCATGCATTGTGTTAGAGCACAAAAGGAAAAACTAATGTTACTTGTGGTGTAGTATCCCTAGGGGACTAGTCATTTAAATTGTCATTGTTAGCAAGCTGAAAATTCTCTTACTAGCGATATTTTTCACTAAAATGGCTATATCACAAAATCGCAAATAAATAAAGGAAGAAATGACCAATTTTAACAAACTAAATTTCTATAACTAATTCAATCTTTCTTCTACAATATAAAACTTCAACACTCCAGATTTGACTTGTTTTTCACCAAAATATGGCTTTTTAAACGCCCCACGTTTTTTCTGACTCACCCGGTAGATGACGGGATACGAACCTGCTTTGAATGAATAAGAACATGAGAGCAAAACCAACAAGCAGAAATGCGAATGTGCCAATCATTATGTAGATATAAAACGCTGCAAATAGATAAAAATCATGAAAAGCGAGACGTCGTTTTCTTTCTAACGAATGCTGCTCTGAAAGAGGGTCCCGATGGGGTAAAATAGAATCTGGGATTTGCCTAAAATGACACTCTGGAAATGGGATTTTTGTACTGGGACTGGAATTTTATGAAATGGGATTGGAAATATCAACTGCGAAAACAATAAACTAGCAATGGGATTTGATAACTGTATATTTACAAACAAAGTGACTGGTATTGCCTGCAGAATATAACAGGGATAATGGGATTGAGGATCCCCTTCAGGACCCTCCTAAAATGTGAATTTTTTGTATCTTTAGGGACCGTTCATTATTTACAGAGGGGTTGGTACCGAAGAGAAATGTGTTGGGTAAAAGAAATTGCCTAACATAAAAAGGTGCCGATAGATGTTTTTCCATCACCTTTTTAGTTGGGTAAGAAGATTTTTCGGACCAGAAAACTTTTCTCTTCGGAACCAACCCCTCTGTAAATAATGAACGCTCCCTTAGAGCAGGGCAGTAGGAAGCACCTTAAACTTGGAGGGGCACGACACTTCAAGGGCACTGTTTTCCTTAAGCTAGAGGGGCATTTCCTCAAACAAAACGGGCAATTTCTCTTTTATTGCAAAATCTTGGGGGGGGGCACGTGCCCCCAGTGCCCCCCGGTTCCTACGTCTCTGCTTTAGAGAGGTCATAGCTTCAAGACGTAAAATAGGAAAGATTCTAAGTCTTTGAGAATTATGATTTTCAAGGATGATGCTACCAGTTTATTATTTCGAAATTAACTTTTCGAAGTCACTGTATCTACAGTAAACCAAAGATTTGTAATTGGCTGTAATTGTCCAATTGTTTAACACCAAGCTTACCTAATTATAAGACTTACTGATAAAATTGCACTCTGTCATATCATGGATTGCATTGTTGTCGTGAGCAAAACAATGATTTGTCGTGGGATGATCCGTTAAAAAATTGGTGCTATTTAAATGAACGGCAGGAGAAAGGATTGAACGATAATGACACAGAAGAAACGCATACAAATTTGCTAAAGAAATGTCCAGTAGTAACTAGCATAGGCATCAAAACTTTAAAAAAGATTGCACAAATGTTCCTAATTTCAGATACTTTGGAAAGTCTGATTTTTTAATTTTGTGTCGGAATTACAGTGTTTTTTGTTTTGAAACCTTCATGAAATTTGGAAAAAATTGAAATCATCGTAAATCCTAAATTATTGAAAAGAAAACGGTAAAATGGTCAAGAAGAACACAGTTGATTATAGTCTACCTTATGGCGGGAAGCAGAAATCTGTAGCTTTCCTGGTTCACGATTCAGCAATTAGATAACGTCACATGCTCGAACGAGTTGAAACATAAAATACGCTGCATTGTCGAAAGTATTCAAGATTTCAGAAAAGTCCGACAGTAGAATTATAAGAAAGTAGCTAAAGTCATTTTCAAGCCATTCAACCAAAAGAAAGACGAAATAGAATTTTACACCAGCCCTTTTAAAGATTTGATGCCTGTGATGTAATAAGTAAATTACATTGTTTCTTCCGAGCAGTAGAGCATAATTTTCCTGCAAATCCACACTTTGGCCTTCCAATCGGAGCCGTTTTAGTATGTCCTGGCCATAGAATTGTTGTGTCATTCAGCAACTCTAGTCGATTCTCTGAGTTGTAATAATTGAAGACCCGATGGTATTTTCCATTCTGCACATTCTTTATCTGCAAGGCTGATCTTCTATCTCCGACTGTGTCTACAACAACTTTGCCTGATGCACCTGTAGGCAGCATAATGCAAGTTGAAGGTAGGGTAAAGATAGCAAAGACAGATAATGTTACAATAGGATCCGCTACTTTTGATTCACACATAAGTACAAAGCGATTAGCGATTGCAGACAAAGAGAATTCCATGCCCTGTCGGTCAAGTCATAAACAAAAACAAAGCAAGCCGCAAAAGCTGCTCTGAAACCCAGGTAGCTGGCTCGCTAATTGTGCATTCCAGAAATGGTTTTTAAGAGCAGACATGAGCATTATCGAAAGAAGAAAGATATATCTAAACATCTGCCACGGGCATTTTATTTGTTTGGTTCAGAAGCTTAGCAGTAAGTGTTTTAATTTCACCTAAAAAATGTGAGAATTCAATCGCCTACCAATCGGCTCCTGAATCAAATCAATACAATGCCCGAAGCAGATGTTTAGATATTTCTTTTTTCTTTCGATATATGTTCATGTCTGCTCTTAAAGACCCTCTGCTAACCATGAGGCTTTGCGTGCTGCGCATGAGAAAAAGGCACAACACCGGCCTAGCATCAGAGACTTTCAGATAATCTGAAAGTCCATTTGCAGTGCATTCTGGGACAGCAACGGCGTGCAAAGCCACATGGTTAGCAGAGGGTCTTTAAAAACCATTCCTGGGATGTCCAACGAGCGAGCGAGCTGCCTGGATTTCGGAGCTACTTTCACGGCTTGCTTTGTTTTTGTTTATGACTTGACCGAACGGGCATAGAATTCCCTTTGTCTGCAATAGCTAATAGCTTTGTACTTGGGTGTTAATCAAAAGTAGCCGATGGTATTGTAAGATTGTCTGTCTTTGTTGTTAAAGATAGCTAGCAAAGATCAGACATAAGAATCATTTTACATCAACTTATTTCAAAGCAAGCCAGTTTATTACAAACCTAGTCAAAAGAAGTCGGACTATGTCAGAAGCAGAGCAAAGCAAAGTGAGGTCAAGTCGACTCAAGTCAAGTCAAATTGAAGTAAGTCAAGTCAGGTTAAACCAAGTCAAGCAAAATCAAATCAAGTCAAGTCAAGTCAAGTCAAGTCAAGTCAAGTCAAGTCAAGTCAAGTCAAGTCAAGTCAAGTCAAGTCAAGGCAAGGCAAGGCAATTAATACGAAAGTAGTTGAGATCAAAGAAATGAAGATTAAGTTAAGTCAATTCAAGTTAAGTTAGATCAAGTTCACGCAGGACATGTTAAGTTGAATAAAATAAAATAAAAATCAAGTTAAAACAATAGACACCCACTACACATACTTCAAACTCCATTCCGTTGAGGTCCTAGGCAACGGACACTTCACAAAAACGTACAGTAATTTTCAACCCGAAGATGAAGGTGGGGGTCGTAGGGGGGTATGAAAACAGTAAAACCGCCAAAATATTTCAGAAAAACCAAAAAACCGCCTCTAAAAGATTTAGCTATACATGAAGATATGTGCTTTCATATCACAATCATGGTAATGTGAATTTATAGTTCTTACCCATAAAGGAACTGTTGAATATGTATGGCATCATTGCTTTTCCATCTCGCAAATTTTGACCCTTACTCAATGTTTTATTTAGTGCATAGGCGTATAGTAATGTAGCATCATGAAGGAACGCAGCGTGTACCTCGACCTATGAAAAAGGATAGAGGTTGTTATGAAGGTTTGTTATTTGGTAAGATCCAAACAAGGCATAAACAACAAGGCTGATTATGGGTACAAATTGATCCATTTCTAAATTGGAAGGAACAAATCAACGTTGCAATTGGTAAGATTTCTCGAGGAATAGGAATGCTCAAGTATTCTAAGAAATATCTTTCGTTAGAAACCATACAAAGGATGTATTTCAGTATCGTAGACCCGCATTTTAGATATTGCTGCTCTGTTTGAGGATGTGCTGGTGACACTACTCTAAAAATATTGCAAAAGCTACAAAATCGGGCAGCTCGTGTTGTTACAAACAGTCCCTTCGATAAATCATCGCTGCCATTAATATCACAACTAGGATGGTTACCCTATAATGCACCCTAAAATATATTTTTTGCCTGAAAAATAGACCCCAAAAAATGGCACATCCCGTATCAGTATGTAGGGAAGTGACCCCCCCCCCCGGGTTTTCAATGGATTTCGCAAATATCTTTCATGTCATTTGAAATCCAACAGTTAAACAACAGTTAATCCACAGGAGGCCCAATCGCGTATAATATGGAGGATTAATGTTTAGATCTGATCTCTACTCATGGACTCTTCCTGACGCTTGCCGCTATAAAACCATAGGCTATTCAGTTCAGTACAACTAGTCTGTTGCTGTTGCTCTGTCACAACATTGCTGCTTGTGTACTGTATTGTGTACAGTAGTACAGTATAGCAACAGTAACAGAGCAGTTGTATTGAACTGAATAGCCTATGGTTTCATAGCGGCAAGTGGCAGGAAGAGTCCATGAGTAGAGATCAGATCGAAACATTAATCCTTCATATTATACGCGATTGGGCCTCCTGTGGTTAATCCAACAGTTAATTCACTAAACAAGAGACTCATGTTATAAGTCTACGAAGATTTGTTACCTCCTCATAAGGCAGCATTGCTCTTCCAAATGGCTCCTCTGGCATCCGTCTTCTTACTTCTTTTGTGAAATTAGAATATGCGTAATTGGAAGGCACATATAGGCTGATATCTAGCAAGCCTTCGTATGCTTTACAAGCCATGACATTTTCCGTCGCATTAGCAGATGACGAATTGCATGAACTCAAGAGGACTTCGTATGACACAAAAGCATATCCAGCACTGCAAAGGCCAAGGTTGTATGCAGCTAACATCAACCTACGGACTGTGCCACCGTATCCACCAAGAACGAATACTAGAAAAGAAAATCGAGGATTGAAGGAAGATTTTGAGATATACCTAGAGGAAGTACTTTATGGAAGACACTGTCGGATACAATATAATACTGCACAAAATACAGAGTAATACCGGGTGTCCCAAAAAAGTACTCCTGTTTGAAAATGACCAAAATTTGATTACAGGACCGATCTTTAAATTTCTTTTTTTGGAAAGTAGATCAAAGACCAAATCCTTTTCCGAGGTATATGGCTGATCTTGTGATTGGTTCTAAAATTAGTAAAATTAGCTCTTTTTAGGGCTGCCTGGTTTTGAAGCATACTGCAAAAGAGCACTGATGGTTACCAGATTGATTTCTTTTTGTAAATTAAGCTTCTAGTGTGGTTATAAATGTCAGAGAGAAACGCAAACTATCATTGTAGACTTGAAGGATAATGAAAAAATTCCAAATAATGGCTCCTAAGCAAGATTTACGATGTTGCTTAAAAAGTATTGCTCAGAATAAGGTTCTCCAGCCAGTCATTTTATGCCCTTTAAGAATTGAAAGCAAACATTTTATTATCTTTACATATATTTGGATCGCTAGCAAAAGAGATCAAAAAGAAAATTTTATAATTGGTTTGATAATCGAATTTTGGTGATTTTTAAACGGGAGTACTTTTTATTGGGACACCCGCTAGTATTCATAAAATATAGCATTTTTAGCCAAAATCTCTATATCTTGCAACTTCATATGAAACTTTAAAACCAGGTAACCTCTATGTAGCGTTTATGAATACAAATGTACTTGTAGACCATGACATTTGAGTTGTTTATCCACAAGACTCGTGCCCAGGAATATTAGACAGACGCGCTTTGTTCATACTTTTGTTCGTTGTGATTTACGTGTGTGAAAATAACATGTCTGTTATTCCTTGCTTTTCTATTTCTGAACTAAACTCGAGAAAACCAAACGGAGACACTAATCTCTAAAAGCACAAATTCCCACAAATTCAAAGCCCTTTCAAGGCTTCGTCATGTGCCTAAAATTAATTTGGTTCCTGACACAAATGAATAGAAAGACATTTTCATGATCGGTAATATGATAACATTTTGACAATATGATAAAATTCACTTTTTTGGGGTCATCTGGTATGTTGCTGCATTTTCATACTCACGATATTTCAGAGGCTGTTTGCAAAATGGTTAATCAGTACAGTGGTCTGTCCGACACAGACTGATTTCTTAAATTAAAGGGAACGTTCAAGTCCCATCCCATATATATTACAAATAGCCGAAAAGTATACTCTGGTCCGGTGGTGAGACCGAACTGCCTAACAAGACAAAATATCCAGCTGATATTTTGGCCTAAATTAACAAAAACAATTCCGTGTTGGATAGACAAATGATCAACCATTTCGCAAACAGCCTCTTCATTGGAACTTCAAAAGAATACTGTTCACATGAAAATTTTTACATAGATAAATCACGGGCTGTAGGAAACATTCGGATTGGTCTTTGGAAAATGTTGTGGTCATAAGTTGCTGTCTTTAAGATTAAATTAGCCGCGATGTTTTCAAAGCGGCTTCCTGTTCTTTAGTAGCCACTCGACGGTTGACTCAGCAGACGCTAATAAATGGAAACTCCTTCAATGGGCAATAAACGTCTGCTGGGTCAACCGTCGAGTGGCTACTAAATAACCGGAAGACGCTGTGAAAATATCACGGCTAATTTAATCCTAAAAACCGCAGCCTATGACCACAACATTTTCCAAAGACCAATCAGAATGTTTCCTACAGCCCTTGGATAAATGTAATATCAAGGAATATCTTCATGTCATATTTACTCACTGTGAGCCCTTTGCTTTGCCACTAAAAACATATCCTTCAAAAATTCATCCGTCACTGTAGCATCATTAAAATTCTGATAAGATCCAATCCTCAATCCATTCTTATTAACCTCTTTTCGAACACCTCTCATGATCGAGTTCCAGACAAACGCCGCTGGTGTTATTATAGCTATCCGGTTCCAATTATACAATTTCATCAGCCGGACGAAGATATCCCCTGAATTGCTATACAGTCCAATAGTCCGAGCAAATGTCGGGAAGCTTTTCTTGTCCGACAGCTCTTCAGATACGCATCCATACGAAATGATCGGCAAGTTCCAATGATGAGCTAAGTATGCAACCGCTTTGCAACCGCCCGAGCACGCCGGTCCGATCAAAGCATGGACAGTAGGTGTTGTTTTTGCGAATAGATCCACGGCTGCTGTTAAACTGGCACTCTCCTCGCATTTGCTATCCTTCCATTCAAAAGTCAGATTCAAGCCGGGTAGGAAATACGGGTCATTGTTGATCCTGTCCAAAGCTATTAGTATTCCGGAAGCGAATCGACGACCAGCATCCCAATTTGTTCCACTCCATGGTATAGAGACTCCTAGTTTGATCTCTTTGGTAGTATTAGAAAGTGGATTCACAATATTTGAGAATAAAAAGAGGAGAAGTGTCGTTTTGAGGAGAGTATCCAGTTTTTGATTAATCATGGCTTTCTATTCGATCGCGATGAGCATCCGTTTAGTGCAATCTTAGTTTGTAATTCACTACGAGAGAATCAAGCAAAATTTAGCAATGTTAGATTTGGTTGGTCAATCGGACGAAAAATAGTTTGACGAAGCAAATTCGAAATGTTCATTAACGAATGTCTGAATCTCTTTTTACAAGAATTGAATGAGCCGAAGTTATTGCTGTCAAGCTAGCATAGCCTCCAAATCTTTAAAAAGCGTTGCACGGATGGTTAATGCATCTTTCATTTGATTTTTTGGCTTGAAAGGAATTTCAGGTAGGTTGCGATAACCCTACATGTAGCATTTCTAATATCTTGATTATTTTCAGAATTACAGCGATTTTCTTTTTATTGAAAGAACTCGTGAAAGGTTTTGAAAAAAATCGAAATAATCATAGATCCTAAATTAAAATATGAAAAAGATTCAAGAAAACCATAGTTTATGAAGGTCTATAATATGGCAGTAAGCAGAAATCTGTAGCTTTTCTAGTTTATGATTTAGCAATTTGATGACGTCACATTCTCAAAACTGGCCCAAGCAAATAAGAAGCTGTGATTCTGAAAATAATCAAGATATCAGAAATGCTACATATAGGATTATAGCAAAGTACTTAAAGTTCCTTTCAAGCCATTAAATCAAA
>REGM01000171.1:73453-105885 GCA_004194415.1 Aurelia aurita
ATTCATTCATTCATTCATTCATTCATTCATTCATTCATTCATTCATTCATTCATTCATTCATTCATTCATTCATTCATTCATTCATTCATTCATTCATTCATTACTTTATTTTAAGTAGGCCGGAAATATTTGTATCTATATTACAGCTAATTTAGGCCTACTATGCATGCCGCATCCAGGTATGGGACCCCTAGTTTAACGTCCCTTCCGAAGGACGGGGAAAAGTTGTTTGGTCAGGCATCTGGAAGGTCACCCATCCGGATTTGACCTCACGCGACCAAGCTTAACTTCAGTTTCCTAACGGAAACTGTATAAGCCGCTCGGCCACTCACCCCACAAATGGTAACTATGCAATGGTAACTAACAGAGCAGACAGGTTAGATAAAGATCTAAAAATCCTAAAATGCGTATATACAATAATATATATTTGAAGGGCAAACCTTCGCCAACTTAGGTTAAGCGCACATTTAATTGTTCGAAAAAACTAGGACAAATTTCTTAAACACAAAACATGTGGGAAACAATTTTGCGGTGGATTTTGGCGAAACTGGACAACATTTGAGCAACATTAACGAATTTAATCTACCAGCCAGCAATTTTGCGTAGTGTGACCGTAGTGTGACCAAACCTTTAGGAAAAGCAAAAACATCTATATTTGCGCATTAATTCCAACTAACTACGATCTGAGTAAGCTAAATACAAGATAGAAATAAATAGAATTAGATTACCTGGGTAGCATACTGTAAAGGAGTTGATCTGTTTTTAATTTCTCATCTTCAAGTTGTTGAGTTCTTTCGGCGACAAGTTCTTCTAAATTATCTGTATATTTTTCCATCATAGTAACCATATTATCCACCATATTCATATTTCTAGGAACAAAAAAGAATTACAGATCTTAAGCATCTTTTCGTTCCAAATAGGCCTTCGTACTTGGCTATTAGGTGCCCACCTTTCAGGGTGCAGGAGCTTCCAGAAATTCATATTCAAATTAGAGGCGAAAAATACAATATTGAAGGGGCGTCGAGTTCGTGTAAATAGAGTTAAGCCGAAATTACCATTTCCCATTGCTTTTAGAAACGTATGTAGTTTTCGGTTATTGGCTGATTACAAGGTGAAACAAAACATTAATTTTAGTAGCAGGTAGTTAGGCCCTATGTCGCTTCTGCTTCAGAGCATAGGTCTCTTTTGATTGGACCATTCTTGTGTGAATTTGTTTCAGCAACCTGCAAATCGCCAGCTCTGTAAAATTCAAAAATGATGCACAAGGAACTAGACATGGTCTTCAAAATAAATTGTGTCGTTCCGTCTTGTCCTGTGTTACTATCGAAGGTGCTTAGAGTACCCATTTATAAACAGCCTCATTTTCAACTTACTTTCCTCCGTTTATCTTCTTCAGGTTCTTCATGATATCATCAAAACGAGGTCGCAATGTACAGTCTTCATGCCAACAACTTTGCATGAGTTCTTGATACATCATTCTTCCCGTGTCATGTGGAACACTGGGTCGAAATGGAGTATGCTCTTCACATTTAATAACACGAGATACGATTTCTGTAAAAATTAATTGATTGATTGATTGATTGATTGATTTGATTTATTTAAGGAGGGTTGCCCTTCAGCAGAAGCTGTTTTTCAAGGGGCCCTCCAATAAAAACCATAACGTTAAAACCTATTTACAATAATTGATAATTTAATATTAATCATTTTTGCATAAATTCACACTAAAACACAAGTGTTAATTTTTCAGATTTTTAATTTGCTTTGTGTTTTTTTCTACAGGGTGAAACGAGAGTCAAAGAGAATTTCGTATATACACCTCTTCGACGAACGGCCGTCATTGTGAACATTTTTCCAAATTTCATCATAAGAAATTTTCGAATCCAGATTCGGAAGAGCAGTAAGGTTTCAAGTGGTGTATTCGATCGGTCATAAATCGAAAACCTGATTTTGTTGATCAAAGTTTCAGTACAGCTCATAGTGTAAGTTAAATTTTGATACCCTTGTCGCTGGCTTTACTCAATTTCTGTGTCGCAAAATGATTTTTTTTTGACAACGAAAATTTGTTGCTAATAAAGATCGCAAAACTCTCGTGCGCTTTTTATCCCCTGACGCTTTATCTGATGAATGTCTCTGTTCTTATTGTAGGTATCCTCCAAACAAGAAGAGCCAGTTTAGAGTTGGTAGGGCTTACCTTTTGGATCCAAATTATCAAACATGCTATATGGTAAATCCCTTAAGACGATTTCTTGAAGAATGATACCATAGCCATATGTATCACCGGGCTGTGATAACGGGAGACTGGGATCTCGCAAATGCTCCGGTGCGGTCCAGAATTGTTCTGAATAAAAAAGGGAGACAAGTAAAACCTTTGATGAGAGAAAAGTCACAATTTCATAGACTTGCTCCAAGTTTATTCCGTGGTCTATCAGGCTCAATAAAACATAATAACTTCTGCGGGGGCGTAAATCGTGACGAGGACGCTGCAAAGGAGAAAGTTTCTCGTTTCTCCTTCGCAGCGTCCTAGTCACGATTTACGCCCCCGCACAAGTTATTATGTTTTATTGAGCGCTGATAGACCACGGAATAGACTTGGAGCAAGTCTACAATTTCAGGAAGCAAACTGTTGAAACTAGAAAATAAGAAGGGCCATTAGAATTCGACCATGTTTTCAAACACCGTGCATCTTTTAAGAGCCAGATAGCTGTTTTCATTATCATTTTTGTCAAACATTATCTTTCTGAATCTAATTTAAAGTCTCATATGGTTACTGCTAAACAGCCAAACTTAGCAAGTAAGTAAGTAAGCTATGTTTTGTTTTCTAAATTATTTTCCACCAATAAAAAAAGAGATTTCCCGTTGGTAGCAAAATGAACTCAACTAATGACAGTTCCAGTGACGTCATGAATATAAGTAGGAAAGAATAAACGATCAAAGACAGAGCCTTGGGGAGCAACTGCAGATATTGTTGCCCAGTGTGACTCCTCCAACAACAATGATCCTTTATAAATAATTCTACATAAGTCTGGATCATATCGCATAAATCATATCGTGCATTGTTCTTCTAAAACTTACGTCTATAATGATAGTCATCTCCTCTCTCTGTAACAGGCCGTTGCCCTGATTTGAACTGAACCAAACCAAAGTCTGTGATTTTGCAAACCCATCGGCTATCTATGACTACATTTGATGATTTCAGGCAACCGTGAACTTTTAATTCTGATCCATGAATGTATTGCATTCCCTGCCGAACAGAAGAGAAACATTTAACATTTTCCTGAGATATTTTTTCTTCAGTTTCTCTAAATGTTTTGTCGTCAAATCCCAAGCATTAATTGATTGATTAATTCATTAAAAAATTGATCCATTTAAGGTGTTGTAGTGTAGTGTTGTAATCCACTGACTTTGCAGCCAGAGCAGTCAGGCGGACGGTAGCGGACTCGATTGGGTCTTCTCTACTTCTGTGATCCCAGCACTAAGCGCTAAAACCGCAATTTTAACTTCACCTTCACCATTCATTCATCTGTTCATTATAATTCATTCAATTTTTGGTCATTTGTTTGTCTATTCATTTATTGCTACTGATCCTCGTTGCATCAAGAGACACATGTATTTCAGAAAGAAAATTGAAACGCCCTTGTAGCATCTTCCCTTGTAATAGTAGATTTATATTAGAACCAATTTTACATTATAATAGACCATTCCGTAGTCGAATGTGAAGGCGCTGTTCGCGTTGCATCTCGGTATCGCATGGGAGTTTCAAACTCGAAATCGAATTCGAAAGCGACTTCGAAACCCCCATGCGATCCCAAGATGCAACGCGAAGAGCACCTTCGCATTCTACTGCGAAATGGTCTATTAGACTAGTCTTTATCCAAACAATACAACCCTTGCCTAAATGGCAACGAAAGCCCAACAAGGCAATAACTAACCCTTGCAACATCGAATGCAATAGATAACTGGAACATCCAATCCAGCTTCAAATTATCGTTGAGTAGGACATCCTGAAAAAGATGGAAATAATCGTGATAAATAATCATTGTAGAAGATTTAATGGAAATCGCAAAAGAAGCTAACTTGAAAATTCGATGACCAATATCGCCATGACAAACCTTATGTTAAAGACCCTGTACTCCCATGATCCTTTGCCCATGTGCGAGCCATCAAAACATTTTTTTTTGTCATCTTATTTAATATCGATCATTTAATATCTAGCTTTATATATACAATAATGTACATAATAAACTAATCTAAATCGATAAAACATTATCTTGGCTAAATCGATAAACATTGGCACATTAACTAATCTAAATCGATAAAACATTATCTTGGCTGTAAATAACGTCGTCTGAACAAACAATAACGGATATAATAAACGAACATAAATAGCGACAGGGAACAAAGCTTCCCCAATCTTTCAATTATTTTCAGGAACGTCTGTTGTTTGAAATCAAAAGCGATGGAATGGCGACGTTTACTTGAAGATTGGAAAGCTAATACAGCCTCGCGATTGCTAGGCCAAAATCATTTTCATACAGTATGAAATTAACCGTGAGACTGCAAAGGATCATGGGGAGCACAGGGTCTTTAAAGAGATTCAACAGAAAGACATACAAACTGTACCATGACACAGACTCTGTACTTGCAATTACACTGCATGTGCCAATAATCTCAGCTTAGACAATTTATAAATGACTAACCTGTAAACTGCCTTTGTTGCAGTACAGCGTTAATAGAAATATTTCAGGTGGCTCCACGCATGCTCCAACGAACGTGTTGACATTCTGATGCTGAAGATCACAAGCCTACAAGGAACGAACCATTGAAAAGTAAACAAATACCCCAGAACTAGACCAATCGCATTTAATTATGGGGACAAAATGTGCCACCAGGTGTCCCAAAAAAGTACTGCTGTTTGAAAAATCATCAAAATTTAACTACATAGCCAATCTTTAAATTTCTTTTTTGGGCAAGTAGATCAAAGACCAAATTATTTTCCAAGGCTAATCTTGTAATTTTTTAGAGCTGCTGGTTTTGAAGCATATTGCAAAAAGCACTGATGATTACCAGATTGATTTCTTTTTGTAGCTTCTAGTTTGGTCATAAAGATCAGAAAGAAAGAAAAAAACATTGTAGACTTGAAGGAAAATGAAAAATCTCANCATACAGTATGAGATTAACCGTGAGACTGCAAAGGATCATGGGGAGCACAGGGTCTTTAAAGAGATTCAACAGAAAGACATACAAACTGTACCATTACACAGACTCTGTAATTGCAATTACACTGCATGTGCCAATAATCTCAGCTTAGACAATTTATAAATGACTAACCTGTAAACTGCCTTTGTTGCAGTACAGCGTTAATAGAAATATTTCAGGAGGTTCTACGCATGCCCCAACGAACGTGTTGACATTCTGATGCTGAAGATCACAAGCCTACAAGGAACGAACCATTGAAAAGAAAACAAATACCCCAGAACTAGACCAATCGCATTTAATTATGGGGACAAAATGTGCCACCAGGTGTCCCAAAAAAGTACTGCTGTTTGAAAAAATCATCAAAATTTGACTTCATGGCCAATCTTTAAATTTCTTTTTTGGGCAAGTAGATCAAAGACCAAATTATTGTTCCAAGGCTAATCTTGTAATTTTTTAGAGCTGCTGGTTTTGAAGCATATTGCAAAAAGCACTGATGATTACCAGATTGATTTCTTTTTGTAGCTTCTAGTTTGGTCATAAAGATCAGAAAGAAAGAAAAACAAACATTGTAGACTTGAAGGAAAATGAAAAATCTCAAAACAATGGCTCTTAGGCGAGATCTACGATGTTGCTTAAAGAGTATAGCTCAGGAAATAAGGTTTTTCAATCTGTCATTTTATACCCATTAAGTAATGAAAACAGAAATTTTATCATCTGCAAATATATTTGGATCATCGACAAAAGAAAAAGAAAATTTTATGATAGGTTTGATAATAGAGTTTTCTTGGTTTTTTAAACGGGAGCACTTATTTGGGACAACCGGTATTTGTTTGTCATTGACATGCTTTTGACATTGGTGCCAGCAATAGATTCTGGTTACATATAGAGAGCCCTTAGAAAATCACCCATCAGGTTTAAGAGTCATTCATTTTAAAAATGTGAAGTGGAAAGACTACGTAAAAGTTTTTGCTGTTTGTAAAATGATTCATTCAAAGGAAAGTCTCAAGATTAAAACCTCAGTCAAGCAAAGGAAATTTACAAAGTTTTAATGCAGGAGACGCACAACTGAATTTGACTAGACTGGTTAGTTTCGTCCTAGTTGATCGCTCCTGCTACCTTAATCATTACCTTCCTACCGTTAAAATTAGGACTCATACTGTTACAGCCTAAAACAGGGCTTGCATTTTCTGCCTCGATCTTGTTTTCTCATCAGTCGGTCGAACCTGCACTCGAACAGACGATTCAAGTCCTGTTTTTGAGCTGCAATATTCAGAGTCCAAGTTTGAGTCATGAGGGGGGTAATAGTTAAGGTAGTAGTAGCGATAACAAGGACAAAAACCGTTAGTCTATAATTTAACTTATCGGACTTAGTTGGTATATCAATGAGTGTACCATAAAAGCATAGGAAGCATGTTAAAAGGCTACTTACATTTTTCAGCTCAAGTAACACAGCACGATTAAGGTCAATATGATCTTTGCGAATCTGCTTCAATGCAACTGCTCTTGACTATGGATAAATATATAACTCATAACTTAGATGTATTAATTCTTAGAAAGCATATTTTACATATGAAGACGAAGACAGGCTTATAAGCGGGGATGGCTCAACGGTAGCGCGCTTGACTACCAACCTGAGGGTTGGTGGTTCGAGTCCCTGCCCTGCCGAACCTGCTACGTAGAGTGAGGAGAGTCGCCAACTCTCTGTAATTCCAGGCTAAAGGAATCGCGAGGTGTGGTCACATCGAGAGGAAGGACCAGGACATTGCTCGATAAGCTTAGCTTCTCAGTGTCCTAAAACTACCTTCGGATGCTAGGTAGCAATATAGAAAAAAAAAATAAAATAAAATAAAAAAAGACAGGTTTGAAATAAGATATGGTAACTCGTTTGGTAGGCTTATTTACGGTTCTCAGTTCATGGCATGATAAACAAGCGAGCGGTGTGCAGGACGAATTTTTACTGATTTAAACAAAGAGGGTGGTAAGGGGGGGATCAGGATCACGAATCACGGGGAAATTTTTTTTGCTTTTCACGTTTCACGTAAATAAATACTGGCCTTTCACGTTTCACGAGAACAAAATATAGCCGATCACGTTTCACGAAATACCCTTTACCACCCTCAACAAAGAGGGTAAGAGTTCTAAAGACAGAACATCAATCGAATTATACCAATGCCTTTGGATAGTTCTCAAGAGAATTAAAAATTTGCAAAATCTGATTAAGTAAACGTCCCTTAAAAAACTGTCCAATTGCTAATGATTTTTTGCAAAATTTAGCAACCTTTTAAAGATGAAAGAATTATACATAGAAGAAAACTGTAGCTTTCTGCAGATATATCTTCGAGGACTGGCCAAACACAAATACATTACTTACACCATAAAATCCAACTGATGTAAAAACTTGCCCTCGGGCCTCATCGTTTGTGGTTCCAATAGATGCGCTGCTACCAATATTCGATATCTGAAATCAAAATGATTAATTTTTTGATAGTTCCTCTCAAACGCTGACCGGGTGGTTTTGGTCATGGTTTTGTGGGAAAAACGGTCGGAATATTTTGGTTGATGGGGTGGGTGGTGGGGTTCTCCTGGGGCCTGTGTGATATTTTGGGATAGGCTTTCTCTGGGGCTGCGTGGGTGATTGCGTTTGGTGTGTCTTTTGATCGCCGGGGATGTGGTTGATGCCGTGCTGTTTGCGGGGTCTCGATGGGCTGATTGGTTCCCGCGTTATTAGTGGGTGTTTGGATATGACCTCTGGGGGCCGGTTTTTCCGTGCTCGTCGGGGCGGAGAGCGGAGTTACCTTAAATTTTGGAGTAAATCGCAGCGCCCGTTCTTTTTCGTCCTTCGTAATGTACTTTTTTGCTGTAATGTTTTGTTGATAAACTATGCTATTCATTGCATTGGTTATCCATTGTAAGTGCTATTCATAGTGGAAACTCGATGACCATGTGTCCATTCCCGCTGTGAATAGCACAATGCATCTTATGTTTAGTTGATCTGTTAAGTGTATTCTAGATTTTATTGTGTATAAAAAAAAGTTACTCTTCTGCCCACCAAATTGGCAAGCACGAATCTAACTACAATCACATGTTAATCCAAATTTCATTTTCGTCCTGCTATATTGTTATTGGTTATTCAAGGCTGCTTCGATGAATTTCATCATTATCTAGAGTTTCTTGAAGATTTGATGGTATGTTCTCTGTGGTTTTTGAGGGGTTAACAAGCTAAATTATCTCTGAAACTTTCAGTTCAAAAGCTTAGAGATCAGCTCTAAAACATTCACAAAACAGAAAGTAGGATGTAGTATTTTTCTATTCAAAATAGCTATATTGAGTGGTCGCTATAAATAGGCTACGAAAACGCCCACGCACCCATTGTTTCTTCAGCTACACAATGAAACAGCACGTGCCAACAGTGTCAAATACAATAGACTATATTTTTAACTTGGCCCGGGATAGCTTTTAACTATGTCGATTCCCTTTAAAGTCAGTAAACGTCTTTGATATATGTGCTACAATCCTCAAATGGCTAATGTTCCACATACATACAATTGAACGTTAGAAATTACAAACAAACAGGACTTTCAAGGAAAAAATCAACATGTTGAATCAAAATGGCCAACATGGCACATCTGAATCCTGTCTTCTTATTTGTAGTACTCACAAGTGATTTTCTGCTTTGTTCCAAACTCTTTTTGAAGTTAATATCGCCATAATTCACTTTCCACTGTTGACTCAATAACGCACTTTCAAACTTCTTTTTCCTGAGGAAAATAAATGTAAAATAAGTTATCCTGGGAATATGTTGAACCTAACATTATTCTTTTATGCTTTCAATTCTTAAATTTTCTATTGCTCCTCGTGTCTACCCCGCGACGCCCCGCGAGCAGCCATTACATAGAGATAAAACAAAAGACAGACAATATTAAAATCAGTTTCAAATTAGACGTTCATGTGAAAATGTCCGCGAATAAAACAATTGAAACAATTCCGCAAATCTCACGTGACATCTAATTTGAGGCAGACTTGCATCTGCACCTGTCGTATGTGGTAGCTAATTCGTCCCTCCGGATGGTTCAGGAGCACACTCAAACAAAAAAATATATCATGCATACCTGTTTTGAACGAAAAGGAACATGAAAATAAGGCCAACGATGATGAATGCAAATACACCAATGATGATGTAGATGTACACAGCTGAAGAGAAAAACAAAGAGAGCATTCAAATGATGAACGATAACTTTCTAGCTTCTGGCTTATCTAGTAAAGGAGAAACCTACCCATACAGAGTGCTGCAGTACAGTAAGTTCCGCCTTTAAGAAACCCACTTTTTGACATCAGCCTATTTTTCGTCCTTAATTAGTCTATTGTTCTTCTATTGTTTTTGCAAAAATTCAGGGTCTGAGTTTCTTAAAAAGTGGTTTCGTAAAGGCAGGACTTTACTGTACCTCAAGAAGTCTGTTTTGCATCAAACTGAAATAACATAAATATTTGTTAGCAAAGCAATTTTTCCAAATCTGCTACACAGAATCCGATCACTAGGCACTAAGCGATTCCAAGGGTCAAAGCTCAACTTATTTAGATCTCAACCACCCTCCAGTGGTTAGAATCAATATGAATGACCTTTTCACACGGGACATCGTAAGCCAAAGAGTTTATTGAATTATTAGTGTCAGGTATATAATCTTTGAAATACGTGATCTCTTGAAAAAACATTCCATTTTCTTGTCGTTGAGAGTTAAATAGACTCTTCAGGGGTAAAAGGGCTGAACATAAGGACAAATGCTTCATAACTTACGTTGTGTATCTGTAGCAATGGGACATAACTCATTATCAAATCCGCATTTAGGCCGTCCTATTGGAGCTGTTTTAGTATTTCCCGGCCAAATAATCGTTGTTTCGTTCAGCAATTCTAATCGATTTCCTTCGTTGTAATAATTGAACACTCGATGGTATCTTCCATTTTGTACATTTTTCAACTGCAAGGCAGAGGTTCTGTCACCAACACCGTCAATGGCCACGTTACCAGATGCACCTGTGAATTAAAAAGAAGGCAGGTTAAGTTAAGAAGACATTACAGGTCTTACAGAGTCGTTTAACATTAGGGTAAACTGGCTAAGACAAACCTAGTCAGAATAAAGTAGACGCTGTCAGATCAATTCCAAGTCAAGTAAGGTTACGTCAATCGAGGTCAGGTAAGATCAAGGATACTGAATTTGAGTCGCGTTGACTTAAGCTGCGTTCAGTCCAAACGAGTCGAGTCGAGTGAAGACAGCTGAAGTAAAAATAAAGTTGAGTCTAGTCAGGTCATCCAACTCAAGTTTGGTCAAGTTAAATTGAGCGAAGTCAAGTCAAATTACATCGACCTAAGTCAAGTTAAGTCGATTCAAGTTTGGTCAAATTGGGTCAATCGTAGCCGAGTTTGGTAAAGTCGATTCAAGTTAAGTCAAGTCGAGACAATTCAATTCTAAGTCAAGTCAAGTCAAATCTTGTCCAGACAAGTCTAGTCAAGTCAAGAAAGCTTCTCTTTTACAACTGCTACTCCCGTTCCTTTGCCGGGGTTCTCTTGATAATACGCAAACACTGGATTAACCTGAACTTGATCTAACCTGACCTGAAAGGACCTGACCGTATTTCAATAAACCATAGACGTGACTTGGGCCTGGGTTACACAATACCAGATTGTTTTTCACATCGGATTGGTTTCAACCCATCCCAGTCAAATTCGCATCGTTTCCATTGCAGTTTACACGACACAGGATTGATATGAACTCACTTTTGATTGCATTTACATGAGACCGAGTCACCCTTCACTGCGAAGTCAACATCTATTGTTTCTACAACTGCAAAGCCGTGCTTATTTGTTCTAGAAAACAAAGCAATTGCAGAGAAAGGCTTTGCAGTGGAGTGACATCGGATTCATGCAGTTACACGAGATGGAATGCCGAGTGGAGTGAATCGGATTGGTTTTCACCTCACCTCCAGAGCGGAGTGGTTTCACTCCGCGAGTCGTGTAGCTGCACCCCCCTATCCGATGAGAAAAGCAATCCGTTGTCGTGCAACTGGGGCCTTGGTCTTCCCGAACCTGACCTGTCAGAATGTCTGCTTTATGAATATGTGGAGAATAAGGTTTCAATTTGAAGTTATCTTACCAACGAAAGAACTGTTGAAAATATAACCCATTATTATTGATGCATTACGGGAGTCTTGACCATTTGTTAGCGTTTTGTTGAGGGCATATGCATACAGGAATATGGCGTCGTGAAGAAAGGATGCATATGTCTCAACCTAAGATAAGAGCAAGCATGATCAAACAATGTAACGAGAGGATGAAAGAGGAGAAGGATGAAGATTTAGATAATTTTTGACATTATACGGACATTTTGTCCTGTTATTGATTCTGGTTCTTGAATGCAAAATATTGCAGTCGAATTGCGATGGAACTATCTGCTACATATATACATTTACCCATAAATTCGGATAAAAACATCCATAAATACATCCAAGGTATTCTTGATGTAGATTTTACGACGATAAAGTTTCACATGAAGGCATTTTGAAAAAAGGCTGAAACGAGGCCTTTATTTTCTATTCAAAACGAAGAATTGAAGATACAGAATACAAGCAAATTTAAAAATAAATGCATACTCTATATTTTTAGGTCTCTCTCGGGTACTATTTGACAATTTCTGTAAGCAGCATCAGAGTAATATCTGCTTAACAAATTTAGAATTTTACAGCACAAAGACATCCTTTCCTCTAAAGCTATGAAGATTCAAAGTTTGGTATGAATATCTTCTTCAAAATATTCAGAATTTGAAATCGTAAAACCCAGATGGAAGATGCAGTGCGGCATATCATATCAGGCTTGGAGAAGGAGTAAAAAACTGAAGATCGTGCAAGAAAAACATTTACTTACTTCCTCCTGTGGGGGCATCGTTCTATAGAAAGGTGCTTCTGGCATTCTTCTCCTAACCTCTTTCGTGAAGTTCTTGTACGCGCTGGTCGAGGGTACATGCAAACTTATATCAAGCAATCCTTCGTATGCCTTGCACACAATGGCATTCTCTATGGCATCCGTAGATGAATTACATGAGTCAAGCAACATATCATATGATACAAAGGCATATCCAGCACTTGTTAAACCAAGTTTATGTGCAGCAAGCATCAAACTACGAATCATTGCACCATATCCACCCAATATGAATACTGGAAGAAAGGAAAGTAAAGTAAGGAAAGTCTATGCTGGCCAACTATTCCTAATCTAATTAAAAAGGAAACAGCAACATGCTGATGTATAAATCTTTGAATGGGCTTGCACAAGATGTTCAGAAAGCAACGATCGTGTACTACGTTCAACTGATACCGATCTAAAATTACCACTTTTAAAAACGAGCGCTGGTCAAAAGTCGTTCTCGTATCGAACAGCAAGCCTCTGGAACAGCTCGAGTAGGGAAACTAAAGTGGCACCACCCTTTTTTGTCCCAATTTGTATTTAAGGCCACTACACACTAGCCTACGCACAGCCAAAGAGTAGAGGGTGATAAAGGGGGGGGGGTCAGGATCACGAATCACGGGAAAAAGTTTTTTGCTTTTCACGTTTCACGTAAATAAATACTGGCCTTTCACGTTTCATGAGAAAAAATATAGCCGATCACGTTTCACGAAATATTCATTATTTAAAGATGGGTTGGTACCGAAGAGAAATGGGTTGGGTAAAATAAATTTTCTGACATAAGCAGGCTGGATAAATGTTTTTCCATCCACTTTTGAGTTGGGTAAGAAGATTTTTTGGGACCAGAAACATTTCTCTTCGGTACCAATTCCTCTGTAAATAACGAACGGTCCCTACCACCCTCTTTAACCAGTTACGGAAACTGGAAGCCCTGAAGGAGCAGATAATAACTACAGAGAAAGAATTGAAGCATGAAGCTGGAAATGTTTCAGAGCCGTCTNACGTTCCACGAAATACCCTTTACCACCCTCAGAGTAGTCTACCCTACCCTACCCTTTGGCTGAGGAGTGTTGAGGCTGCACGCAGGTTACTACACGCTCACTCCCCTAGCTGATTATGAGATCTTGGAAGGTTCGAAAGGTTCTAAAATACTAAATAATTCCTTTTGTGAAATATCCCGCCTAGACAATAGATTTAAACTTTTTACATCCCGTGTTTACATGACAGACAAAAGCCCAGATAGGTTAGAAATTAGCTAAACTTTATTTGCTTTCGAGAATCTCTCGGAATTCATTATTAGAAAGTGAAAGAAAAACCCACCATGAGCTTTTTTACTTGCTTTCGTAAACAAAGTCCCTAACTGCTCATCTGTAACAGTTTCTTCGTTGAAATTTTGATAATAAGATATCTTCAAGCCATTTTTCTCGACATCCCTCCTAACTCCATCTGTGATCGAAGCCCAGAGAAACGAAGTAGAAGTCAAAATAGCGACCCGGTCCCATTTGTACCATTTCATCAAGCTTACAATAATATCCCCTGATTTGCTGTAAACTCCAACAGTCCGGGCGAATGTAGGAAAATTCCTCTTGTCTGAAAGTTCTTCGGATCCACATGCATAAGAAATAAGCGGAATGTTCCAATGGGCGGCTAAAAATCCAACTGCTTTGCATCCGGCGGAACAGGCCGGTCCGATCAGGGCGTGAATTTTAGGCTTTAAAGTCGAGGAGTAAAGGTCCACAGAGGCGGTTAGGCCCACAGATTCCTCGCATTTGCTGTCTTTCCATTCGAACGTCAAATTTAGTCCGGGCAGTAATGTAGGATCATTATTAACCTTATCCAGAGCGATAAGTATTCCGGACGCGAATTCTCGGACCAGCATCCCAATTATCTCCTGTCCAAGGTATTGTCACTCCAAGTTTAACTTCTTTTGTCCCGTTGAAGGAAAATGTAGCTCCGTATGAACAGAGACATGATAAAATCAAAGCTTTGAAGATGGCACTAATTTTGCGAGAATCCATGATGCTACAGTTGAAGTTAAGCAACGATGCAGCTAAACTTTGCAATGATTCAAAATGGACTTCAAGCAACCAAGCAGCATCACTGTATGATGTGTGTCCTTCAGATAGGTCATCTTGACCTGTGACCTGTACGAAAGCAATTTCTGTCAGCAACAAGGCAGCTCAATAACTATTGCAATGCAACTGCGAACTCTTTTTGCTTTTAAATCTCAAGTTTCTTTTCAGCAAGTTAATACCTCTGTACAAAGAGTAAGGCTTTCAAATTCATCAGACTTGTAAACCTTGATCCACAGTATTTACTAATTTAGGCAATTTCAAACATCATTCATTTTGAATGCAGATTCTTTGAAAAGTGCACTGACATTGTATACCAAACGTTGGCCTATTGTATACCAAATTCATTAAATATAACTTCGTCATTTCAGTCAATAGAATTCTTTGCTGGCATTCTGGGCTTTGTTTGTTTCGATTGCCTTGGTAACTTGTTATCTGTATCATGCAGCTATACATCAAGTGCTACATTGTTGCTGTTGCTCGTTACTATGGCAACGTCATCGCATGTTTTCTGCAGTAGANACATGATAAAATCAAAGCTTTGAAGATGGCACTAATTTTGCGAGGATCCATGATGCTACAGTTGAAGTTAAGCAACGATGCAGCTAAACTTTGCAATGATTCAAAATGGACTTCAAGCAACCAAGCAGCATCACTGTATGATATGCGTCCTTCAGATAGGTCACCTTGACCTGTGACCTGTACGAAAGCAATTTCTGTAAGCAACAAGGCAGCTCAATAACTATTGCAATGCAACTGCGAACTCTTTTTGCTTTTAAATCTCAAGTTTCTTTTCAGCAAGTTAATACCTCTGTACAAAGAGTAAGACTGTCAAAACTTGTAAACCTTGATCCACAGTGTTTACTAATTCAGACAATTTCAAACATCATCGCATTTTGAATACAGATTCTTTGAAAAGTGCACTGACATTGTAAACCAAACTTTGGCCTATTGTATACCAAATTCATTAAATATAACTTCATCATTTCAGTCAATAGAATTCTTTGCTGGCATTCTGGGCTTTGTTTGTTTCGATTGTCTTGGTAACTTGTTATCTCTATCATGCAGCTATACATCAAGTGCTACATTGTTGCTGATGCTCGTTACTATGGCAACGTCATCGCATGTTTTCTGCAGTAGACTTTCCCTTCTCGCAAGCAGCATAAATTTCAGCTTGATTTGAACTTCGTCAGACTTGTTATCTTTAAATCAGCAAAGTTATTTTTACCTATAAACAGAAACGAAAAGAAATTTAAAGCGTGCTTTTTATATCTTGAATATTTTCATAATTACAGCGTATTTATGTTTCAACTAGTTTTGAGCTTGTGACTTCATCAAATTGCTAAACTCTGCTTACAGTCACATTGTAGACCTCTGTAAATTCTACTAATCTTTGTCCATTAATTTGGGAGCTACGATGATTTTAATTTTTTCAAAACTTAGCTTGCATTCCTTGAAAAAAGAGAAACGCTGTAATTCGGAAAATATTCAAGATATATGAAAAAAGGACACGGTAGGATTCATTTCTAGCTATTCCATCCAGAGAAAGATGTAATACACCTATGTTTTTATAAGAAACTAAGAATTTGAGCCCGTACTGAAAGTTTCTTAAAAGTATCAGATTCTAAGTACTCAGAGCTTCTTACGAGTTTCTTAAAGGTTCCATAACAATCTTCATGTTTACTACCTGTGCCATTTCGAAACAAAGTTTTTGAAGCCTTTCCAATGTTTAGACCATTACTCAAGCACCTCCCGAGTTATATAATACATGAAACAAGTGAAAATAAAGTAAAAATATACTAAGGATTTCCTTTATCAAAATAAGTAGTTTCTTAAGATATATTTTTCCCAGTACTGGAGTTTCTTAATTTTTTGGCGATCTGAGAGTTGAGTTTCTTATAAGCAGTTTCTTATAAAAAAATACGTGTAGAGATTTACAGTACATCAACTTTCTTAAAGATTTGACGGCCATGCTGCAAATGTGAGATTCGGGGCCGCACGTCTCAGAGATAGCGTGACCCATTCGCTATGTGTTTTCTTGAAACAGTGGGTAGAAATGATTTAATCATGGTTTACGATAATCTGCTTGAAAAAGCGACAGCTTGCACAAATTCAAACCCTGATTATAACCATATTTAAGGCAAATTAAATCCATAGTATGCAAATGGGAAATTGCTTTTTATTTTATTTCTTGTTTTCCCATGATTTTCGCTATGTCAAATTCTCAAAAGGAAAAAAATTCACCGTCCCCCAATATGAAAACGACAAATGCGCAGAAACATTCTCGCATCGTGGTGCGCACCTTTGGCATAGGCTTGAGCCTGAGGTCAAGCAAGCACCCTCTCTATATGCTTTTAAACTTTGATTATGAGTATGACCACAATGTATTTATTGCAGCGGAGCTGCCTTACTTATTGGTTTCAATCGATGAATCGAGATTAGCCGATGTCTGTAGCTGTAGCAATACCTCATGTAACTGGCAGACTTTGCACAAAATCCCAAAATGAGTTTGCCAACTGCTTTTGAAAAATGGCGAAGTGGAAGCAGCGAAAGAACGCAGCTATAATGTTTATTCCAGGATAAAATGTCATGATAATACAGTTTTCAAATGTTGTATTTGTCTGTTTCCAGTTGGTACAAAAGCAAATACGCTGCACTCATTAACTATCGTTATTTCTAGTTTCTAGATTTTAGTTTTGCAATTAGGTTATTAATTTTTCAGTTTTATATGTATTAAATTGTAAATTGTAAATTTTTGGCACGGCCCCCTGAAAAGCAGCCTTAGCCGACGGGGTTACAGTGGTTAAAGAACATAAAATCAAGAATACAAAATCAGACAAATCAAATCAGGATTTACTAGTTTGATTAAAAAGCTGAAATTTACGAGTTTATTTTAAAACAGACTGAAATTTTGTAATGAAAAGTACAATTTCAAAACGGTTCACTTTCAAAGATCAGGATATGTAAATTATCTGCACGATTCCTTTCAAATATTTGACGCCTACTTTGGCTCTGTTAAATAAAAAATTCAAAAATATTTGGTCTAAAATTAGCAGACAAAATAAAGTTAATCCTAAGAAATATTATCACAGGTGCAAAAATATTATATGCCACAAAGTAAGAAAAAAATGAAACGAAAACGCCAAGAAGAAAAACAAAACCGGGCTAAAAATAAAAGGTTCAGAGAAAATTAATCTATCTGACGGCATGAGAGAAAAAAATGGTTTTGAAAATATTGATTGATTCTATTTAGCTATAATCTAAGCAAGCTTAGTTCAAATGAAGCAGCTGAAATTCGAATTCGCCTCTGCGGCAGTTCTTTGTCATTAGGCCTAAATGAAATGAATATTTTAGCTTCGATGACTCCAGAGTCAATGGGAAGATTGAATATTGTAAAGAAAGACAAGGAAGTCGTTTACCCAAATAAATACTGTTAAAGGGTCTGTTTCAACCAGCATGCCTTGCACGTGCCATCTCTTGGTTGGCCTTTGTTGTCACCATTTTCACGGCCTATGAAAATGGCGACAACGAAGAGATGACATGTGCAACGCATGCTGGTTGAAACAGACCCTTTAATCTCAGTAATTTTCAACCACACAGATCACTTTAGATCAAATTCGTAGCTGCCAATAGTCTAGTTAAAATTCTAGATAAATTCTATAAATTGCAGTTTGAGACGTTTTTCTAATTTATCAGCTACTCCTCACTTTACAACCGATTTCCTGAAAATTCTTCGGAAACAGCCTAATTTAGAAGAAGATAAGTTATGATCTGTTGCACGAGCTCTGCACTGCTGTGTTCGACGATTTCATAAATTTCTAAATTCTCCCCCTCCCCCCCAAGAGTCTTCTCCATTGATCTGGAGTGAGGATGTCCTGGGTGGATTTTTTCATAAAATTAATGAGCTTGGGAGGGGGTCGTCTAATCCGGACTCGAGTAGTCACCAAACTAAAGCGTAACAAGCAATTTCTTGGACGTTATATGAAAGTTTACGTCAACCATTTAAAAATAATCATTTAATCTAAAACCTATTGCTCAGTCGCACCTGGTCGCACCATGAGACTTTCTTAAAATGCCCCAAGACTTAAAATATGAAAATAAAGTTTATAATTGAAACCCAAACGGCTGTCTACCGGCTGCCAAGTTATCGCTACATCATGCTGTGGAGATGTACTGGAATGATATTGTCATGTACTGGTCAAGCTAACTCCAATAAAGTATTTTTATATTGTTGGCCAGGCTAAGTGTTTGCGAAAAAAACAATAATCAAACAGTAAGTGCTAACTAAAATGATGTTTGAAATTACATTTAAGAAATGACGGAAATTTGATTGGAATAAGAATCCTGAAGTGAAGTTACGGTTCTTAGCGCCAAGCGCTGGGATCGCAGAAGCAGAGAAGGCCTAATCGAGTCCGCGACCCCTTGTCATTACGCTCAAGTGGTGGTGCTTGTACTTGGCTCTGACTCTGTCCGCCTGACTGGTCTGGTTGCAAAGTCAGAGGATCACACCACTGCACCACAACACCTTCAAACACTCCTGTTTTTGAGCAAGTAGGTTGAGGACCAAAGTATGTTTTTCTCATCGCTAGAGTTGTTGCAGTCTTACGAAAATTTAGATATACCAGTCTCTTAAACGAGACTCTAAAGCAGCTTTTATCATATGGTGATAATGGACCTTTTCCATGACCTTAATACGACAACGACACTCAACCACCAAGTCGCTTTTTGTAAGTCCCTGTTCTTACTTAGCAAGTTACCTTAAGTTGTCTTGTAAATCTTAATGGAACATGGAATATATATAAAAATAGCATATCTGGCTGTTTTGAAAGCTACCTGGTTTTAAGGTATATTGCAAAAATGAAAAATGCACAGACAGTTATTCTTTCACGCAAGATTTGAAGGTCGATGAAAAATGACAAATTTACTGCTTTTCAGTAAGAACTACAATGTCTCTTAAAAAGTATGGTTAAAAACAAGATTTTGCTAGGTGGCATTACATATCCACCTATGGAGACAAAAAGTTAAAAACAAATTGATTCTTGACAAAACAGACTCATAATAGAATTTTTGAGATTTTTCGATCTTTTGTACCTTGTTTTGGACACGCAGTAAATAAACTCATACAGGGTCTCCTCGGGAGCACTATGCTATTAATCTGCATGGTATCATGACTAAGTCGTCTGATTTAAATGTATTCATAGCATGATAACGAGATTCGATATGATAACGAGATAAATATCTCTCAAAACGTACCTTCCTAAATGATAAGTTTGAAGCAATGAAACATCTTATCTTTCCGAATATATAATTTTTAGGCTTTCAAAGAGAAGCAAGATCTTTTCTGATAAATGAAAACTAGGTCAAATCAGTGGGGGCTCTACGAAACATTTTGTTACGCAGGGGTTCATTGAAACAGTGTGTTGCTGAATAGTTTTATAATGCACAAGCTTACATAGGTAAACGCGATTCTTATCTGGGGTACTAACATAAAAATGCCTTCAGTGTGAATTCAGCTTCAGAGTACCTAACTCTTTGATAAAAATCAAACAGTTCTGCACTCTCAAAGTCTTTCTGCCGAGGGGCAAATCACTCTAAAAATAGCGTTTTTTTCAAAGATTTTATAGATTTTTTAAAACCGTCTAAGATTTCATATTGTTGAGAATTTGTATCATTTTTTGAGGGAGATTTCCGGGATTTTTTAAATCTTCGACGATTTTTAGGATTTTCTTTGGGATTTCTAAGATTTTATTAGGATTTTTGAGTCACGCAAATACTCGTAGCATCTATAGAATACATAAAAGCCGCAAATCGGCTAGCTTAATAAGTTCTCTTTTGCTTTGTTATCATACAGCAGAACCAATTGAAAAGCTGTACCCCTCACTTTCCCATTTTCGTCATGTGCTTGTCAATTTTGTGTTGTCTTTGTTTTTCGTTTCTCGTTTGGCTGCAGAGGAGATGTGCATGTACACACCCTTTGCGGTATCGTCTGGTCTTGTTCTTTGTCGTAANGCATTCTTTGACGCCTATGCTAATGGTTACACATTTATTCTTACAAAAAAAAAACAGTAAATTCGTCTAGTGTCCTGGCCACTCGTTTATCAGCTTTATTGATTCTTGAGTAAAAACCATTGCTAACTAAAGTTACAGATGCTATCGGGTGTCCCAAATAAAAGGTAACAGATTTGATCAGGACTAGCGATGCCAATTTAGCTCCTACCAATTCGCAATAACTTTTAAGCCAACCCTGAAAAGTTAACTTGAACATAGGTACCTTGTCTATTGATATTGCTGCTTCCAAAGTTGAAATATAATTCTTTAAAGTTTAAATTTGACTCCACCTCCAAACCAGAGCTTTGGCGTTTTGGCCTAAGCAAATTCCTGAAGCACAGCGACATTAAGAATCAATATTAAAGAAAAATTAGGAAATGTATAATAGGTGAGCTCTAGCAAATACCGTATAATATAATCTAACTGTCGTTTAAATTTTATCAAGGCTATTATTGATTTATTCGCTGTGCTTCAAGAATTTGCTTAGGCCAAAGCGGCAAAGCTCTGGTTTAGAGGTGAAGGCAAATTTGAACTTTCAAGAATAATATTCCAACTTTGGAAGCACCAATATCAATAAACAAGGTACCTATGTTTTGGTTAACTTTTCAGGATTAGCTTAAAAGTTATTGCGAATTGATTGGAGCTAAATTAGCATTGCTAGCCTTGATCAAATCTGTTACCTTTTATTTGGGACACCCGGTGGTGTGGTTTTATCTCACTATATATTTCAGTCATGAATTTTTTACAATATTTCATTATAAATGCAATGTTTAGCATTAAAATAATTATTGTAATGTCTTATATAACAAAGACGACATGCCTTGTATACATTCTTTAACCATATGTTATCCTTACACTAATGTTGATGAATACGCAAAACAGCGCATCTGAAAATTTATTGGAAAACATCTTTAGAAACTCACCAGTGATGATCGATCCTAATTTCTCGTTACGAAAGTAGACTTCTTTATTATAGAAAGTTATGACGACAAGACGACATGGCTGACATGACATGTAAAGACGACATGGCTTGTATACATTCTTTAACCATATGTTATCCTTACACTAATGTTGGTGAATACGCAAAACAGCGCATCTGAAAATTTATTGGAAAATATCTTAAGAAACTCACCAGTCATTATCGATCCTAATTTCTCGTTACGAAAGTAGACTTATTTATTATAGGAAGTTAAAGCTCCATGAAATCAACGCGAATTTCATAAACTCGCATCAATTTAAGACTACGTTCACACGATGCCGGCACATTTTGAAAACGGTAGGAAATGCGACGGTAACAAACTTGTTGCAATCTCCCCAAGACTTTGTTTGATGCCAAAGAAATGTACCTACACCTTAAGAATCGATCAGCTTCGTTTTGAAAGCGTCGAAAAATGTTCTGTTTTCGTCGTTTTCGAGTGTTCACACGATGCCGTTTTCAAAATGTGCCGGTTAGAGTGCCGTTTTCAAAATCTACCGTTTTCAAAATGTCCCGGCAAAAAATGTGCCGTTTTCGTGTGAACGGCAGTCTAAGTCGCGTATATTTTGCTTAGCGTATACCTGATGTTGCTACTTGATCATCTAAAGGCCTAAACAAGTCTGATTTCACCACATTGCTAATGTTCAGTCCTCGATCACAGAATTTTGATTGTAAGCAGAGATATTTAAAGACTGCAAACAAAGAAACATTATTGTAAACAAAATTGGTGGGAAAATTTAAGAACCTATAATCTAAGAACCTACAGCCTGCTTTCATCAATGTTATCCTTTACATAAGAACCAAAACAGCTTGGTTTGAAAAAGGTTTGTTCTTATATGCGGGTTTTTACTGTACTCTTTTCTTAAATTTACCCATATGCTAATGAAATTTTTTACGATATAAGTTAGTTGCTTAGTTATACCGTAAGAAAGTTTTCAACGGCCTGTAAACAAATTTTAATAGCCTCTAGCTAAGTAAATATAAAGTCGACCTTATCATAGCTTTGATCAACCGTGCATTGCACACCTGCTCTTGCTCTACCTAATTATTTGTACGAGCAAGTGGGTAAATTCAGGGAAGACTATTTTTAAGCAGCAATTTTTAAGCTGTCCAAAGCTATGAATTTCCTAAAGCAAGTTTAAAATCTGAAAACTTCTTAAGAATCTCGTTGGTGACGACCAAGCCTTGCCCCAAGTCTATTTAGTGCCTAATTCGCATTTTAAAATGAACAAATTATTCCAGCTATGAAGAGAGGAGCCACGGATTAGGCACGAAATAGACTTGGAGCAGGTCTAGTGATGACCGATCCTTGGTCAAAACAATTTAAGTGTCTTACAAAATTCTCTTGCTTCATTCGCCAAACAAAATTGTCCAAAATTTGCTTGAAACTCATCCAACTACGTTGAACATTTTAGTATAATGATAGCCAGAATCTAGGCAAAAATTTATTTCATTTCTTTACCAGTTCAATTCTTTCAAACATTCAATTGACATAACGATCAAAATTCACATCACAAAGAAATAGCCAAGTTACCTGTCTCCAAAGCATAAGGAGTTACTTTTTTCTTCATAGAAAATTCACATAAGGTAGATAGCTACTTAGTTAGACCACCTAAACATATTCAACATCCATCCAAAACTTTACGACANAACAATTTAAGTGTCTTACAAAATTCTCTTGCTTCATTCGCCAAACAAAATTGTCCAAAATTTGCTTGAAACTCATCCAACTACGTTGAACATTTTAGTATAATGATAGCCAGAATCTAGGCAAAAATTTATTTCATTTCTTTACCAGTTCAATTCTTTCAAACATTCAATTGACATAACGATCAAAATTCACATCACAAAGAAATAGCCAAGTTACCTGTCTCCAAAGCATAAGGAGTTACTTTTTTCTTCATAGAAAATTCACATAAGGTAGATAGCTACTTAGTTAGACCACCTAAACATATTCAACATCCATCCAAAACTTTACGACAGTACGAGATTTACCTGTTTCCCATAGCATAAACAATCGCCTGTTCCCTTTTAATTATTCCAGACATGTCTTTCAAAGATCTATTTGACATAATGATCCAATGATCTAAAGCCTGTCTCAAATTTGATGTCACGTGAAAATGTCCGTGAATAAAAACAATTGAAGTGTTTTGCATGATTAATTTTGCGTTATCGCAAATCTCAAGTGACATCTTATTTGAGACAGACGACAGACTTTAATTCCTTCTATCTTCATATACAGCAAAACCCCGCAAACAAGAACATACTTTTCTAAAGAACAAACTGACTATGTGCTTATGAATGTGGTGCTCTTGCTATCTTCAGGGTAAGGTTCTTACCCCAAGGACCCTTATGACTACGAGGAGCACGAAAGCTATATGCAGTATGCATTTAATAAACTTGGGAGTCATGATTGCATTCTAAATGTTGCAGGAAATAGTAATCTGTTGTGTTGCAGACAAAAAGAAATTATATCATACAAATTTGCCAACAATTTGCTTAGCTTTGAAAACTGTCTGAGGTGCTTGGACTTAAAAAGGGCTGTGAGTTTTTATAAACTAATATGATCAGCAGATGTTTAAAAAATAGCCAGATTTCAGATTCAGATTCAAATTTTTTTTTATTTTCAGGCAATCTATTATATAAGTGAAAAGAAATCAGACTGTGATTAGAACATGGAAAGAAATCAGACTGTTTTTGGTTCTTATCTTCGAGTGTCTTTTTCACAAAAATCAGTCTGTAGGTTCTTAATTTCCTATGTTCTTGTTTGCGGGGTTTTACTGTATCACAAATCTCACGTAATCTTATTTGAAACAGACTTTAATTCAGTCTATCTTCGTATAGCATAAACAATTGCTTTCTCCGTATTCCTTCCATAGCGCATTGCTTTCAAAGATGTATTTCACATAATGATCTAAATTTATTCAACATCCATAGAAAAACTTTTCAAAAAAATACAAAATTTACCTGTTTCTCGCAGCTTACACAGTGTCTTGATGTATTCAGGTAGCTGGATTCAAAATTAACTTTGCCGGATTGTTGTGTCTTAGCCACGATAACAATGTTCAGTAAATGAATATTCTACGGAATATAACACAAGATGTACATTAGTTTAAGGGGGTAATGTAGCGTTGCAAGATGCCGCTAACGATAAACCGGGCATCCCGGNAATATTTTAAAACATTTTTATTTGGCCCAGCTCGCCCCCTGTTATCGCGCTTCAGCGGTCTTGTATAGGACTACAGCACGACAATAAATGAACAGTGATTATTCGTTTATCAAAGCGTTGACTTGGTAACAATATTTAATTAGATTTCTAGTAAAAATAACCCGAATCGATACAACCTCGATTTCTTTATCTTAAAATAATAAAATTGTAAATATTAGAAATAATAAAATTGCGGCTTTGACACGCAAAGCATATAATTCGAAATTGATATGAAAGTCGGAAAAACTTTAAGCTAAAGTTGCCTATGTTTATTGGCATTAAGATTATCAAAAGAAATGGTCCTACAATGCAAGCTACAATAAATCTTGGAAAATAATAAAATTGCGGCTTCGACACGCAAAGCATATAATTCGAAATTAATATATAAGTCGGAAAAACTTTAAGCTAAAGTTGCCTATGTTTATTGGCGTTAAGATTAACAAAGGAAATGTAGTCCTGCGTACTACAATAATTCACGTTGCCGTTATTGTTTTAAGAGGATGTAGATCTAGTAAAGAGTTTCCCTCAAAGGACAGGATCATGACCAAGCCAAAAGAGCAAACATTATTCAACGAATCTTTGAAAGTTTATTTTGAATGGAAAATGTTTTGTCGGTAGAGTTACAGAACAGTCCGGCTCGTGTGGTTCGCTGTACAGTTTTTGTTAAGATGCTGGGCTGGAGTATTATTAACGAAAACAAACGAGTCAAAATGCAGTAAAGTTCTTCTAACTTAAAGAGAATCAACGGAGATAAAAGCACCGCGCGGAAGGGGTCTGGGTATTCTATTATTAGCCTATTGTATTTGATAATTTCGGCACGTGCGTGGATATTGTTTAGCCAGAGGAATAATAGCGTGCGTAGGAGTTTTCTTTGTCCTATTTATAGATGACCTTCACTTAGCTCCGTTGATTCACTTTAACATCCATGAATTGGTAAGAAGTTTTAAACATTCAAAAAACCTCTTACGAATTCATAAGTAATCTTCAAGAATTCTTACAAACAAAATCTGTACCAGGGCATGAAAAAATATTTTCCTTCCTGCGACGGGACAAAAATCATGCTTAAAATTCCTGCAAGAATAGAAAAGGGACAATATCAGGCTTTCTTAAAAAGACATTGTGAAAAATAAATGTGGATGAAGTTGGGACCGCTGAAGTTGGGACCCGGACCCCATAAAAGAAACCATTTATGATTTCTAAATGGCACGAAGGAAACTTGAATGATTTACTGATCTCAGATTTGTTGTATAGGATGTAAATACAAACTGTACATGAGATACAATTTATGTTAGGTAACTTTTGCTTGACTTAATCAGTTGTTTCCTTATTATGAAAAAATGAGAAACAGTGATATATACATGAAAAAAGATATATTTTGAAAAATTTCCTGCAGGATGTTTAATGAATTGAAAATTTCCTGCGACCGCCCGGTCACATGGTCAGGTGGGTTTTCATGCCCTGATCTGTACCAGTACTGTATGCAAAATACAATCAAGATCTGAGTCAGAGAAGTACTACTATCAGACCCTTGAAAGCTTCATACAGACAATAACATGACATGTACCATTGATCAATTTTAATGGTTATGCTCGAGCAATGAGCATGCTTGATTAGAATCACGTCTTGAAGATTTCAAGCCATCAATACATCTTATCATCATTAGAAACCTGCTACACGATAAATCATCGGCTGAATCTTATCGTGTACCCTAAAGAATAAATTTGAAGCGGTGTGATTTTATCACCACATTATCTTGAATCCTGGAGTATTTGAATAACGGAAATATGCCATAATCCCAGAGAGCATTTTTGATATCATACTACGAAATTCCTCTAAATTTTCATGTTAGCAATGCAAAACATGGGGTCGGGAGAGGTTTTCTAAGCAAAAGTAAAGGGCGTGGCCTACAGCAAAACATACCAAAATTTCCCTACAATTTTTGAGTGGAAATTTAGAGGAAAACGGACAAGTTTCTTTAGGAAACTTAAGGAAACGGACATTTCAATTTCCATCTTGGGAAATTACGGGGAAACAGTACGTTTCCTCAAAATTTCCCTTTGAAAAACCATAATGAAATTTCATGATTTTTTGCAAGCTTGTTTTATATTTCTGCTCGTTTTGAAGTTGTGACGCCGTCAACTTGCTAAATGGTAAACCATAAAGCTACAGACTTTTGCTTACTGCCATATTGTAGACCTTCAAAAAATGAGTAATTCTTCAACAAACTATTGATTTTCCTCAATCAGTTTAGAATTTATGGTGCTTTTAATGTTTGTAAAAGCTTCAGGTAGTTCCCTACCTAAAATCTTTCTTAAAACATAGATACGCTATAACTATGAAAATACCATGATGATATAAAAAATGCTCTCTCTGAGACTATGGCAAATTTGAAAAAAACAGGGCAAAAACATTTTACAAGATTAATTTCAAAGTTTTGCGAAGATTCGACGCCTATGCGTATCTCATTTCTGTTTGAATAATATTCTGTCAAAAAGGACAAGTGAAAATATCGTGAATTCAGGAAAATACCAATGAGTAAATACTTACAGTTTCAGCACAACCAAGAATTGCGCGACGACGAATCTGAGAAGTTACAAACCAGCAAACTCATTTCACAACCTGTCATTAAAAATTGCACATAATTAAATTCGCATTCTATAATGATTCTTTTTATATCGGCGAAACCTCCCGACAGATCGACAACCGTTTTGGTGAACATATGAGGAATGTTAAACACGAAATCCACCTTCAAGAAGACCACGAAAACGATCCTGACAGTAACATCTCAAAACATTAAAACTCAACCAAGCATTCAACTGCCGACATGTCCATTTTGGGTTTATTGTATGCGCCTCAAGACAGCAACAAACGCACGACTTTAGAGAAACGCTTAATTTTCAACCTAAAAACTCTTTATCCTAATGGACTAAATAAACCATTAATTTATCTACAATAGGTTCTTTCTCATTCCATTCTTACTTCCTCCTATTTCCTATTGGTTACGTCACGTCGCATCTTATGTTCTTTCCTATCGATCGAATCTTTCCNTCGTCGCCTATGCTCATCTGACTTCTGTTTAAATAATATTCTGTCAGAAAGGACAAGTGAAAATATCGTGAATTCAGGAAAATACCAATGAGTAAATACTTACAGTTTCAGCACAACCAAGAATTGCGCGACGACGAATCTGAGAAGTTACAAACCAGCAAACTCCTTTCACAACCTGTCATTAAAAATTGCACATAATTAAATTCGCATTCTATAATGATTCTTTTTATATCGGCGAAACCTCCCGACAGATCAACAACCGTTTTGGTGAACATATGAGGAATGTTAAACACGAAATCCACCGTCAAGAAGACCACGAAAACGATCCTGACAGTAACATCTCAAAACATTAAAACTCAACCAAGCATTCAACTGCCGACATGTCCATTCTGGGTTTATTGTATGCGCCTCAAGACAGCAACAAACGCAAGACTTTGGAGAAACGCTTAAATTTCAACCTAAAAACTCTTTATCCTAATGGACTAAATAAACAATTAATTTATCTACAATAGGTTCTTTCTCATTCCATTCTTACTTCCTCCTATTTCCTATTGGTTACGTCACGTCGCATCTTATGTTCTTTCCTATCGATCGAATCTTTCCTTCTCTTCATTCGGCTCGATTGGTTTCGAGTCACTTGATAACGAGTACATGCTCGAAACGGCGTGTTTCTTACATCTACGCTATTTCATGGTACTTTAATCATTTATTTATCATATTGTCGTTCTATAATGACATTTGCAATAAGACAAGATGCAGCTGCAATACCTTTTAAGATGCAGCTGAAAAAGAGCTAAAAGGCCTGCAGTGTAATAAGAGGCGGCTCAATGCTTCAAGGTGCATATACGTGATTTATGGTTACGTTCCGTGGTTTAACATAGGCTATTAATAAAACTAGAAATGGGGAACAGTGGAATCGGTGAAAATATTAAAACTAGTTTGTTACAATCCGAGAAAAATGGCTGCAAGTCACATATGAAGTACAGTAGGTACACGCAAATAAGAAACCCACATATAAGAAACTTAGATACTCAATTTTTGAAAAGACAATGGCTAAAACAATGGATTCTTGTTTATAAACAATAGGCTAGAATTGCAAACAGTGTTCATTTCATTCATGGTAACTACTGTCGATCGTAAAAAAGGAGCTTTTGAAACATCAATGACTGACGAAAAAAGTTTAATAAGAATTTTGATTAGATTCTTTGAGAAATTCACTCGAATTTTATACAGCAAACTCATATCTAGGGATTCTTGAAGGTGCAACAAACTCCTTACTGATAGCTATTACCGTTTCCATATTCCCTAATTCCGCGATTCCCCGTTCCCTATTTGATTAACATTCGCTTCTGTTCACGTTTCGTGATTCTTTATAACACCTGCACCTGCAATGCATTTCGTAATTTCATTTACTTTAATCAATGCAATAATAATGAGTGGGCAGCTCTACACAGTCATTAACAACACAATACAAATGAGAGCTTTGCACCTTAAGACTGCCTTTAGGAAACAATGATGCTATGTAAATCTTCATCTTTTGTAAGCATTTGTTTTTATACTTGTCAGGTTGTCTTTGAGATATGAAAAATTAATTGGCTCGCACACCACTGAACTGCTACTGAAACATTTGGTCAAGAACAAGTTTCGGTTTGAAGTAAACGAACGGACATATAGAGAGCTAGTCTAAAAGTAGAACAAAAGAAGGCCACGTGTCACTTATTGTCCTATTGATTGATCATAAAGGAGGACCTTAAACATACAATAGGCTACATTTAGATTACCCAGTCCCCCTGGCAAATGCCACTTCTAAATCCCTTGATTTACTTTAAATGGAATAAACAAGTCGACGGCTAAGGTTCGAAAAATAGCCAATTGTATTTGATGATCTCGAAACGTGCATGTACATCGAATGCCACCCTGGCTACGAATGCCACAGTATCTTGTAATAACTTAAAAATTTTTAAGTCTATAGTTGTATAAAAAAAGAAACAAACCAGCAAACACTGCTTGGCCAACATTTGGGATTTGCTCGCCAAACAAAACGTTCGTCCGTTTGGCCACGTCGTAAACATTGCATAACAAACATGTTTTGCTTGCGA
This sequence comes from Aurelia aurita, assembly GCA_004194415.1. Classification (NCBI taxonomy): domain Eukaryota; kingdom Metazoa; phylum Cnidaria; class Scyphozoa; order Semaeostomeae; family Ulmaridae; genus Aurelia; species Aurelia aurita. The sequence continues at coordinate 103,051 of REGM01000171.1, forward strand.
CAAGCATGAAATGTTTTTAACATTTTCAAAAACATTGTCCAACAAATTGTCCTTAATCCTGCTTGTCAAGCATTGTTTTGTGACGTGGGCAAACAGGAAAACATTGCCTGCCAAGTTGGCAAGCAAATTTCGAATGTTTGGCAAACAATGTTTGATCGTCTGGCCACAGGGAAACCAGATTAACTGTTGATTTTTGTAGTTTTTGTTATTTGGTATTTTATTCTATTTTTGTATTAAATCAACCTCATGTCATTTTCCGTGATTCTATTGTGCTGCGCAGCGAACTTCCACTGCCAAGGAGCGAAGGGAAGGAAACTGCGAAGGAGCTTGAAACCCTCGAAACAAAGAGTCATAAAAGAGCCTTGAGAATACTTCTTCAAGAGCTTTACATGGAGCTTTGATGAACTTCTACAAAAGATAGGTGACTGTAGGGTCCATGTGAAAAATCTACGTAACTTGATGATAGAGATATATAAGTNCTTGGTCAGGGGTACCCTGACCACCATATGTTAGGGGGGAAATGTGCACGTCTTACAACTTAGACTGACTGACAAATGTCGAGATTTGTTTGTTAGATTGATTACTTCATATCTGGATAGACCTTTCGCGATTTGCCGACAGAGGTTTGGTCAGGGGTACCCTGGGTACCATATGTTAGGTGGTGCCGCACCCCCAATGTAGCGACGACCCTGCCCACAGGGAAACCAGATTAACTGTTGATTTTTGTAGTTTTTGTTATTTGGTATTTTATTCTATTTTTGTATTAAATCAACCTCATGTCATTTTCCGTGATTCTATTGTGCTGCGCAGCGAACTTCCACTGCCAAGGAGCGAAGGGAAGGAAACTGCGAAGGAGCTTGAAACCCTCGAAACAAAGAGTCATAAAAGAGCCTTGAGAATACTTCTTCAAGAGCTTTACATGGAGCTTTGATGAACTTCTACAAAAGATAGGTGACTGTAGGGTCCATGTGAAAAATCTACGTAACTTGATGATAGAGATATATAAGTGTCGATCGTCTGAAAATCCATCCTTTATGTGGAGTATTTGCCAACGAAAGGAACTAAAATATAAGCTAAGATCAGGTTCGCTATTAATGCTGCCACAAGCTAAAACTACAACATATGGAACCAACCCATTGGCTTTTAGAGGTAGCATCCTCTGGAACTGCCTATCTGACACTATAAATTGCTCACCATCTGTTGTAAGCTTCAAAAGATCGATAAAAGAATGGAAGGGTGATAACTGCACGTGCAAAAATTGCTCATAGTAACAATATCTTTGGAAATCCTTTCGCGAACAGTATTCCTGTAATTATGTACCTAGATAAACATATTTTTCTTAATGTTATTGTAAATTTTTCCTTTTTTGTAGATAGTTGGTTTGAATTTGCTATTGTATATAAGCTATTGTAAACAACCAACTGTAGAGAATTTCATGATAATAATAACAATGCTTAGAAGTGATCTACTTTCACATGTGATAGCAATTCAATTCAATTCAATTCAATTTTATTCATAGAAATACATCCTAATACAAAGCTATCAGTAAAAAATGTGTATTCTATACGACCAAAGAGCAGCATAGCTTATCGAGCCTGGGCCGTTAACTTAAATGAAAAAGGTGAAATTAAAAATAAACTAGTACTAGTACAATACAGCTATTTCAAAATTTAAAAAAAGAGGCTAAATATATGAAGGAAAGACACTGTGAAGTTATAACGGAACAGTATGTTAGTAATCGCAATTTAAGTAAATTTAGTAGTTTTTTATTATTCTGCGTTTAAAATGTTTTGCAAAAGCTTTTACTTGCATCATGTTTTTAAAATTTATATGGAGGTCATTCCATAAACGGGCTCCTTTATTTAACAACATTTTTTCACCCCATTTTCTTTGTGTTTTAGGGATCTCGTAGCACAACTTCAGAATTCCATTGACTCGAAATCCTATTAAAAAAAAGTGATCCTATACGGTATACCACAAAAGATCCCACCCTTAAATGAGATGAAGTGGATATATCCCTACAAGATCTTATAATGTGGTTCTGTCCTCTAACCCTAACGAGATTACATGGTATATATTTAAGAATTGTCTCATTTTGCGTTCCTCCATTATTTTATGACCAAATCAATTTGATGATCACAAAAAGCGAACAATGCAAACAAAGATGACAATTTAAATTCAGAGAAAGCAGTATGGTCTGTTACTATCATTAGAAATCGCTAGATACGCAGATAGCTAGCAAAATTGACTTCAAAACGAATGTAGTGTACAATTTTAAAGGTGGCTATCTTGAATACGCGCGGGGTATAGCATGCTTCACACCAGTCCCTGGGTGAAAAACTTTCTTCAAATTGTCTAAGAAATCAGTCCATGTACCGGGTGTCCCAAAAAAAGTATACAGATTTGGTCAACCCTAACGATCAGAATTTAGAATGAATCAATCCGAAATCATTTCTAAAACATTACTCGATAGTTAACTTAAACATAGATACCTTCTTTGTCGACATTGGTGCTTTGAGAGTAGATATATTAATCTACAAAAGACAAATTTGCCTCCACCTCCAAACCAGAGCTTTGGCGTTTTGACCTAAGCAAATTCTTAAAGCACAGCGAATAAGTCAACGATAGACTTGGAAAAATTTGAACCAGGAGGAGAAAAATTAAAAACTGCACAACAAATGCGTTTCACAAAATATAATTTACGTGACGCTTATCATCAAGGGAGCTCCGAAGTAAACTTTATTCAGTTTAAGTGAAACAAATTGTGGATATTGCTTAGGCCAAAACGCCAAAGCTCTGGTTTGGAGGTGGAGGCAAATTTGTCCTTTGAAGATT
>REGM01000171.1:107073-146446 GCA_004194415.1 Aurelia aurita
CTTCAATAAAAGATTGTAAAGATGCTTCTTGTTTCTTCTTTGAAAACCCCTAGCTCCTGAGCTTTCGTTTTTTCTCGTCAACACTGCAACTTGTTTTGTCTTCCATCTTGTTTTTCTGGCTTCTATGGATGCTATTTGAAGAGAGGCTGCCCTTTACGATTACGAGGCTGTACAGCACTCTTCTTTCAGGGGGTCGAAGGACGTCAATTTGAGACATTTTGGCTCAATACCTCCCAGAAATGGACCCAAATCCTGAAGGAAACAATTGTTTTGAAATACCACTAGACAGAAAACATTTTTTTCTAAAAAACTGAGACTTTTGATTGGATCAATGATGGCAGATTTAAAATTTTCAATAAATTTTCACCTAGAACAAATTTTTTCCCAAAAAGCAAAAATTTCAAATTTTTTTTAGTTTTTCACCTGGTATAGCCCCTTAAACGGCTTCCTACTTTGCTCGCTCATGTGCAGCTCGACTCGAAACAAAAAGGAGCTACACGAGGGTGCTGATTCTAACATAGCAACCAGAAAATACGGCATGCGTAGACAAAAAAGCAAACGAGAGAATATCAGCACCTAAAAAGAGCGCATTGATCCCAGGACGATCTCCATTTTGTTGCTTTGTGATGATGACGTCGCCCTGCCAAAGGCCTTTTCTCTAAAGGTGACTGAGTCCACTCGCCCATTCGTCGTGTAAAAATGTAAACGCGCAAAAGCTACACTCTGTTTAACAAGAGCAAGGCTTCTGGAAATAAAGGGAAAACTCTAGTACGTTGTCGCTGTGTCAGGGCTGTGTCCTTGCGAAAATATAGGGCTTACGACGCTGTTACTATGTTATCACATCACTATTTAAGCTGTTAAAGGCACACACGGATGGGTCACGTGATTAAAGTTCAACGTATTTTCCCGCTCTTTTTGCTTATGTTCGCAATGGGCCTAGCCGCGTAGCCAAAGCTACGAGAAGTGCAGAAAACTGCCGACAAGTAAATTCGGATTTGACACATCCGTGTGCACATTTATAAGTCTGGGGAATCCTGTAACGCGGGGCTGCTATGCTGCGCAGGAGAGCATGGATACTTTTAATAAAAGAGATTTACGCAATTCGCGGTGCAGATTAAAAATGGTGGGTTGGTTCAGAACAACATGTTTACACCGCATTTCAAGATAACCTTTATCGATTCATTCAATTCAAGGGCCATTGATGAGAAATCGCGTTCTCATAGTTAGGGCGTAACTATCAATGAAATGATATTCATAATTAAAAATCTCGCCGTCGAGAAATGTGTAGTAGTAAGCATTTTGACCTTTGAACTATGCAGTATGTAAATACTATTGTTTATGTATAATTAGTCAGTTCAGTGATCAACAGCAATGTAGCCTGTCGTGTCTTGTCTTGTCGTGTCGTGTAATGCTTATAGGTATTAAAATCGAGATGTTTTGGACGGACAAGTATTGGACACTTTTTTGAAAAATCGGAAAAAATTCCCTTTATTACAGCTCATTGCACGGGCTTTAGGAAACTCTGAATTAAAAATTAGATTTTCCAATGATACATCGAGTATTTTTCCTAATTTTCATTTCATTCGTGATACATCGAGGGGGAAGTGCTTGGCAGAGTGACGTGACGGAGCTTCATTATGCCACTCAAGCACGAATGAAATGAAAAAGAAGAAAACTCAAACAAGAAAACTCGATGTATCATTAGAAAATCTAATTTTTAATTCAGAGTTTCCTAAAGCCCGTGCTCATTGATCATATCTTTCGCTTGAAACAATTTCTTTTTGAATAGAATTAACCCAACTTCAACCAAGGATAGGCACGGAATGCTTCAAATCGAACTGTCATGAGCAAAAAGTATACTCTTTTAAAAAAGCTTTTAAACTGCGTTCACACGAAAACGGCACATTTTGAAAACGGTGAAAATGTGACGGATAGGCCTCCCGTTAGCACGAAAACGGCACATTTTTGCCGGGATATTTTGAAAACGGTAGATTTTGAAAAAGGAACTCTAACCGGCACATTTTGAAAACGGCATCGTGTGAACACTCGAAAACGATGAAAACGGAACATTTTTCGACGCTTTCAAAACGAGGCTGATCGATTCTTAAGGTGTAGGTACATTTCTTTGGCATCAAATTCTTGGGGAGATTGCAACAAGTTTGCTACCGTCGAATTTCCTACCGTTTTCAAATTTCGCCGCTGTAGTTGATATTCTATAAAAATATAAAATTTTCAGCAAGGTTATAAATTTTGCATGTCTGCGTCAACATCGCCCATTTTGGTCAAAACATCCTCAGGCATTTAAAATTCAGAAATCCTAAAATCCAAGATCATCCGCTACCAAATCAACACAAACTCCGCCTTTTTGAGAAAGATTCCTCAAACTTCGTGCAAATATCCACAAACTGTAGCGAATGTTAGAAAATTCTTCAAATCTATACAACGACTTGATATTGCCTGGGAAGATCAAGCAAAAAATATAGGATTTCGAAAATTTCGTAGGCAATTTTCGGGAGTGAAATGTTTCGCAATCGCCCGCAACGGTTATACTACCAATATTCCAAAAAAATTTAAATGTTTCATTAAATCTATAAAAATAGCAAAGAGCGTTAGAATTTTGTAACATTTCTTTTCAAACTTTAAAAAGTTGAACTAAGATATCAACACCTTAGACTCATTGCAATCGTCGTAGTTTCGCTAGTTGAAGCAGAGTGCCTTCATCCAATTCAATAAACGAAGCGAAACTGGGGTAGTCAGTCTATCAACACCTTCATCTGTGACGAAGGTTGAGTACTCCCCGAGTTGTGAACTCTGAAAGCTGGGTTACTAAATACCGGGTAAGAAAAATTGTAGAAATTTGTCTGACCGAGCTGAAAGACTTTCAAATATTGCAAGTTTTTCTTACTCGCTATGTCAGAAAATTATGTTTTCAAACGCTAATTTAGGAAGCAAATTTGGAAAATCATCCAGGCTTCCAAGTAGTTTCTATTTTCTTTCAGGCTCTGTGACACCAAGGTTTTTTGAGAATTTCAAAAAAGACGTTGACAGAATTTGACAGAACAGCAAATCCTAAGTTTTTTTCAATGCTTAAAACCGGCCTAGAATAATTTATCTTTGCATGCCCAACGTGCATACCTGGAGAACCGGTTCTGCTGAAGGGTTCAAAGCAAACGAACGACAAGTTAAAAACTCATTACCCATATATTTAAATATCAGCAATGATTTGCTTCTTCTGGGTAATGAAATACAAAATGCTTCTTGCACTCTAAAGAAGAATGCTAAGACTATAATTATGTATACAACAAAGGTAGCTACCAAAAACGAGAAGCATCGAAAAGCTCTTGCTCTGGTGAATAAGCTTGGGTTCTATGTGGCATACCCTTGATGTTATGTCAGGCCATCGCCTGAGCCCCCACACTACCATAACGCGCAAACATACGACTTAACTTTTCATTATGATTTGCTGGGACTTTACTGCATGAAAAAGATAGAAATCCTAGGGAAGTTTATCTACAAATCGTTATTTATAACCTCTAGAACCCTTTTGAAAATTGTTCAAATATAAAGATTCTGACGATGGCGAGCCAATCACTCGGAATTTCTTCAGAATTTTATGACGAACCCTTATAAAATTTAATCTCAAAAAAGTTTTCGAGTCTGCTCAAATTTTCCTTCAGTCTTTGTCAAAAGATCCCAGGGATTTTCCATTTTCTATCGAGTTTTTTCTCAAATTATGTCATTACCTGAAGTAAAAAAGTTGCACAAAATTTCACAAAAAATCGTTGAACTTATCTCGTTGTATGAAATTCAAATGGCAACAATTTGTGGACCGAGATTTTGATTTGCAAAAAAAGTTGTATTACTTCTTGTAGCTCTTGTAAATTTCACGACAGCTATGGTATAACTTTGCCATAGTAGGCCATGCATGTTCCGCTAAAACACCAAGCATATAGGACGCTTACCAATTATATGCTTCTAGTTTTGGGTAGCTGATAACATAGATCATGTGACTTCACATATTTATATTTACCACCATGAATCCTTAGATAAAATATAATTCAACAGTCAGTATTCCGATTTACATAGACCATTTAACTGGCCTTATCTAGCAACGCCTCGAAGACAATAAAGATTTAGATTCAGAAGGCCAGATTGCAAGAAGATGCTAATTTCCGGATTAATAGTTTCAACGAAAACTACATTTTAGGCCAGAATAGGCGTCAATCTTTAAAAGTGATTGCACGTATGGTTAATGCATCTTCCATTTGATTTAATAGCTTGAAAAGAACATCAGGTACTTTGCTATAACTTGCGGTATTGTTGATGTCTTGATTACTTTCAGAATTACAGCGTCTCCTATTTTTCAACCAGTTTCGAGGTTGTGACTTCATCAAATTGCTAAATCGTAAACCAGAAAAGCTACAGATTTCTGCTTACTGTCATAGTATAGACATTTATAAACTATGGTTTTCTTGAAGTTTGCACCGTTTTTCTCTATTAATTTAGGATCTACGATTATTTTAATTTTTTCAAAACTTCCATGAATTCTTTCAATAAAAAGAAAAACACTGCAATTCTGAAAATATTCAAGATATCAGAATTCAGCAGATAGAATCATACCAAAGTACCTGAACTTCCTTTCAAACCATTAAATCAAACAGAAGATGCATTCACTATTTGTGCAATATTTTTTTAAAAAGATTTTACGCATACACTGGGCGGTACAATTTGAATATTTAAAACGACAGACAATCAACCATGGTTTTGAACGTTAAAAGTGATTCGAACTCCCTTCAATGAAAGATTGGGGTTTCATTACAGAAAATTTCTTCTAACTTTTAAGGCACTGGTAAAGGGATTTACTGAACATTTTCGCTTGGCACAGCTCAAAGCAAATCTTCAGATAAGAACCAAGAGCGAAGAAACAATGTGTGAAACAAATACACGTATGTAAAATCAGCTAACCACAAAGCATAAATTTCCGAGTAAAAACTCCGCACGCTTTCCATTTCGCTTTGATAATTTCAAATCATCCTACTATTTACCGGGCGAGTCAAAAAAACCGTGGGGCGTTTAATAAGCCATATTTTGGTGAACAACAAGTCAAATTGAGAGTGTTGAAGTTTTATATTGCAGAAGAAAGATTGAATTAGTTATAGAAATTTAGGTTGTTAAAATCGGTCATTTCTTTCCTTATTTATTTGCGATTTTGTGATATAGCCATTTTGATGAAAAGTATCGCTAGTAAAAGAACTTTCAGCTTGCTAATAATGACAATCAAATGACTAGTCCCCTAGGGATACAACATAAGCAACATTAGTTTTTCCTTTTGTGGTCTAACACAATGCATGCCTTGTTTCAAGTTTTTGGTAGAGAGACAATACGATTGTCATGGTTTAGAAGGTCACACGTGCATGAATATCAATCTAATCGAAGGACTATTTTAGCAATCTTCCGAAACACCATTTTACTAAAATCGCTCGTAATTCTGGAATAGAAAGACCGATTTCGACCAAACAAATTTTCATATCTAAGTTAGCTTTTCTTCTATGCAATGAAATTTAAAGAAACGAATTTGCGACTTAAAGTGCATCAATAAAAATTGGCAAACACCCCAAGTTTTTTCTGACTCACCCGGTATATTCTCATTTCTTCTCTTTTGGATCTTATCCGAAAATTCGCTGTTACAAATGTGAAATAAACATCAATCTAATCTTTTCGCTATCAGAGAGAATCAATTTTGAGTTTCCTTCTACCCCGTATCAATTTGCAATCTTTGGCCTTCTGCAGTAGCAATCGCGGAGTTTATCATTCTTTTAAAAAGACAGGATTCTCTAGGGATCTTTTCTTTTTAACAAAGGATTTCGCTAAAGGCGTATGAGATGATTAAAGGGTCTGTTTCAACCAGCATGCCTTGCACGTGCCATCTCTTGGTTGGCCTTTGTTGCCGCCATTTTCATGGGCCATGAAAATGGCGACAACAAAGACATGATACGTGTAAAACATGCTGGTTGAAACAGACCCTTTAAGGAATGATAAGCCCCTAGGTCGCCATTGGAGTTCGCAATAGTTCTAAAATATTACTAATCGTAATAATCTTGATTCATATCACTTTCTAAATCAGCCATTAGATTAAAAGTCGCTTGTGATAATTCTTCAGACATATTATGATCTGTAGTCCTATCAAAATCGTCGATCTCTTCATCACTGTTCGAATATTCGTTCGATAAACCGTTGATCGCTAACCTGTCCTCGACATATTCAGTATCTTCATCACTGGCCACAATTTCGTCATCACTACCCTCATTTTCGTCATTAACTTCTTCTTCATCACTAATTTCTTCTTCATTAACCTCTTCTTCATTAACCTCATCTTCATTATATTCAACCTCATGTTCATCATCGTCTTCAGCCTCGTCTTCATCAACAGCCTCTATATCAGGATCCTCTTCCTCAATTTCATCATCTTCATAAACTTCTTCGTCCTGTTCCACTTCGACGTCGGACACTAATTCCTCGATATCTTCATCGTGTTCCACGATATTCGTGTCATCTTCTCCCACGATATTCGCGTCCTCCTCTTCCACGCTCACGCTATCATCCACGCTAATCCGCGTTTCACTTACCTCATAAGAATCGACATCAATCTGTTCTTCTTCTGTGGCTATTTCGACGATATCAACATCTTCTTCAGCTCCTTCCACGTCCAGCATAGAAGAATCACCTACCTGATCAGAATTGACTTCTTCATCTTCATGACAGGAATTTGAATCGGTGGCGAATATATTCTTCAGTGTGCCTGCAACAGAGTAATTAAAATTAAAAGATTAATTAAAAATCCTCGTTTAGATTTTACGAAATACGAGGAGTTGCCAAACCACATTTGGCTATCTAATCTCAAAATAGCATTGGTGATTATTATCGACTTAGCCATACAACGTGGTGTAGGGAAGAAAATGGTAAAAATATTTTCTAGTACATCGTGCAATCTGGAAAGGACAGGAATGCAATTGAAGAATATGTAGACCTTTCGTGGCTCAGGTTGGGTTCTTGAGCAGATAGAAATTTATTGCTTTAAATATCGAAAAAGAAAATTGTAAATATTGTAAAAATCTGTATATATATATACCGGGTGAGTCAGAAAAAACGTGGGGTGTTTGCCAATTTCTATTGATGCAGTTTAATTTGCAAATTCGTTTCGTTAAAGTTCATTGCATAGAAGAAAAGCAAACTTAGATATTAAAATTTGTTTGGTCGAAATCGGTTTTTCCGTTCCAGAATTACGAGCGATTTTAGTAAAATAGTGTTTCGCAAGATTGCAAAAATAGGCCTTCAATTAGATTCATATTCATGCACGCGTGACCTTCTAAACCATGACAAACATATTCTTTCTCTGCCAAAAATTGAAACAACGCATGCATTGTGTTGGAGCACAAAAGGAAAAACTAATTAAATTGTCATTGTTAGCCAGCCGAAAGTTCTTTTACTAGCGATACTTTTCATCAAAATGGCTATATCATAAAATTGCAAATAAGTAAGGAAAGAATAGACTGATTTTAAGGTTACGGTAAACGTTTGTAGCACAAGATTGGGTTTTCTCTCCCCAAAATCCAAACTATTAGCGGGGTCTAGTTAAACTATACATCATTCGATGCATAAGAATGTAGGAATTCTAACCATATCAAAATAATTGGCAAAGATTGTAAAATGAATTTTTCCAGGCAACTTTATTGCNCAGCTAACCTACGTCCTAAATTGGTCCTTTCCCATGAGAAAATTGGGAAGGATATTTATCTGCCAAGATTAGCCACCCTTGAAACATATTGCATCATTGTACTATTATTAGAGAAATATTTGAGGCATATCACACAAAAAACAAAGCTAAAAAACTGTGGAAAAAGTTTTAGTTGGAGAATTTTCCTACACAACATAAATCAACAAGAGGTATCTTACTTCAGAGCATAGAGAAGCATAAGACAGGTTCGGGTCGCAGATATCCTTTTTCGATCACCATTCCCTACTTTCAAAATGTTTTAGGCAAATGACTTCAAGAAATTAAGGAAAAGTCAAATAATTCAATTATGTACCTAGCTTAGCTTCTTCCTTTTCTTTCGCGAATCTTGCTTTTTCATCTGCGAGGAAGACTCTTTCTAACATCACCATCTCCGATGAAGAAATTTGAAGCTAAAGAGAAGAAGCTCATGATTGTCAGTCCTGCGTAGACATTTATTACAGTTGGTAGTGAAGATAGAACAGTTCAAAAGCTGGTTTCTTCAATTAAATAATGACAAGGAAGATCTGAATGTGGTAAATGCTTTGAAGATTAAGGCAAGGGCAAAAAATAAACGAAAACGAGGGAGGTTCAACTTTTACTGGTTTCAAACTTTGGTTTAAATACAGAATACGAGAAAATCGACTTCTTCAATCATATGTCGATTTCTTTTCTGGAGACCCATACCCATACCTGACAACAAGACCCATACCTGAGAAAACATTCCTGAAAATAAAATCACGACTCTATGTTTCACATAAGGCAACTGTAGTATTAGTTTCTAATTACTAGAAACGAAAAATTGCTAAAGAAAATAGAATACTTACTTTGCTATCCTCCAGCATCAGGCCATGATATTTATCGAGAAGTTTGTCTTTACGTGTAATCAGTTGCTTCGAGACAATGCTAAACAGTGCTTCAGCTACAAGAAATCAGAAGGTTTACTATTTGACAGTAACGGTCGCATGAAGTCTTTCATTGATAATCATAACAGGAAAACTATCAATTAAATTAATCATGGGGCGATTCAAGAAAACTAAAAAAAATCTTCCTGCATCCCAGTTTTACTTATTGACGAGGTTGAACGAAGGGCAGATCACTTCTCAAAAGAGTGTACGTGATTTTCATGATTTTTTAAAATCACAATATTTTCTCTGTGATTTTTGTGATTTTTTTTGCGATTTTGTAATGATTATTTGTGATTTTTTTGGGATGAAGGTGCACAATAAAATAATCAGTGATTTTCTCCCTGGAAGTTGACAGACCAAAACACAAAAATGGGCTGGCGCTTTTCTGGTGCCAATTAGCAATCTGATTAGAAAGCCTCAAAAATGGTTAATGCATCTTTCATCTGATTTTATGGCTTGAAAGGAACTTCAGGTACGTTGCTGTAATCCTACATGTAGCATTTCTAATATCTTGAATATTTTCAGAATTACAGCGGTTTTCTTTTTATTGAGGAACTCTTGAAAAGTTTTGAAAAAATTAAAATAATGGTAGACCCTAAATTGAATGTGAAAAACGGTACATTCTTCAAGAAAACCATAGTTTACGAAGGTCTACAATACGGCAGTAAGCAGAAATCTTTAGCTTTTCTAGTTTACGATTTAGCAAATTGATGACCTCACATTCTCAAAACAGGCCCAAGCAAAGAAGACGCTGTAGTGTAATACTGTAAATAATCAAGATATCAGAAATGCTACATATAGGATTATAGCAAAGTACTTGAAGTTCCTTTTAGGCCATCAAATCAAACAGAAGATGCAGTAAGCATCCGTACAATGTTTTTTAAAGATGCCAAAGATTTGGAGGCTATGCTAATCTGATTATAAAAGCAATTTAGGAGTAGCTGCAACATCTTGCAGTTCTTGTAACCATTTAACTGGAAGGACTTTCGCGTGCAAGTTATGAATGAGTGAATAAGTAAACGAATGTACAGAGGAAATGAATTAATGAATGAATAACGGCATGAAGTTAAGAGAATAAACGAATAGAGAATTAACGCAGTTAAGAAATGAACAAAAATTTTGCTAACCTTTCTGCCATTCGATCTCTGGTGGAATTTCTTCACTCTGAAGATGATAAGGAAGGAGTCTAGACAAGGCATCTTCAATCGAATGAAAAGACTGCTTGTAGTTTGGTTCTGTCAATCGAGTTTGATCGGCTTGTAGACAATGTTTTAACCTGGAAAAGATTTGAAATAATTTAGGAGAGAATGGATAGTCTGATGAGCCAAAAAGATAGAGTAGTTTTCGAGATATCGGGCACAATTTTTCGTCGTACTAATCAGTAACTTAAAATAAACAAGGTTATTGAATGCTGCGTTCTAATTGGTCGATCCAACAAATCGAAGGCATTTGATTGGTTAAAATTTAACCTGGGTTAGACAAAGCTGGTTTAACTGCTTCAGTGTGAATGAGGTATAAGATTGTTTAACATAACGGTCAAAATTTAACCTTGGTACCCCGGGTGTCCCAAAAAAGTACTCCCGTTTGAAACGTCGCCAAAAAACTATTATCAAACCTATCTTAAATTTTCTGTTTGATCTGTTTCGTCAATAATTCAAATATTTAAAGATTAAAAAATGTTTGTTTTCATTACTTAAAGGATATAAAAGGAGAGGTTGAAAAGCCTTATTCTGAACTATACTCTTTAAGCAATATCGTAAATCTTGCCTAAGAGCAATCATTTTGAAATTTGTCATCATTTTTATTTCAAATTTCGTGAGCAAACAAGATCCAACTTACCTCTTGCCGATTNGAAAAGACTGCTTGTAGTTTGGTTCTGTCAATCGAGTTTGATCGGCTTGTAGACAATGTTTTAACCTGGAAAAGATTTGAAATAATTTAGGAGAGAATGGATAGTCTGATGAGCCAAAAGATAGAGTTGTTTTCGAGATATCGGGCACAATTTTTCGTCGTACTAATCAGTAACTTAAAATAAACAAGGTTATTGAATGCTGCGTTCTAATTGGTCGATCCAACAAATCGAAGGCATTTGATTGGTTAAAATTTAACCTGGGTTAGACAAAGCTGGTTTAACTGCTTCAGTGTGAATGAGGTATAATATTGTTTAACATGACGGTCCAAAATTTAACCTTGGTACCCCGGGTGTCCCAAAAAAGTACTCCCGTTTGAAACATCGCCAAAACTCTATTATCTAGCCTATCTTAAATTTTCAGTTTGAGTTGTTTCGTCAATGATTCAAATATATTTAAGATGATAAAATGTTTGTTTTCATTACTTAAAGGATATAAAAGGAGAGGTTGAAAAGCCTTATTCTGAGCTATACTCTTTAAGCAATATCGTAAATCTTGCCTAAGAGCAATTATTTTGAGATTTGTCATTATCCTTAAGTCTACAATTATATATTTTGCTTTTCTTTCTGACGTTAGTGACCAAACTAGAAGCTTAATATACAAAAAGAAATTAACCTGGTAATAATCAGTTCTTTTTGTAGTATGCTTCAAAACCAGGCAGCCCTAAAAATAGCTAACTTTGCTAATTTTAAAGCCAATCACAAGATCAACTATAGCTGGGAAAATAATTTGATCTTTAATTCATACAGACGACATGTCACGTGACTTGATCAATTCGCGCTCGAAAATCAGATTTGGGGTAAATGAAGCCATTACAAATTACAGCGTCGCACTGGGATTTTGAGAGTGTCTCGTTTATTTATCGCAATAAATTAATTCAAAAAGCTTGGAAGCTGCTCAAATTGTTCAAAGACTTTAGCAGATAGATAGGCGAATGTCTAAAAGGAAGGTTGACTTTGAAGAAGCAACTAACGGCGGACGGAGTTTGTGGTTCTGATTACTACATTATCGTCGCAAAGGCAAGTTTCTCGCAGCTTTCTTGGCCTAAATTTTTGTTTTGCTTTAAAAACAGCATGTTAGTGCTAATATTTCATAGGTTTTGGTCTCACTGACAATTGCTACCTGTCCTTTCCCTACTCACTATCGTGAGGTAGAATAGAGGAGCAATTTTATGCAACTTTTTGCAAATTTCCTATAGAAACATATATAAATTTTCTGAAGATTTACCCCAAACCGAGATGGCGTCGTGTTTTATACGCTCATGTGACGTCATGCCGTCTGTATCAATCTACTTGCTAAAGAAAGAAATTCAAAGATCGACCATCTAATAAAATTTTGGTGATTCTTCAAACAAGAGTACTATTTTTTGGGACACCCGTTAATTTCCAAGAACTACAATTTCTTTCTAGACTATCCGGCAGATAAAATCGCCTTTAAAAACATCCACAACAACGAATAAAATAAACGTTGACGTCAGATAAAAGCAAATCTTCCAAGTTTTTGCAAGTTTGTTTGTTGTGATAATAGACAATAACGCTAAAGATGGCGGCTCCAAAGATTCTGTTGATGTGTTGTGTTTCGCTGCAAAGAATGCTGGTAAAAAGCTCCCTGACGACCACCTGGCGACGTACACATTTCAGTCTGTCGTTTCGACTAGCTAGCTCGAATTCGAATCGACCTTGAATATGGTTCGAAAGGAATATGGTTCGAAAGGAAACCTTTCCAAAGCAAAAAGTAAACATTTTATTCGAATTGAAGATTCGCGTTCGAATTACAAAGTTTTCCTATTTGTTTACATTGACTATTTGTTCGGAACTTTACCACAGCTAGCTAGTCGAAACGGCAGACCAGAGATTTTATGTTGTTAGGTGGTCGTCAGGGAGTTTTTTACCAGCATACTTTGCACGGCCACCATCTTTAGCGTTATTGTCTATTGTAATGTATGATATTTGTCAAATTTCGTGAGCAAACAAGATCCAACTTACCTTTTGCCGATTTTGGATTCACCTGGTTCTTGCTTTATTTCTTCGGGAGCTGGTCTTTTCGCTGGTTTTACCTCCTGCCATAAATAAGGAAAGAAATTGAAATAAATCTTCAATAACTACCGCGTGCGCCAAAGAAACATCTACTTCTGACTGGCCACAAGATTATAAAGTTTGGATTTGCTCATAGGGACGCCTGGAAAATGTATAACCCCGCCACCCCCGCAATGATGCAGAGTCCCTAGTCCCTAGCCTCCTTTGCAATAGCAAAATTATGACGTAATGCCATAAGCGAGAAATCGAAAATGGCATTACGTCATAATTTTGCTAAGAGGCTAGGGCTAGGGACGCTATATTATTGCGGGGGGTGAGGGGTTATACATTTTCCAGGGGTCCCTGTGCTTTCTTTTGAAGGATACAGATATGAGACACTCCTATTAAACAGCTTGTAACGTGAGAACGACACTACAGATTTTAACCAACTAAATTTTATAATCAAAGTTTACATTTTAGCTTCACAATAAGAATCAATTTGAAGGCGGCTAATGACTAGTTAGCAAACTACAGGCTTGCAACCGTTTCAACTCTTTTGTTGATTCACCCGGTATTTGTTTATTATTCTGTCTAACCCTGGTCGCACCATTTACGCTTGATTGCAGAGCATATAACCATCCTAATACCGGGTGAGACAATAAAAACGATCTCCGTTTGAAAGGCCACTGCTTCCTGGATATCAAGGCAATAATATTGGCAAATATATTATTTAATGGTGGACATGTTCAAGTCGATTTTAAAATTTACCTGATTGAAATCGGCCACTCCGTTGNGTTTACATTTTAGCTGCACAATAAGAATCAATTTGAAGGCGGCTAATGACTAGTTAGCAAACTACAGGCTTGCAACCGTTTCAACTCTTTTGTTGATTCACCCGGTATTTGTTTATTATTCTGTCTAACCCTGGTCGCACCATTTACGCTTGATTGCAGAGCATATAACCATCCTAATACCGGGTGAGACAATAAAAACGATCTCCGTTTGAAAGGCCACTGCTTCCTGGATATCAAGGCAATAATATTGGCAAATATATTATTTAATGGTGGACATGTTCAAGTCGATTTTAAAATTTACCTGATTGAAATCGGCCACTCCGTTGTGAAATTATGAGAGATTTTCTCGAGAAAAACCCCTTTAAGAAACCTTCAAAACAGACCTAAAGCACGACCAAATTTTCCTAATATTTCTGCCTTACAGCTATGATCTTAACACTTTTAGCACCTGTTATCCTCATGGGTGGATGGACTCATCCGGAATAATGCTGTTGTGCTCCCAGGATGACAGTTTCATCCTCCCAAAGGGATAACACGTGCTAAAGCATGTCAAAGGCATTGCTGTAAGGCAGAAACATTTGGGAAATTTGGTCATGATTTTAGGTCTGTTTTGAAGGTTTCTAAAAGGGGCTTTCTCGAGAAAATCGCTGATAGTTTCAGAACGAAGTGACCGATTTCAGTCAGATCAATTTTAAAATCGATTTGAACATGACCACCATTAAATAATACATTTGCCAACATTATTGCCTTGATATCCGGGGAGCAGTGGCCTTTGAAATGGGGATTGTTTTTTTACCCACCCGGTAGATAGTCAAAAGATGGAATTGAATCCTAGCATATCCTCATTTCTTCTCAATCGGCTCTTTTCTGCTGATTTGCCATAACCAATTTCAGACGACCGTGCTAAGGAACCAGCTCCATAATTCAATAAGTCTACTTCTACTTTCAATAAATTAGGGTACATACCTGTTTTACTCTAACTGCAGCAGCATTTGGAGTAACACTACTTTGCTTCACATCCAATATCAATTTCATCAAAGGCACTGTCTGTCCTTTGGTGACAAATTCCTGTTGTTTCTTCAGCAACAAATTCCGCTGCGCAGGAGTTAACTGCAACAACAACTGTTGTAATTTCTTACTCTGTATCGCTCTTTGTTGCTCTGATGCACTTTGTTTCCCTGTGCTCGAATCTAATTGTTTAACAACGATATTCGGTGTAGTTGCGTTTTGTATTCGGATACCCTGTGGTGTGGTTAGCTTTAATGCTTGCTGTTGACTCTGAACTTGTTTGATGATATTCGAAGCAATGCTATTAGTGTTCGATGCTGTTAATAATGGTAGGTTTATTCTCTGCGTTGAGTTATTCCCCGATGTTATAACTACTTGTTGTGTTGCCGTGCTACCCGCTACCCCCGGTTTAGCTGGGTTTGTCTGTATAAAAAACTGCATACCTTGCGTTACCATTGGCATTACAAGTTGGTTACTACCCCCTGGCAGAGAAGCTTGCAATGCATTGACGGCCTGCGATGTCAATGACTGAGAACTTGAAGCGGAAGTCAAGGTTTTTGCGGTGCTTATGCCATTCAAGCCGGGGGTATCAGCCTGCGACCCTGCAGGCTTTGGTTGTACAGTCTGCATCTTCTGCATAATTTTACCCGCAAGGAGTTTCTGTTGTAATTCAAGTAACTGCGCCGTAGTCAATTGCTTTGGCATAAATAAAGGAGCAGGAGAGCTTTGCTTATCCGAAGTACTTTGTGAAGCGTTTGAAACTACGGTTGATATGTTTTGCCGTACTTGTTGCTGTTTATTCGCATTTTGACGATTTAAAATTTCTTGTACGTTTTTCTCGATTATGCTAGCACGTGCGCTGTCTGTATTCTGATCGCCACTTTGTTGTTGTTGTTGTTGGGCTAGCCGCGCAGTTGCCGCGCCTATTAATGCCTGTTGTATCAGTTGCTGTTGCATTTGTCCTTTAGCAATATTTTGTAGGCCTACTTTTCTTGCGGCGGAATTTTGCGTCTGCAAGTTTACTCTTTGCCCGGTGTTCAGGTTCTGAGCAGTTCCTACGTTCGTTTGTTGGACTATATTTGTATTTTGTGCCTGCAAGCCACTCTGGCTAGGCATGCTCACATTCTGAGCCTGCAAGCCCGCATTCTGTGTCTGCTGTGTTTGCATTCCGAGTAAAGACGCTTGCTGAGCTTGAAGGCCCGAATTTTGCAGTTGCCCAGTCTGTAAATTTGCAATGGCTTGCGTTTGCAAGTTTGCTTTCTGGACAAGCCCGTTTGAAGTCTGTGACAAAATTCTCACATTTGCTGCCTGTGCGTTGGTAAATTGTTGCTGCTGTGCGAGCGACGTTAGACCAGCTTGCGTAGACGTCGAGGGAGCATTAGGTATCACTTGATTAGCGGCTTGACTAGCGGCTTGGCTAAGTCGAAGGAGTTGCTGTAAAGCTACGTTTTGATTGATAACCCGTTGCCCGCTGCCAGTGGCTTGATTAGCCGCAGTGATCGAGGCGGTAGCGCCACTTGCCGTTGCTAATGATGTCTGTGAACCAAGCCCTGGAACCGTCACTTGAGAACTTTGAGCCGCAATATTTGCGATCGACTGGGCAATATTCTGTGCGGCCGCCAACTGCTGGGTTACTCCCTTGTTAGCTGGTTGTGTTACACCACTTTGCAGACTTTGACCAGGACTCTGCGTGCCTTGGAAATGCGACAACTTCTGACGCTGGGGACTTCCTTGACTTGAAGGTAAACCTCCTTGGTTAGCCTGCTGATTAGAAGCAGCCGCTGCCATCATTTGAGATGCGGGCTTCGGCAGAATACCTCTCTGCTGTATAGCTGGCCTAACAATTTTAACACCTTCTTGCGTATTCCGAGCCTGCGAAATATTCTGCGTTTGATATACAGTATTAGTAACATTAGTCTGAGCTGCTACTGGTAACTGTTGTCCGGCTTGAAATTGACCCTGCTGCTGCGGAGATGGTACCTGACTTTGATACAAATTCGACTGCATCGGCGAAGCAGTGCCTGGGTTAGGAGACTGCGTTCTCGACAATACCTGCCCCTGGGAC
The DNA here is from genome assembly GCA_004194415.1 of Aurelia aurita. Lineage (NCBI taxonomy): Eukaryota > Metazoa > Cnidaria > Scyphozoa > Semaeostomeae > Ulmaridae > Aurelia > Aurelia aurita. Next base: position 123,545 of record REGM01000171.1, read on the forward strand.
TTAGCTTTACTCTGGACAGCTTTCTGTCTAGCAGGACTATTAGCTCTAGCTGCATTTATTTGCTGCTGTAGCGCTTTTAACTGTTGTTGGTTCTCGATTGAAATATTCTGAGATATTTGTGCATTAGCATTTGTAGTCTGGGCACTGCTACCTCCAGTCATTAACTGCTGCAAGTTTGCAGGCAAGACTAAAACTTGTTGATTTTGATGTTGTTGGCTGTTTAGAATTTGCTGCTGTTGTTGCAGGTTACTTAGCAACGCATTTTGTGCAGTTCGTTGTTGGTTTTGCTTTAAAGGTTGTTGCTGTTGCTGCACCTGCTGTTGTTGTTGTAATTTTTGCTGTTGCTGCAATTTTTGTTGCTGTTGTTGTTGCTGCAATTTTTGTTGCTGTTGTTGTTGTAATTTTTGTTGTTGTTGTTGTACTTGTTGCAGCTGTTGCTGGGTAATTTGGCCGACATTCTGCGGCACTCCAATTGCCTGCGACTGCTGCCCAGCACTGTTTACAAGGATGTACTGTCCACTAACACTAGATGGCAGCAAAATAGTTTTGTTCGTTGATGCATTCGTGCTAGAAGGACTGCCCCCTTTTGAAAGTATATTAGGCACATGTTTTGAAGTTTGTTTACTCGCCACTTTCGGCGTGTATATTTTATTAGCTTTTGTATCAGTAGCTAAATTTTGAACATAAATTTGTTGACTGTTAGCATTATTAGTAGTCGAATATGCATTTAATTGCTGGCCTGGCTGTAAAGCAATATTACTTTGCGCTCCCTGCATGGTAAACTGTATTTGGTTTGCCTGAGGCTGGACTTTATTCTGCGTTTGCAAAGCCTGGCTGCCGACCATACTATTCTGAGCAGTATTCGTAGTTTTAGGGGTCACTTGCTGCCTTTGTATCAAACCATAGCTTATATTCTGGTTTGGCTGGCTGTTTCCTAATGGGTTGGCCATTTGTCCTTGATTTGAAGCATATGCAGTTTGCTTTAACTGGTTGCCTGTGTACACAATATTATTGGATTGAGTCGGTTGAACGAGGCCCATTTGTGATCTTTGTAAGCTTGCTGTGTTAATGGCAGATGCTTGGTTCAATTGAGCTTGATAGTTAACTGCAGAGGATGGCAGAGAGCCCTGGGCTGCTAAAGCTGCCTGTTCTTGTTGGCTTTGTAATAGCTACGAGAAGAAAATCGCAATAAAAAAATTTGGAATCTACGCTAAAATTCATACATAAATCAGAATGTTTCTTGTAGCACCAGCAAATACAGATTCATGCAATAAAAGTTTCTTTTTCATCCTTCTCTTTTAACCTTCCGTTAAAATAATGAATGTATAGTAAATGTATTAGTAAATATATCTATGTGACTAAAGCCTATACCAAAATCTGTCACAAAGTTTCAAAATTCTACTCGAGCAGACGGCATCTATATTTTTCGACCTAAACGGTTCTCACTAAACAGTTATAGAAATTTATTTCGTTAAAACTGGTCATTTCTCTCCATATTTATTTGCAATTTTGTGGCATAGCTATTTTGGTGAAACTATTTTTTTGTAATCGTTTTAGGAAGATTTTGTGAGAACTTTCTGCTTCCTAGCAATGACAAATAACTTGTTCCGTAGGGATGCAAAACAAACAACATGATTGTCATGGTATGTTTGTCATGGTTTAGGCCCCGTTCACACTGCTCCGTTTTCATATGAAAACGGAGCAAAACTTATCCATTTTGACCTTGCGTTCACACTGCTCCGCTGTGAAAACGGAGCTTTTCGAAAACGCTAATGAAAACGCATAAATTTGAAAACGATGCGTTTTCAGAACGATCCCATGTGTGAATGCGAAAAACGGAGACATTGGAAACGCTTGGCATTGCTTTGTATAGGCTGCTGATTACAATGGCCTGCAAAGTCGCGATTGGCGCCTTTTTGACAGCTAGTAACAAAAGGTTTTGTTTGAAAAGGGGATTAACAACACCGTTTTGCTGGAGCAGTATTCATTTGAAAACGGAGCAATGTGAACGGGCAGCGTTTTCATCAACAAAAACGAATAGAAATGAAAACGGAGCAGTGTGAAGGTAGCCTAAAAAGTTGATATGTGCATAAATGTGAATCTAATTGAAGGCCTATTTTAGGAACCTTGCGAAAAATGCTTTTACTAAAATCGCTCATAGCTATGGAACGGAATGGACGATTTCAACCAAATAAATTTTCATATCTCAGTCCTATGCAATGATTTTTAAAGAAACGAATTTGCAAAGTAAATTGTATCAGTACAAATCGGCAAAAGGCACCACGTTTTTTCCGACTCGCATCTTTTCTGAATGGTAAACCCAGCAATACTGCCTGAGATACTGTTCAAAAAAAGAAATACTGGGTGAAATTAAATTTGAACTGTGGAGGATTCTGATTAAAATGGGTGCCTGACGTGAAATCACAGTATTTTCAGATTTCAAAGTAACAGTAACAACATATTTTTCAAAAGAGAACAATTATTTGCAAAACATTAAAGCATCGAAAGAAATCAGAAAATTGTAGGCTTGTAATGATGACATTATAGGGACAAAGTAAGTAAAATTTTAGAATCGTCATTACTGGAGAACATAATTCTGTGCTGATTCTAACTTTAGTGATTCACATATCAATGGTTAGGCAGACTGCTCGATATTTGGACAATATTCCCTGTCTAACTGGTTTGCAAGAGCTCATAGTCGTTTTACAAGTTCCACAGAGGATACAAAATGGCCAAAGAAAGACAAAGTTTCATAAATACCTGTGCATTGCTGAGAAAATCATTTAAAGCTTGTGGATCACTACAAATGAAAAAAGAAATACCATTTAAAACCAGGAGTTGAACTATATGGCCCCAAAGCTTGGTTCACAATAGAGAAAAAATGTGTTAGAAATAGAAAAACATCGGTAAAAAAGGTCAAAAGTTATTTTTGCCTTAATTTAAGCATTTGTCAGCACCTTTGAAGATATCTAATGCATTTNATATTTGGACAATATTCCCTGTCTAACTGGTTTGCAAGAGCTCATAGTCGTTTTACAAGTTCCACAGAGGATACAAAATGGCCAAAGAAAGACAAAGTTTCATAAATACCTGTGCATTGCTGAGAAAATCATTTAAAGCTTGTGGATCACTACAAATGAAAAAAGAAATACCATTTAAAACCAGGAGTTGAACTATATGGCCCCAAAGCTTGGTTCACAATAGAGAAAAAATGTGTTAGAAATAGAAAAACATCGGTAAAAAAGGTCAAAAGTTATTTTTGCCTTAATTTAAGCATTTGTCAGCACCTTTGAAGATATCTAATGCATTTCAATGGAATAAACAAGTTTTTACTTTAAAGACTAACTTCATTATTTTATCACGTCGCAGTGTCACATAAATTTGTCAATTTGTCAATTCAATTATGTTTTTTCAATGATCAAATTACTTTTAATAATACTAAAAGCTTTGTTCTTGTTCTTAAATGGTAGATAATAACATCTTGAAAAATCATAAATTTCTAATTATACTCTTTAAGGGACATTGTAAATCTTGACTAACTGCAGTGAGTGTTTTCACCCAATCTTCAGGGCAGGGAACAAGATAACAAATTTGATTGGTCGAGGAGCGCGCGGGCAATATTTTCCGGTATTAGCCATCGTCAAGGGATACAAAATGCCACTTCGGCCTTGTGCTGCTTCTAGCGTATCACTGCGTTGATTGTTGTCCATTGTTTCCTCTAGATTGGGTAATAAACCAAATACTAACTTTTTGCTTCAGGCAATATGGAAAATACCAAGCCCTGGGTCATCAGGCTTGATATTTTTCCATATTGCCCTCACAAAAAGTTAGTATTGGTATAATATTCAAGTTTTTCAAGACAGTGTGCATTCCTTTCCAACATAAGAAAAATTCTTAATACGAGAAATCAATCTAATAATCAACTGCATATTCTTGCAGAATACTTCAAAACCAGGCAGCTCTCAAACAGCCATATCTGCAATCAATCAAAATCAAAGCTCCACCAAAGTGGTTGCACAAACAAGGAAGATTTCTAGGGAGAATTTTCGCGTATACTGCAAAGCAAACCAGAAATAAGATTTTCAAAATAGCATATTGTCCTTACCTTATTACGTCTGCAAAACACTTTCCAGCATCCATTTTTCACTAGAAATGACAAAAGAATGCTTGTTAAAAAGGAAAGAAAGTCTAGAGCTTTTCATCAACAGAAAAACATATGTGAAAAAAAAAGAAAAACATACGTGAAAAAGTTTTGGGGGGGGGGGGGGNAAAAGTTATTTTTGCCTTAATTTAAGCATTTGTCAGCACCTTTGAAGATATCTAATGCATTTGGATGGAATAAACAAGTTTTTACTTTAAAGACTAACTTCATTATTTTATCACGTCGAAGTGTCACATAAATTTTTCAATTTGTCAATTCAATTATATTTTTTCAATGATTAAATTACCTTTAATAATACTAAAAGCTTTGTTCTTGTTCTTAAATGGTAGATAATAACATCTTGAAAAATCATAAATTTCTAATTATACTCTTTAATTCAGGGCAGGGAACAAGATAACAAATTTGATTGGTCGAGGAGCGCGCGGGCAATATTTTCCGGTATTACCCATCGTCAAGGGATACAAAATGCCACTTCGGCCTTGTGTTGCTTCTAGCGTATCACTGCGTTGATTGTTGCCCATTGTTTCCTCTAGATCGGGTAATAAACCAAATACTAACTTTTCGCTTCAGGCAATATGGAAAATACCAAGCCCTGGGTCATCAGGCTTGATATTTTTCCATATTGCCCTCACAAAAAGTTAGTATTGGTATAATATTCAAGTTTTTCAAGACAGTGTGCATTCCTTTCCAACATAAGAAAAATTCTTAATACGAGAAATCAATCTAATAATCAACTGCATATTCTTGCAGAATACTTCAAAACCAGGCAGCTCTCAAACAGCCATATCTGCAATCAATCAAAATCACAGCTCCACCAAAGTGGTTGCACAAACAAGGAAGATTTCTTGGGAGAATTTGTGCGCATACTGCAAAGCAAACCAGCAATAAGATTTTCAAAATAGCATATTGTTCTTACCTTATTACGTCTGCAAAACACTTTCCAGCATCCATTTTTCACTAGAAATGACAAAAGAATGCTTGTTAAAAAGGAAAGAAAGTCAAGAGCTCTTCATCAACAGAGATGAAAAAATTGGTACTGAGTAAAAAGAAAAACATATGTGAAAAAGTTTGGGGAGGGGGCGAGCTGTGAAACTAAAACAAATCAACATTGCTGATGTAATCAAATCATATGCAAAACAGACTTGCAGCAAGCATATATAACAAGAGGGTGGCATTGAGCAAGCATATATAACAAGAGGGTGGCATTGAGCAAGCATATATAACAAGAGGGTGGCATCAAGCTTTTTCAATCTTTTGATTAATTTAATATCTTGACAAAGATTTTTAGATTTTATGAACGCTTATGATTTTATCAACCTCCTATTGTTTACGAGTAGTAAACAATTATAAAGCTCACTTTATCAAGCTCCTAGAATTCGTTGAATTTGTATTTGTAATATTTCATTTAGTTTAGTTAATTTTAGATTTGTATTTTTGTGTAAATGCCACAGGGTTAATATGCACTACCATGCTCCTTGCGGTATAGTAATTGTAGTTTGTCAATGTTGTATTTGTATGAGAATGTATATAAAAAAAAAGTTTTGAGGTGGGGGTGGAGGACTTTGAACTGGCTCAAGCACCTCTCCTTCCAAGGCTTTTCAAAATTATATTTCATTACACATATCTTTTTATAAGAAACTGCTTATAAGAAACTAAACTCTCAGATCGCTAAAACTTTAAAAAACTCCAGTACTGGGAAAAATTATTTAAGCAACTATCTATTTTAGTCAAGGAAATCCTCAGCATATCTTTGCCTTATTTTCACTTGTTTCCTGTATCATATTACTTGGGAGGTATACTTGAGTTGAGTATGTCTAAACATTGGGAAGGCTTCAAAAACTTTATTCTGAAATGTTCACAAGGGCACAGGAAGTAAACGTGAGGATAATTGTGGAAATCTTAAGAAACTCCTAACAAACTCTGATTACTCAAAATCTGATAATTTTAAGAAACTTTCAGTACTGCCTCAAATTCTTAGTTTCTTATAACAAAAAATATATGTATATACTTATAAAATGCCTTTTTAATGATGTATATACCAGCTGTGTTTTGAATAAGCCAATCAGAAACATCCAAGGATACATAAATATACATACATACATATATTTTTTGATAGAGCAGGTATGATACTGGCAGCTTGCAGCTGATGTGTACCTGCCTGATGTGGATAGATTAGCATTGTTTTGAAAACCAATCAGAACATCAATGAAAACTTGGTGTAAACTTTTTGGCATACAGAAAAAAACTTTCAGTATTGACAATAGAGTGGAATTTAAACCCATGTCTATGAACTATGGGTGTGGAGAGTGTGGATGCATATAGTCTTTCTTTGTATGTTTTCCTTTAAAAACCACTAATTTGATTCATACAGACGACATGTCACATGACTTAACCAATTCGCGCTCGAAAATCAGACTTGGGGAGATGAAGCCATTGCAAAGCATATCATCGCACTGGAATTTTGAGACTGTCTCGTTTATTTATCGAAATAAATCAATTCTAAAAGATTGGAAGCTGTCCAAATCATTCAAAAACTTTAGCGGATAGATAGGTGAATGTCTAAAAGGAAGACTGACTTTGAAGAATCGATGAGCAACTTACAGCAGACGGAGTTTGTTGCGCTGGTTACGAAATTATAGTTGCAAAGGCAAGTTTCTCACAGCTTTCTTGGCCTAAATTTTTGTTTTACTTTTAAAAACAGCATGTTCGTGCAATTATTTCATGCAGGTTCAGGTCTGTCAAAAATTGCTACATATCCTTTCCCTACTCACCATCGCGAGGGAGGATATAAGAGCAATTTTATGCAACTTCTTGCAAATTTCCTATAGGAACATATGGAAATTTTCTGAAGATTACCTCAACCAAAACAAGAAAGCGTTGTTTTTTAATGCCGTTGCAACGTTCAGTGGCAGACACTTTGCCAAATATTGGGGGGCAAAGCTATTGTTTTAGTTTAAAGCATTGTTTATTTCAATTGTTTTAAGACAAAAGGTCTTTGTTTTACCCAACATTGGGTGGGGGGTGAAAGTACCCCCTCACCCACCATACTCCCACCATAGTGTCCGTCACTGGTGATGTCATGCCGTCTGTATGAATTGCTCACATTTTTCTTTTCAAATTTTGAAAACAGCATAAGATAAAAATGTAAATTTTCAAACTGACTTGGCAAGGTGTCAGAATATGCTGACAAATGCTGACAACCCTGACAATGTATCATAATGCCTTTCTTTGCCTCTTGCAAGTAACTCCACATTTATTTGCAGAGCGTGAACCTATTTTGTGTGGACATCTTCTATGCTATTTTTTGGAATTTTGTAAAATATAAAATTTGCTTTCCAAAAAGACAAAAATAATTTGAATCTTTTTTAACACGTGGGTACAAGAAATTGAAAGAGTCAACTTTAAATATGACATCCGGGAACCTCAATTACGTCATTGAAATTATTATGCAAAATATGCGCCGTGAGAACCATCGAATCGCTGACTCCTGTTTCAAAGAAATAAACACCGATTTGAAGCGATTTCCTCTCAGAAACCATTAACAGTACATTCCTTGATGTAACCAGACTGTAGGGAGCATATGAATGTTTATGTACGCTCCAGTAAAATGCGCAATAAGCGAGAGAAAATTCTAGGCCACTCGAGCATGGCAGAAGGGCCGCCATTTGCAAATCGGCCTCACCAAAATTAAACGCAAAATTTCGTGTATTTACCTGGTTTGATCTTGTAAAAATTTCTTCAAATTTGTTCCCCATGTCCAACATTGGTTGTAGCTTGGTGTACTTGGGTACTGCTCTCATTTTCTGCACCGTTTTCGAGCACAATACTTAGAAGACATTCCCACGTCTTTCTTCTAACGTCACTTCAAAGGGATACAAAGCATATCGAGATGACAGGTAGAAGTGCTGTCCCCCGGTTCACATCTTTAGCGCATGCGTATGTTAGAAAGTAATACATCGAAGACGGGGGACAATGCATGAAAACATACATACGCATGCGTATATAATTTTAGCAAGGGGGTTGCGCTGAATTCTGTGAACTATCCTGACATTATTCTCCAACAATAAAGCATTTCGCGATGCCGCAACAATAGATGATATTTGGGGATCTCCATGGAATGCAAAGGGCACCAATAATTATGCAGTTCTCGCGTGCTCAAAACCACTGATCAGTGGCTCAAAACATTTGAAAGCGGAATAAATTATGCTTGCATAAGATATATTTCATCACAAACAAATGGCAGGTGTGGTTGAGGGAACAGAAATCTTTCCGCACGCTCCTTCATTGTAAGACAAAGACCCAACAATGTCCCCAGAGCCCTTTGTCATCTTCCCAATATGACAAACGGCCCTGGGGACGAGGTGTGTGGAAGAGCCAATAAAAGAAGTCAGTCGGGGACAGCAAGTGTGAATTTGTTCACACCTCCCAGTGCACTCAATCAAATAAACAGAGAAAGCAAAATCTTAGGCTTGGCTGCACCGAAGGTGTGAAATCTATTCTTTGTAGCAAAAATTGCTTTGTCTCCTCGGAGACCTTGCAACACGAGTCTGCGTGAAATTAGCGAACCCGAGAGCCTTTAAAGTATTCCAGCAAAGGATAACCTTAGCGGGCTCTTTGGTTGGCTAGCTTCAAATTAGTATATTTCATTTATTCACTTTTCTTTTCTTTCGAATCCTATTTGACGATTTGCTGTGACCATTATCAGACGAAAATATTTAGTTATTCAACGCGATTTTCAAGTTCTGAACGACACGAAGACTGTTCAACTAATATTTGTCCATTTTGCTGTTTCACGTATTTTTTATATCAGAAACTGCTTATGAAAAACTCAACTCCCAGATCGCTAAAAAATAAAAAAACTCCAGTACTATAGTACTGGGGAAAATTTTGCAAGCAACTATTTATTTTAGTCAAGGAAATCCTTAGCATATCTTTACTTTACTTTCATTTGTTTCCTTCGGCTTCCTATCATATACTCGGAGGGTACTTGAGTAATGTCTAAACATTCGGAAGGCTTCAAAAACTTCTTTTGAATTGTTCACGAGGGCACATGATGTAAACATGAAGATCGTTATGGACCTCGTAAGAAACTTGTAAGGAACTCCGAGTANTTTGCTGTTTCACGTATTTTTTATATCAGAAACTGCTTATGAAAAACTCAACTCCCAGATCGCTAAAAAATAAAAAAACTCCAGTACTATAGTACTGGGGAAAATTTTGCAAGCAACTATTTATTTTAGTCAAGGAAATCCTTAGCATATCTTTACTTTACTTTCATTTGTTTCCTTCGGCTTCCTATCATATACTCGGAGGGTACTTGAGTAATGTCTAAACATTCGGAAGGCTTCAAAAACTTCTTTTGAATTGTTCACGAGGGCACATGATGTAAACATGAAGATCGTTATGGACCTCGTAAGAAACTTGTAAGGAACTCCGAGTACTCAAATCTGATAATTTTAAGAAACGTTCAGTACTGGCTCAAATTGTTAGTTTCTTATAAAAAAATACGTGCAGTCGAGGTAGTTGTATCTTGGTGGTAGCTATTGTAGAGAATAAAAAATAACAAATTCAACGTACTAATTTTATCAAATAGTTCTACTACAAAAACATAAGAATGAATCAAGTCTGATAAAACTTTGATTAACTACCCCCAACCTCGTTCCCAGGAACTTTTGTCATATTGAGACGGAGACGAAAATTGGGACTTTTCGTCTCCGTCCCAATATGACAAAAGGTCCTGGGGACGAGGTTGTAACTACCCCTTGTTCTACGCGCAACTCCAATTATTTCATATGTATGCAGTCTCTCTCACTGACTGGCTGAATCGTAAAAATTTCCCCATGTTTGCTGCAAAAATAAAGCAGCTAAAGTACTTCCTTCTCTTCTATCAAAATATATTCTCCAGCAAGGCTAAAGATGAGAGCATCCTATGTACATGTTTTTGCTATTATCACAGAACGATGGATCCTTTTAAGTTATTTTGAATCGAGGGGCAAATCACTCCAAAAATAGCGTACGCGATTTTTAGATTTAAAAAATCTCACAGATTTTTCAAAGATTTTTGAGATTTTTTCTGAGATTTTCAAAGATTTTGTAAGATTTCTAAGACCTTTTGAGATTTTGAGTTTTTTGAGATTACAAAATTTATCGAGATGTTTAAAGATTTTCGAGATTTTGCAAGATTTTTCTAGATTTTGCAAGATTTGTGGGAATTTAAACAATTTTGAGATTTTCAAAGAGTTGTCGAAAGATTTTTTTGAGGATTTCTAACATTTGTTGGGGGAGATTTCTGGGATTTTTTGAGATTTTAGAAGATTCTTAGGATTTTCTTTGGGATTTCNGTAGGGATTTAAACAATTTTGAGATTTTCAAAGAGCTGTCGAAAGATTTTTTTGAGAATTTCTAACATTTGTTGGGGGAGATTTCTGGGATTTTCTGAGATTTTAGAAGATTCTTAGGATTTTCTTTGGGATTTCTAAGATTTTATGAAGATTTTCTAAGATTTTATGAAGATTTTCAAGATTTTTCAAGATTTTTTAGGATTTTTTAAAGAAAGTAAACGAGATTTTTGGAGTGATTTGCCCCTCGTTTTGAATCTCACAGATAGACAATGATGCAAAACAGCTGGGATAAGAACCCGATAAGAAACTGAGAAAAAGAGGGATATATGCTGATTAATTATTCTGAACTGAACTGAATTGATTCATTTCTCTGTTAATTATTCTGGATATGCATTCTTGTGTTGTACACTTATTGTTTGCCGAATGAGATTGCAAATAAATACAAACTCGTCAATGCCAAGGGTTCAACAATTTGTTCATGTCCTTTCAGCCTAAAATGACAAATTGTAACTTCAAAATATATGAGATGTTTCCTCTGTGAAGGGAGCCAAATTTCACAAGAAATGCTTCACTCTTTTAGGTATCAAATGAAACCTTATTGAAAAGATTGACCTACCACTTTTTTTAGGCATAAGCAAGGGTATCAGGACACCAATGCTTTGATTAGATATTGATTTACCTTGTTTTAATTGTTGCTGTCTTCTTTGCTTTGTTTTCCTGTCTTCATGTTTCAGCTACTGAACTTGGCCTAAATGCTCAGTTTGGTCATTCGAATCTAACTCCTTTGTATTCCTGTGTGTTAGTGCGCCCTCGCAGAAGAAAAGGCGCGGTTTAAAACCTTTTCTTCTGCAAAGTCGCAATAACACACAGGAATACAAGGGAGTTAGATTCGAATGACCAAGCTGAGCATTTAGGCCAAGTTCTGTAGCTGAACTATGAAGACAGGAAAACAAGATAAAGAAGACAACAACAATCAAAACAAGATAAATAAATATTCAATCAAAGCATAGGTGTCCTTGACACCCTTGGTATAAGAGAACGTCTTAATTCCAGAACGTCCAGACAAAACCTATAAACAGCACATCTACACAGAGCTGTTAGGCCTTCTTATTTGATAAAATCCCACTTTCTATTGCGAGTCCAAGTAGTACTCCACACGAGGCTACTACCACCATTGCGAGGTATAGCCAAAAGAAGATACGATCGAGGCAATAAGCAATTTCCTGCCATTGCTTCTGATTGTCGATTTGCATTTCCGTGAATTCCTCCGCAATAACTTGAAACCCTGCTCTTGTTCGTCTTTGACGGAGGGTGGGCCGACTCGTTTGCAACATGCCTGCCTCTCTTCCAGAAACATTGTTAGCCTTGTCATTGTCATTGTCAGTAGTCGTTGTCATTTCAATCTCCGAAATCTCCGATACGGTTTTTAATTCTTCATCGGCTGAATTCTCTTCCGGGATTGCCTGTCTCCGAAGAGAGGCTCTGAGGGCGCCAATTCTCTTAGAGCTCTTCCTCGTCAACCTGATCACGAGCGTACTTAACCATTGAGGTGGTGGCGTTATTTTAAAAGCTATTCCAGCAGTGAGAACCCCCGACACACAACCAAGAACCATGACATAAAACAAAGTCACATACAAAATACCAACCAGTGGAGCCTTGTCTGCTTTCCGGGGGAGATCTTGCGCTATAACAATGAGGTATACACCCATCGTCAGCAGAATCGTAACGGCGTAACCTATTCGCTCTCCTGTGTCAGCTGGTATTTTGAAAATAAGAAGTGATAGCAGGACGATAGCGATCATCGGGAAGATTAGATACAGGAAGAAATACAAGGGCCTTCTGCTCATAGTTATTGTGTAGATGACTTGAGATACGGGTTCGTGACAACAATCATAATGGTGTTCCCTCGCCCGTGCTTTGATTGAACCTATGGTCCATTCTCCGTTAGTCACGTGGTGGTTACCTAAAACAAAGAAACACATCAGTGTACCGTATAAACGTGGATATAACGACATCCCCTTATAACTGAAAATCTTAAAAATGACGTTTTTCATTTTTCTAAATCGACTCAAATATAAGCATAAGCGTGCGGGAAGATAAAATCTGGACCGAATTTTTTGCTTTGCGACTTAGGGTGGATTTTTGCCCGAAAAGGCTGATTTTGGTGAATTGATCCAACGTTGGGGGGCTGCCGCCTTCCCAGCCCCCCTGGCTCCTACGCCTATGTATATAAGGGCATGGACTAATATAAATTTACTTTTATTAAGACTCTTACTTATATGTTGATGGCTGGTGAACGTTATGGCTGGTGAAAGTTTCCCAAAGTAGGAAAAAGGGAAAAAAAGAGGAAATGGACTTGAAGTGCCATGTACTTACTTTGTTAAGGGACCAAAGGAAAGTATGCAAAAAGGAGAGTTGTTGATATGAGACTATTTAGCAAGAATGAATGAAAATCAGTATAAATAATGCGTCATCTCTCCTTTTTGGTTTTTTTCAAAACAGACTTCTATATATGCACTGACTGCCCTTAAATTCAGGTATGAAGCCCTACCCACTGCCCTTATATCCGTGTCTATACGGTAACAGGAAAAAGACTAAAGCTTTAAAAACATAAAAAGGAGGTTGCGCAGTACTGTGAAGGGATAATTATAGTACTGTGGAGTTAACATCTAAACACGATTGATTTCTGAGAACCATGAGATCTGAAAGCTTTGACTTGGTAGAGAGGAGCTTCCTTCAAAGATTCAAAAGAGCTTTCACAAGTCATATTTCTCAGCAATCCCTCCTGTTTAGATTTTACGTCTACAGTACTGCACAACCTCCACATCACTGAAATTATCCCTCCACAGTACTGCACTAACGCGTGCAANCCTTATATCCGTGTCTATACGGTAACAGGAAAAAGACTAAAGCTTTAAAAACATAAAAAGGAGGTTGCGCAGTACTGTGAAGGGATAATTATAGTACTGTGGAGTTAACATCTAAACACGATTGATTTCTGAGAACCATGAGATCTGAAAGCTTTGACTTGGTAGAGAGGAGCTTCCTTCAAAGATTCAAAAGAGCTTTCACAAGTCATATTTCTCAGCAATCCCTCCTGTTTAGATTTTACGTCTACAGTACTGCACAACCTCCACATCACTGAAATTATCCCTCCACAGTACTGCACTAACGCGTGCAACGGTGATTTCAGTGAAATGAATTTTCACATCAACGTTTACCTTTCCACTATAAGATAAGCTATATACCCCATTCATACTTACTAGTTAAACCAGCTTAAACTAAACCAGGTTATCAAATCCTGCGTTCTAATTGGTCAATCCAAGAAATCAAATCCATTTGATTGGTATTGGTTGAAATTTAACCTGGTTTAGATCAAGCTGGTTTAACTGTGTCAGTATGAATGGGGTCCACGATAGTACATTTCGGCAAACTTCGGAACTATTTTCCTACTTACTTTGAAGATGGGCGTATGCAGTTGGTAGATTGTGGAATGAAAGCTTGAGACGAGATTTTGAGAATGACAAGGATCCAAAGATCAAATCGCATTTCTGTAGGAAAAAAAGAAAAAGATCTTGCTCAAGAAAATGTGAAAAGTAGAGTCATGAAACATAGTGAGACGTCTTTTAGGGTCCTGAAGAGGGGATCTTAAAACGTTTTCCCCAGTCATATTTTGGGGTCAATCCAAGTCACTGATTTGTTGATATACAGTATGTGATCACATGCATTACAAAATATCATTACAAAATGCATTACTCACATGTAAAAACCTGCATATAAGAACTAAAACTTTTGAGAACTTTAGGCAAATTTTTTGGAAAACTTTGCAAAAACTGCATCAAAACTTGAAAGAGGGTCCTGAAGGGGGGTCCTCAGTCCCAATTCAAGTCACTTATTTGTTAATTTAAAGTCTATGATCAAATCCTTCTCCCAGTCTATTGTTTTTTCGTTGGTATTCCCAACACAGTTCATAAATTCCCAGTCCCAGCACGGGCTTTAGGAAACTCTGAATTAAAAATTAGATTTTTCGATGATACATCGAGTATTTTTCTTCTTTTTTATTGCGTTTGTGATATATCGAGATGCTTTGGCATAATGGATCTCAGTCACGTCACTCTGCCACGAGCTTAGCTTTCGATGTATCACGAACGAAATAAAAAAGAGGAAAAATACTCGATGTATCATCGGAAAATCTAATTTTAAATTCAGAGTTTCCTAAAGCCCGTGGTCCCAGCACAAATATCCCATTTCCAGAGTATCTTTAAACGTTGGAATTAATTAGCTTACTACTTTTAACTATCTTTTATTGTATCCAACGATAAAGAAATTGATAATAATAATGTCATTTTAGGCAAATTCTACATCACACTTTTTTACCCCTTCTCTTTCTCTGACTTTGACCTGACCGCGGTACGAAATATATCTTACCTTAACACGAGACAAGGTACCCTCTTGGCTTATCACTATGAGTCAAAGTTAACGCTCATCAAAATGAGGTTGCAGGAAAACTGAGACCGCACAAGCTCCAGCCATTCCAGGCAATAGCGATAACTACGATGATCGCAATGAATTTAAAGACCCTCTGCTAACCATGAGGCTTTGCGTGCTGCGCACGAGAAAACAGCACCACACCAGCCTAGCATCAAAGACTTTCAGATAATCTGAAAGTCCATTTGAAGTGCATTCTGGGACAGCAACGGCGTGCAAAGCCACATGGTTAGCAGAGGGTCTTTAAATGCCCCGAGAACGTTGCAAAAATTTACAAGTTTTGTTGACAAGGTAGAATCTCAGGGGGAGGGGTAATCGGCCTGGGTACATACGGGGACCTGCCATCAGCACATTTAAGCCGCCAAGAAACCCTAAGAAAGGAGACCCTGGTTTCAAGTAAAACCTAACATGTACACCCTGTTTTAGAGAACATCTAAAATGTCTGAAAAAGTTTTATTATCTATTTTGGAGTCAAATCCTGAAAAATTGTACCCTGATCACAGGAGGCCCAATCGCGCATAATATGGAGGATTAATGTTTAGATCTGATCTCTAGTCATGGACTCTTCTTGCCGCTTGCCGCTATGAAACAAGAAGCTATTCAGTTCAATACAACTACTCTGTTGCTGTTGTTGTACTGCAATAATGCAACATTATTGCTTGTGTACTGTATTGTGTACAGTAGTACAGCACAGTACAGTAACAGTACAGTAGTATACAGTAATAATAAGAATAACGTTATAACAACAGAGTAATTGTATTGAACTGAACAGCTTATTGTTTCATAGCGGCAAGCGGCAAGAAGAGTCCATGACTAGAGATCAGATCTAAACATTAATCCTCCATATTATACGCGATTGNAGGTAAAAGGCCCAATGGAAAATTTTGATAGCATGTGAGTCAGGGTTAAAAGATTCACGACAAGACAATAAAGTTGTAACTTATGCTTATGCAACCAAATTTTCAAAAATAAGTCAACACCAACTTCGAAAATTTTTATCTTTCCTCGGCATTTTGGTACCACTTTCAAAGAATTCTGCCACAAGGAAGTGTGAAAATCTGCGCTGAAAAACTAGTGCCTCTTGCGAAATTTCGATTTTGTTGATGACGTCATAAGACAAGTTCTAAATCATATACGTCGCAAAAAACAGCAACAAATTCTACTTCGAAACCTTTTACAATATTTCACTAGGGGGAGGCTTCTGTCAAGTCCATAAATCTTAAAGTAACTTTTCTTTGTTTACTAATTTAGATTTTTCTATATTTTACACCTGAGCATATATACTGCTATGCGGTCCTGCCAAGTATTTTGATGTATATGTAGATGTAGGTTAGCATTGTTTGGTAGTTGATCGCAACTTTGAACTTTAGTGATTAATAAAATAATTCAAGGTACATATTTTGAAAAAGAGAGCAGCATGGTTTAAGTTATCACAGTTGGAAAAGTCAGGTTGATTCAACGTTGATTAACTAGACATCAACGTTCCATCACATCAACATTCAACATACATTTGCTGGTGCAATTTCAGCGTTAGAATGGTACAGTTAAGATGACGTTGATACAACATTGAGCCAAAGTTTGCATTTCAATATTAATAACAAAATTCATTTTGAACGCTTCATTAACGTTGGTGCGATGTTGCGACTCTTTTTCGCAACGTTTTTTCAACGTTTTAAATAAATGTGCAGCGTGTGGCGAAGTACGAATAGCAATAATAATCGTTAATCTCTAGCTGTAAATACTGAAAACGCCATAGATTAAAAAATAAATAAATAATAAAATAATTAAACTAAATAAATAAATAAATCTAATTTAATCTATGGCGTTTTCAGTATTTACGATTATTATTGTTTTTTTCAACGTTATTTGCCCACTACTGCGACCATGCTTGATCTTGATATTTACTTGATATGATGTACCGGAATGTTTGTTCGTACTTACCATAACAACGAAAGTGTGTGTGATTAAGTGTTGCTCTTTGGTAACCTGAAATTACAAAAAATATTTTCATGAAACAAGCAATAACGACATTAGCCTGCGTTATATTCTATAACGAGGGGGAGTTATGGGGGAGTTGACTCTCCCTCGCTACTGAAAAACCGATTTAGAAGCCCTAAACTCTGGAGTACATTTGAAGATCTCATCTCGACTGTCCAATGAAAAATGTACAAAATTTATTTGCTGAGTTACTGCGAAGTACAGCCCTTTAAAAGGGGAGCGAACAGCTTCTGCTGAAGGGCAACGTTCCTTGAAGGGGCTGTACAAGATTTTTTAGGCTAAACACATCTAAAACTTGTGGCTCGGAATCAAGCTGTAGCTCCATAATCGTTGATGGTATGAAAAATCTGGTTGCACTGGCTGATTCTACGGGGCTCAAACCTATAGAAAATATCTTCATTTGCAATTTATCTGCTGCTATTTGCCTGCATTAGGGAGAGAAAGTCGTGGCTTTTTGGAAGTTTAGCTTGTACAGCCCCTTAAAAGAATGAAGTATGAATATAAAATATATGGAATATAAGTGTTTCTGGCTCAATCCTTTATCACAAAACCATCTCTTTATCGAGGTATATTATTACCGATTATCTCCTTACCAGTTTTTCGATCTTGTGCAGCTTCAAATCAAATGTAACGTGAACAGCATCATTGTTTGATACCACCGGTCTTCCAAGAGCAGTATAGTTACTTAGAAGATCTTGCATAAGTTTCGTTTCAACATCACTGTAGCAAGAATACTCTGGAAGAAGAGAGACCGAGTCAAGAACAGGTTTAAAGAGCGTCTAAAATTTGACCACGGTGTCAGCAAATTGTTAGAGCTGTACAGTTGATATTTCTACTGGGTGAGTCAGAAAAAACGTGGGGCGTTTAGCAAGCCATATTTAGGTGAAAAACAAATAAAATCGGGAGTGTTGAAGTTTTATATTGCAGAAGAAAGATTGAATTAGTTATAGAAATTTAGTTTGTTAAAATTGGTGATTTCTTTCCTTATTTATTTGCAATTTTATGATATAGCCATTTTGGTGAAAAGCATCGCTAGTAAAAGAACTTTCAGCTTGCTAACAACGACAATTTAAATGACTAGTCTCCAAGAGATACAACATAAGTAACATTAGTTTTTCCTTTTGTGCTCTAACACAATGCATGCGTTGTTTCAATTTTTTGGTGAAGAAACAATATGTTTGTCATGGTTTAGATGGTCTCGCGTGCATGCATGTGGATCTAATTGAAGGCCTATTATAGCAATCTTGTGAAACATCATTTTACTAAAATCGCTCGTAATTCTGGAATGAAAAGACCGATTTCGACCGAACAAATTTTCATATCTAAGTTAGCTTTTCTTCTATGCAATGAACTTAAGAAACGACATCAATAAAAATTCAAACGGCATCAATAAAAAATGGCAAACGTTTTTTCAGGCATTTCATTTTCGTTTTTTCTGACTCACCGGGTATGTTTACTTAGTTTGATGAAATCAAGTTGCTCCCTCGCATCTTCGTCTAGTGAATCAAAACGAAAACTCAGGGTTTCTTTCTACAAAGCATGAGGGTTTGCTCTTGAAGAATTCTTTCTGGAACGTCATGGAGGAAGAGCTGAAGGTTGTGGTGTACCCCAGGCCTCTTGCTTTGGTCCATTTCTTTTGCTAAAAACTGGCTGATTAAAAGAACACTCACAACTATAGCCAATCAAAAAATCTCAGTGGTTCTTCAATATAGCCAATCTAAAAATCTCAGTGGTTCTTCAACATAAGAGATGTAAAACTATGTGTATACTGTAGATAGCTATAACTGCAAAATTGCCCATCTCTTTCTGACACTCAAGGGGTGCTATAAAAACCAATGCTTCTAGAGGGTGAATACTTCAACTAAAAATTGCTCACACAGGGGTCACACAGGCACTCATATTCAAATGTTTACATAGGTATGCCAAACAGAACATAGATTTAAATAAAATGTTAACCTTACCAGTGATGCATATGGAAATGAGAAGAAGATTGAGCAGTTGGGTTAGAAACATCATCGCTCCTAACAAGTTCAGCAGATAAAAAAGCCAGTTGTATATATACCCTGTTTTGGAAAAATTTATGAAATTCAATATCATTATAATCAATCACGTACAATTTGCCTGAGAAAATACATACATATATACATACATACATACATTATTTAGTTGTTACTGCAGGTCAGAAATTCAGCTAAAATGCTGATGTGGACCTGCAAATTAAAAGTTCAAATGAAATAAGAATTTTTACAAAATTTGTTTTAAAAACGTAGTAATTGCTAAAATATATGAGAAATTGTTAAAAGTAATTAGAAGTGTCTTTCTTTGTAACGATCAAGGATGACCCAAAGATATATTGTCTAGCAGATTACTTTGTTTCGTCTCCCTGCTCCCAAAAACTCCTATTTCATTGCGAGCGGTAAATCACTCCACAAATCTCGTACACTTTCGTAAAATCTTGAATATCTTTAAAAAAAATCCCAAAAATTTCGAAGAAGCTTAAATATCTTCACAAAATCTTAGAAATCCCAAAGAAAATCCTAAATATCTTCAAAAGTTTAAAAAATCCCAGGAATCTCCCCGAACAAATGATACAAATTCTTAAAAAAATCTTTCGACAATTCTTTGAAAAAATCAAAAATCTTGCAAAATCTTGCAAAATGTCGAAAATCTTTGAAAATCTCGAAAAATTTTGAAAATCTCAAAAAACTCTTGGAAATCTTAAAAAATCTATAAAATCGTTGAAATTCTCTCAAAAAATCTCCGAAAAATCTGAGAGATTTTTAAAATCCCAAAATCTCGCACGCTATTTTTGGACTGATTTGCCCCTCGTTTCATTGTACAATATGTACTGTTGTGTGTACAGTTTAGCACTGAACTATTGATACCCATGCCAAATTCAAAGTATTTTGAATAGTTTTATTTGCGGACCAATTTCCCAAGATATTGTATTCCTTGAAATACAGTATCTCTTCTCTTGTAGTTGTAGTGCTTCTTTCAGCCTTTTGTCTCATTCTTATGTAACTTCAATCACACTGAAATTGGTCCGCAAATAAAACGATTCAAAATACTCCGAATCTGGCATGGGTATCAATAATTTTGGGATCAACTGTATGTAGACTCTATGTACGTATGTACATTTCAAATGCAAAACATGTCAGCAAAAAGATCTTCCGAAAGTTTGCCCAGTAAACGATCCATGCACGCGAACAAAATACTCCCAAAAAACCAAACCGCCACAAATGACAAATATTGTCCACCTTTGGCGAGAAACCTTTCGTTTCGCGAAAATCCCTAAAAATCCTATGATTCGCATAAAATCTCGTCCGCTTTTAGAAGTTATTTTGCCCTCAAGGGAACTGTAGCCATCTACCTTTGTCTACCTTACTTTCAAAAGAAGTTAACTCTTGTAGAAACTTGTATCGCTTGCGTGTACTGTAGGAATTGCTTCCACCGTTAAATGACCCTAAACAATTTCTTCCGTATCAATTTGTGCAATTCATATCATAAGTTCACTACATACCTGTTCGTGCTGTTGCTAGGAGCTTCACTTTTCTATATAAACAGTAGTAGCGAAACTTGAAGTGTCTTGAAGGGGTCTTGGAGTTTTTTGGCCTAAATCTCTGTTTTCGTTACATCAAAACAACCACAATGGAATGGATCAACAATATCGCGGAATATGCTCCTACACGAGAGTAACGTAATTACGTATTTCAAAAGGTAATTCAAATCAATTCACATCCTCCTTTGTCATAAATAAATACAAAAGCAGTCGGATATCATCAAAAGCTTTTGTTTTGTATAAGCTGTTTCCACATTCTCGTTTCGTTATGATGAACTGCACACAAAGGGGACAAACCATAGAAATAGAACAAACGGATTCGCACAATGACGTCACAAGATGTTTCGACTGCTTGACATGGCAAGGCAAGCTTGCTCCAAACGCTTTAATGTCTTGTTCACGCTCGCTGCACTTCCTCACCCTTCCCAATTATTGCTTTTCGAGTAGCCAAAAATAGCCAAACGAACGAGACTTGGAACAAGTCCAGCCAGGCAAGACCTTGTTGATGTGCCAATATTACCCTTGTTTCTGATTTGAAGATTGCTCTGAAAAGCGACAAAATGTCACAAAACATACTGCGATGATGACTTTTGAAAGCAGTCTTCAAATTCTGTACCACCACACCCACACATGACGTTTCAGTTTGTTGAATCTACAAAATCTTCAGTGCAATCTGAATTGCACGTTTTTTTTATAAGAAACTTGGATCAAGCCAGAAGAGTACTAAAAGTTTCTTAATTTAAAATGAAAAATTCGGCATTTTAGTACTAAAAGTTTCTTAATTTGTTTCTTATTTTTAAATGCATGAATTATCATGTTGCTTCCTAAACTGCTGCAGATATGTTCCTTTGCATATAAAACATCAGGATGGGAAGAAAACGTGTTCTATTACATTCAAAACATAAAACAGTAAAATAGCCGTGCAAAGACAATGGACTTTGACACTCGCCGCACCATATTTGGGCAACTCATCTACGTCAACAGGAAATACTGATATCTGATTGGCTAGAATTTAACCGCAAGTGGCTTGAGCCATTTTTATATGCTTACATTCCCTTTAATGTTACTCAAGAATAAGTTTATCATAATATCTTTGAATATTGCTCTCGAAAGTTTCTTAGCTCTTTCCCAACTTGGTCCTAGAGTTTCTTAAAAATTTTCGGCCATCCTGGTACTAGTTTCTTATAAACCAGTTTCTTATAAAAAAAACGTGTGTCTTTTCTAAGAGGGGCTCCATGCCCCCTCACAACAACAGCCTGCATGTATGTAATATTTCGACATAAAAACAAATACAGTATAAATTTAAGAACAAAAGAGATCCAATTACAGGTAAACAAAGTCTGGGCAGCACAATGATGACCGATCTTATCTCGAGTCAACAGAGCTCAAAGTTCCTGCACACAGAGAGAGCCCAGAGAAATACAAACAAAACAGATTCTGTTATGCGATGAAAGTCTATTTATTATACGATTAAATACTGAGGTTTCAATCTATAGAAAGAAATCAAATTAAAATTGCTGATTAAAAAATTCCCACCAAAAACTAAAAGATAACTTTCTCAGGCCTAATATGTGCATTACTTGCTTCGTAATTTCGTGTCGAAACAGGCTTTTCTCTTGAACCATTAGTTTTTTCTCTCATCCCGTTCACTTCGCAGCTCAGTTAGTTCTTTTAATATGCTTTCAAGTTCCAAATTCTTAGCATTCATCTCACGCTCCAACTTCAATTTCTCTGCTTGCATGTTAACTTCAAACCTTATTTTAGAGTCTTCGAGGACTGTCATCTCATCCTCTAGCTCCTCGATTTCTTTTTGCTGTTCTTCAACTTGCCGCTGGAGAACCTTGCGAGAGCTCTCGCTGTCAGTTAATTCCATTTCAAGCTTAGAAACTTTAATTTTCAAAGACTGGATAATATTGTCCTTCTCTCCTTCATTTGCCATTGCAAAACTTGTACAAGGTCAGCAAACAAACCTTGGCTTACAAATAGACCTCGTAAATAAACTGAGCTGAGCTGGATAACCTATAGCCTGCGTGCAACCTACTGTTGTGTGTTGTGATTACGTGAACAAAGTTTCAAAATTTCATTCTGTAATGCTTTGACGTCATTACATACATTTGGGAGTGTATGACCAGAATAAAGAGCAAAAAAATCTCTGGGGGCCTTCAATGTTGCGATTCGAAAAAGTCAACGATCTAGTGATCGATCGGCCGATTGAATCAACAAATCAATCAATAAATCAACGAATCAATCAATCAATCAATCAATCAATCAATCAATCAATCAATCAATCAATCAACAAGAGATTGCGGCAATAGAGAATTTATGAAACGAAGATGGCAAATGCCAGCTAGGAC
>REGM01000171.1:147055-173037 GCA_004194415.1 Aurelia aurita
AACAAGGACAGATTTTGTAACAGAATAGCATCAGTTGCTTTGGATTGTCACCGCAATTCAAAGCGATTAGCGATTGCAGACAAAAGAAATTCTCTTGACCAGTAATTCAAAACAAACAAAGCCGCAAAAGTTGCCCTGAAACCAGTCGTGCAAACTGTCACCTTGTGCATGCGAAAGGTGGGTTTTAAGAGAATTTAGGAGTAAATATCGAAAGAAGAAGGATATATATATATAAACAACTGCCTCAGGCATTTTATTTGCTTGGTTCAGAAGCTGATTGGTAGGCGATTCAATTCTCATATTTTTTTGGGTGTAATGAAAACACTTACTGCTCAGTTTCTGAGCCAAATAAAAAGAATTCCCAAGGCAGATGTTTAGATATATCCTTCTTCCTTAGATATATGTCCATGTATTCTCTTAAAAATCATTTCTGGAATGCACAACGAGCAAGCTAGCTACCTGGGTTTCAGAGCAACTTTTGTGGCTTGTTTGTTTTGAATTACTGGTCCAGAGAATTTCTTTTGTCTGCAATCGCTAATCGCTTTGAATTGCGGTGTCAATCCAAAGCAACTGATGCTATTCTGTTACAAAATATGTCCTTGTTCAGGCAAACGTCAAACATCCTTTTATTCCCCCTATCATAACCTGCAGTGCTTTTCCAAAGTGCCTTCCTATCTAACGCCTTCATGTTTTGATAGCATTGTTGACAGTAAATGGAAACACTCGTACGAATGCTAAAACGTCAGAGGGCTGGAGACTCTCCAACAGAGACTTCCCTTCATAGCTGTGCTAAGATTAAGACTTAATTTGTGCTTAATTTGCCCAAGTCATCTCGAAAGAAAAGAAAGGGTGACTTGTTCCCAACAGCTCACAGCTGGATAGCCAGATGATTTTTGGTCCGCATTTTTATCTTGATGATTTTTGACCAACAGTAACGAATTTTGAATTGATTGCTGTTAGGTCCTATTCCAAATATCCGGTCAAGCGGGGTCACACACGTGTCACGAATCATTAATGAGGAGCTGTTCAGCGCAAGTCATCTCTTCTTTTTCTTTCAAGACCACTTGTGCATCTCCATACAAACATAGGAAACTAGAGTTTTTAGGTGTATAGCAGTTCCATTTTTTCTTCTTATGATTCTATAGTGATTGCTCAGTCTTCAGGGAATGTCATTCTTCCAGGCCCCCCTGATTTCAAGTATCGCCTGCAGATAAAAATTTGCTGTATTAGCGAATGGAAAGTAAAGGGTACTTTACAGGTTGATAAATATGAAAAATATAAAGAGTTATTTTCTTTCAGTTACAAAAACGATATCAAGCCTGAGAAGAAAATATTCCCGTACTTTACAATTTTTCAAACGGTTTTGTAAATATCAAAGATCAATAATATCATGGAACTGTCTCTATTTTAATACGATCGTCATTACAATCCTTCCTGTCAAATTAGTAATCAGACTGCGCTTTCCACCTGGAGTTGTATTATCTACGGTTTTGTAAATACTATTTCAGCAAACCAATGCCCTTTCTTGTTTTAGAGATAGCAGATCTTATATGAGCTGAGAAAAATAGCTTTGAATCCAGGATAATTCTTAAATGTTTATGTTCATTTACTTTCTTCACTTTCTGTATACGGGGCCTCCATTAGCTTTATACCAAAGCCAAGCACTAAAACTTCCTAAAGGGTACACGGAACAAGAAGTGTGGACCAGTGGTAGTTCCCTAGATGGAAGAGATGGAGAGAGAACCAACAATCTTCCACACATATTACTGAAGTTGCAACCACTTGGCCATCAACTAACTTGTGAATCAAGACTATAAAAGATTGGTCTCCAATCATGTACTCATTGGACAATAAGATTGTTGAGGCAATAGGGTGAAATCTTTTTATTTTTAATCCATACTTATCATTCATCAAGGCGTTTAAAAATGGCAACATAACTGATAAAGTTAATACCAAGCAGCATTTTACAAGCTAGTCGATTGAGATTTAATTTAAGAAGCTTAAAATCCTGATTTAAAAGCTGCAATAGGTCAGGAATTAGAACATTTCTTTAAAGACCCTCTGCTAACCATGCGGCTTTGCAAGCCGTTGCTGTCCAAGAATGCACTGCAAATGGACCTTCAGATTATCTGAAAGTCTCTGATGCTAGGCCGGTGTTGTGCTGTTTTCTCGTCCATAGCACGCAAAGCCTCATGGTTTGCAGAGGGTCTTTAAGTAACAAAAATATATATTTATGAAACTAACCTCCACATTTTACTTTTATTATTTTCAGCCATTTTAACTCGCATTTCCTCTTCCTGTTCCTCTTTGAATTCCTGCAAAGAAGATTAACATCAATACTAAAACGGGAATGGTGAAATAAAGGACTGATCATCTTTTACATCATTGCTGCTCATGGTGGCCGTCTGCCCATGCTCAAATGAGATATTTATATGGTAACGGTTTGAGGCTAATATGCGCAACATTTGCACCAAAGTAAGTTGTAGGCAAATGAAGCCAATTTGATGGTAGCTTGGGTAAGATCTCTTTGGTAGTCCGAAACTTGAAAGCTTTCGTTTGGCACCAAATTTGTATCATTACAAGGTAACGGATTGAGGCTATTATGCTCCACATTATCAACAAGGCAAGTTGTAGGCAAATTAAACCAATTTGATGATATCTTTGGTAAGATCACTTTGGTAGTCCGAAACTTGAAAGCTTTCGTTTGGCATCAAATTTGTATCATTACAAGGTAACGGTTTGAGGCTATTATGCTCCACATTATCAACAAGGCAAGTTTTAGGCAAATTAAACCAATTTGATGATATCTTTGGTAAGATCACTTTGGTAGTCCGAAACTTGAAAGCTTTCGTTTGGCATCAAATTGGTATCATTACAAGGTCTGTTTTCATGGCCAACAGAAATAAGGAAAATAGAAATAAGTCAAAAAATAACTTGAGACCAGATGCAAGTGACCAGATGCAATAAACTCTTCTTACATGTAAGTTTTCTTTTATCCAAAGCTCTCTGGCAAGGTATTCTTTTCTAGTGTAGTCATCAATTGCCTAAAAAGGGGAGAGAATAATAAGAAATACAAATATTACCCGATCTTCAGGGCAGAGAACACGATAACGAATTTGATTGGTCAATTTTTTTCCATATTGCCCGTCGTCAAGGGATAAAAAATGGTGCGGCGTGGCGTTGCTTCTAGCGTATCACTGCGTTGATTGTTTCCATTGCTTCCTTCAGATCGGGTAATAAGCCAAATACTAACTTTTCGCTTCGGCAAGCTCGGTCAATATTTTTGACCTCGGGCTTGTTATTTTTCCGTATTGCCCTCGCAAATAGTTGGTATTGGTATATGACTTACCTGTGAACAGAATCCACACAAAAAGCACAACATAAGACCAGTAGGCTGATATTTTGGTCGAAATTAAATACTTCGAAAACGAATTTATTGTTATTCATGCTTGATCTTGAAAATGCCGAGAAAATGAAAATTGTCAACTTCTGATTACAAGAAGCACTTTTCGCGCAGAATAATCTGATCCCATTTCCTAGTAAAAATAAAATGTTCAAAAATGCAGAAAGACTATACAGGATGATTTCTAAAACTAGCTTCCTACTCGAGGGCCCTTACTGACTGCATCTTTTCATGTGATAAAATTTCAATTCATTACAAGATATTATGGGCGTGTTTGATTGGTAATTCAAAACCAACCAAATTCTGAAAACAGTAGACTTTGCAGAGACGGAAATATATTTCCCAATCAAACACAAAAATCTTTAAAACAACAGGCAATTCAAACTCTTCTCTCCGAAGTCTGCCAAACCTTCTGCCTTTTGGAGCAGAAGGTTCAGAAGTCCTTCCAAACCTACCAAACCTACCGTTTTGAGAATTTCGGAGCCAATCAAACACAACTTCCGAGTCTACCAAGTTTACCGTTTTCAGAATTGGTACCATTCAAACACACCCTATGACACTATGTGAAACTACCTATAATGATAACTTTTCCATGATTTTCAAGTAAAAATGAAGCAATTTCCAACAAATAATAAGCAAAATGAATAAAAATGTGCAAGTAGCAGTGAAGTACCCTGACGGTATAGGAAAATTTACGACTATTTCTTAAGGGAACATTGGGGTTTCTGAACCGAAAAAATGCTGCAAATTGTATGTTTTATTGTAGTCTATTCTTTGTAAAACAGGTCTGAGGCTTGGGCGAACAACTATACATCTGATAAACATTCAAGTTTTAACTTTCTTTAGCCAAATATTTGTCCGATTGCCTGTGTGCCAACCCAAGTAAGCTTCAAACTTTCCATCATGGGTTAATAGGTCTGCTATCTTGATCTTTCTACCCTTCAGTTCCCTTCCTTTTCCCCTCCTTTAGGGTCCATAACATTCAAGGCCTTTCTTCAAAGTCGTGGACTAGATTTGCGCTTAGCTACTTCAGCGATCCCATTGCTTGACGCTAAAACAGCAACTTCACTTCAACAATACGAAAGATACAAAACGTTACAGGTTGACCCAAAAAAAACTTCACGAGCTAGATCACAACCAGCTCTCTGAAACCAAACGTTCTTGATAAATGCTTTGTATCACCGTTTAGCTGAAAGGCTAGGCTATCTTTTGAGATGCTGCATGGTCAATTTAAGCTATGATTACCGTCTGAAAACCAGATTCAAATAAAATTTCGAATCCTACATTTTTCATTTAGATGGCAATTATCGCCATCCTTTTCCAGTCAACCTTTCGTGAAAACTTAACGCAGAGATGGATTTGAAGTCTTCTGAGGAAGTTTATTGTTTGCAAAATCACTGATCTCTTCTCCTTATTCAAATTTCGTGCTCCCCAGCAAATTTGAAAGTCGGCTTTTTCACATCTTCAAAACTTGGACTGTAAAAGGAGGGGAAAAGTCGAGAAGTGAACGAATTACCATATTATAGAAACTGGTTTTTCGGAGGGTAGTCATAGCTTAAACTGACCAAGCCACACCTCGAAGAATAGCCAAGCCCTTCAACTACATGCTGATACCCGAGGGGCAAATCACTCCAAAAATCTCGTACACTTTCGTAAAAAATCCTAAAAAATCGTCAAAAATCCCAAAAATCTTGAAAATCTCAAAAATCTTAATAAAATCTTAGAAATCCCAAAGAAAATCCTAGTAATCTTCGAAAATCTCGAAAATTGTTAAAATCCTCAAAATCTTGCAAAATCTCAAAAATCTTTGAAAATCTCGATAAATTTTGAAATCTCAAAAATCTCAAAATCTCGAAAGGTCTTAAAAAAATCTTAAAAAATCTTTGGAAATGTCAGAAAAAATCTCAAAAATCCTTGAAAAATCTAAGAGATTTTAAAATCTCGTACGCTATTTTTGGAGTGATTTGCCCCTCGCTGATACCTTGTTTGTGTTCATAAAATTTGCTTTCAAGAAGCTAGACGTGATCAAGCTCGCGAAGTCCTTTTTTGGGTCACCCGGTATAAATAGGAAAGGAAACGTGGTGTTTACATACCTCCCAATATAAGTCACTAAGACCAATTGCTTTCCTTGTTAAATAACCTCTTTCTTCTTCACCATATTCTTCTTTTAAAATCCAGAATTTCCAGACCCATCTGGCAGCCCATGATATATATAGTGCAATGTAATAAGGACTGAAATGAAAGCAAATGGTCTTTCAAAGTAAAACTAGTAATAGCGATATGTATCTTAGGAAAAATAGATTTGGGTGCATGTCAGATGGAAAAGATGGGCGAAAATCAAACTCATTATCTTGGCGTCTTTCTCAATCATAGATGCATCACACATGAAACCGTATTTGTCAAAATAAATTTCAAAATCAAAACGTGTGTAACGGAAATCGATACAAAAGAGTGAAACTGGGGGAATTTTTGATGAGTTTTGTCTCTTATGACAATTTGTTTTGTGTTTACGGAAGATCTTCTTCTAAGTCTCCGGCATCCATTTGACAGGTTGGCAACAATAAAAGAGCAACTCTATTCAAAAAGCAAAAATTTCAAATCTGTTGCATCTACGGTGGTAATTTCAAAATACTTAAATTTTAAACTTATCACACCAGGGTATGCTTTTTCTAGTATTTTTTCTTGTTGAATTCTTTGACAAATTTAGACTTAGTGAAAAATATAAAACAGATATCAAATTATATCTTGGGGGCATAAATTAGCATATGAAAATTAGTTGCTTTAAGAGCAGCTGCACAGTTTTAGCATATTTCCCCATGTTTGCATATTTTTTGGTTTATCCTGTGTTATCTGTCAAATAACTTAACAAAATAAAGACTGTTTCTGGACAATTAAGAATCGGCCAGTTTGCTCCTGCCCTTAAAACTTTGATAGCTGTAGTGATTACTGAGATGGAGGGTGATTTAATGGATATGGTTAATCCAGGTGCTTTAGGCTAACCACCTAGACGCTGTTGGGAAACCGTAGCTTCCTTTGCTTTAACGAAAGTAATCAAGGAATTTGATATTCAAATGATGGAATTGGTTTGTCTTGCTCTACGTTTGCTTGCCTTTGGGTGTAACTGCACCTTTAATTTAGAGGGGCAGAAATGACAGAAGATAGCCAAGGATCAGACAGCAATTGGCTTCACCAGAACACACGTATTTTTTATATAAGAAACTAAGAACAAGAGCCAGTACTCAAAGCTTCTTAAAATTATCAGATTTTGAGTACTCAGAGTTTCTTACGAGTTTCTTAAAGGTTCCATAACAATCTTCATTTTTACTACCTGAGCCCTCGTGAACATTTCAAAACAAAGTTTTTTGAAGCCTTTCCAATGTTTAGACATTACTCAAGTACCTTCCGAGTAATATGATACAGGAAAAAAGTAAAGATAAAGTACAAATATACTAAGGATTTCCTTTATCAAAATAAAGAGTTTCTTAAGTTATATTTTCCCAGTACTTGAGTTTCTTAATTTTTTGGTAATCTGAGAGTTGAGTTTCTTATAAGCAGTATATTATAAAAGAATTAGTTTTAACGATCACTTACCTCGTTAAAAGTTGTACCCAAAGAATTTCCCAGAATGACGGCTTACTGTAGCCACCTCTGAAATTGACAGAAGAAATATATATAGGTGTGATTTTGAATTTGTACAATAAAGGGCATTCACTATTTGCATTATCCACTATTATAAGTTTCTGTAAATCTGGATAAGGTCCAGCATTGATCGGGCCTCATTAAAAATATACTGTGCCTGCGAGCAAATGGTTGGTAAAAATATGCCTGCAGTCAAATCACTCTGAGTACAGTAAAGGTGCCAGCAACTAATGTGTGAATGATATTTTGTGCCTACGAGCGGTGCTCCTGCACATTAATGAGGTCTGGCATTGATGCACTTGATCTTCACCATAGTCTTACAGTCAAGGCATGATAGGCATTTCATATACCTTGATCACACAGATAACAGGCTTGTTTGCAGTTCTGTTGTTCTCCTTAAAATTTTAAGAAAAGAAAATTGATAGGGAATCTCATCGATGACGATGACAATAATAAACCAGAACTACAACTCTCAGTTAAGCTTATTCAAACACACAAGGCCACCGAAAAGTTTACATGTTTGGTGGGAGCAATGGCAAAGTATTTGATTGATATGGACAATAAATAATCACAGAGCCAAATAACAGGGCTGCTTCCAGTGATCGGTGATCTTCATTTACAAATCGGCAAAAAGTGTATTTTTTATAATCATATAAAATATTACAATATATGCTTACATCCTACTATACTTTCTAATTACTATACCGGGTGAGTCAGAAAAAACACTCCCCGTTTGATAGGCCACTGCTCCCTGGATATCGAGGCAATAATATTGGTAAATATATTGTTTAATAGTGGACATGTTCAAATAAATTCTAAATTTTACCAGACTGAAATCGGCCTTTCCCTTCTGAAATTAGGAGGGATTTTCTCAAGAAAGTCCCTCCAAGAAACCTCCAAAAACGGCATGAAATCACGACCAAATTTTCGTCATATTTCTGCCTAAATAACAATGACTTGTACATGCTTTAGCACGTTTTATCCCTTTGGGAGGATGAAAGTGCCATCCCTGGAAACATAACAACAATATTCTCGGAGATTTTATCCTCCCAAGAGGATAACACGTGCTAAAGCATGTGCAAGTGTGCAAGTCATTGCTGTAAGGCAGAAATATTTGGAAAATTTGCTCGTGATTTTAGGCCTGTTTTGAAGGTTTCTTGAAGAGGCTTTCTCCAGAAAATCGCTCACAATTTCAAAACGGAGAGGCCAATTTCAGTCAGGTAAATTTTAAATCATATTTGAACATGTCAACCATTACATAATGTACTTGTCAATATTATCGTTTTGATATCCAGGGACCAGTGGCCTTTCAAACGGGGATTGTTTTTTCTGACTCACCCGTTATCACTATACAACACTACAGGAACGATACCTTGGGGAGCAAAGGAGAACGACTACCCAGAAAGTTGATCAAGGTCATCTAGTTTAAAGTTGATCAAGGTCATCCAGCCAAATAGCATAGTCTGTCTGCTCAAAATCTGTAATGGCCTTACCTAATATCTATTGAATCTTCAACTACTTCACGTAAAATTCTTGCTTCCTCTTCCCTCCTTTCTTCCTACAAAGAAAAAATTTCAGGTAAAATACGATATTTGAGGGCAACGTTCTTTTGTAAAAAACAAACAAACAAAACAAGCAATGTGTTGCAACGGAAGGAATAGCTATGCCCCTTGAATATTCAGCCAAGTTTCCACCAATGGAAATAAAAAGCTTGCTATTGTGCACCAAAGGTGGAGGGTAGTGGAAAGAAATATTCATACAGACGGTATGATGTTACAACAGCGTTGAAAACACGACGCCATCTCGCTTTGGGGGTAAATCTTTAGAAAATTTATATACTTTTCTATAGGAAATTTGCAAAAGTTGCATAAAATTGCTCTTATATTGCCTATCTATCCGCTAAAGTTTATGACTGATTTGAACTGATTTCAAGCTTTTTGAATTGATTTATTTCGATAAATAAATGAGACCCTCTCAAAATCCTAGCGCGACGCTATACTATGTAATAGTATGTATTACTCCAAGTCTGATATTCGAGCGCAAATTGATAAAGTCAAGTGACATGTCGTCTGCATGAAATGGAAAATACGACTCAGTCATGTCTACAAAGTGGGCATCTCGAAATGCCCACTTAAAATGCCGAAATGCCCACTTCAAATGCTCGAAATGCCGATTTCAAAGTCAGAATCTCGCATTGCTCGTGGTGTGTTCTACAGCCACCTTCAAAGCAGTAGGCCTGTTGAAAAGATGACATATACAATACAATTTTTTCAAAATATAAATATTATTTTATTTTAATATTATATTTTTTTTCCTATCACTGTTAAAATTCAAAAACAACAACAACAAAATACAACATTCTGTGCCGTCCATAGCAGAAATAGACATGACGTACAAAGTGGGCTGAAATGCTATTATTCGGGAAACTTCGCTTCATCTACTTTCAAAATTGCACTGATGTTAAGATCTTCACACCGCTATTCTAGGAATTTTTCCACTACAATCATAGCAATTTTTCAATAGATATCGTCATCATGAGCGTTGAGGGTTTATCAAAAAGCCCTTATCAACAACCGACGTGAATAAATTATCTGGTTTTCTTTGATCGAGTATTGGTTTACCGAGATAATTTGACTTGAATGTAAAATTCACTACCATTTGTTAATGTTTGTGGTGCCAAGATCAGTAAATCCCTGTTTTTCAAGGAACTTCTATTCACA
Source organism: Aurelia aurita (assembly GCA_004194415.1). Classification (NCBI taxonomy): domain Eukaryota; kingdom Metazoa; phylum Cnidaria; class Scyphozoa; order Semaeostomeae; family Ulmaridae; genus Aurelia; species Aurelia aurita. The sequence continues at coordinate 156,818 of REGM01000171.1, forward strand.
AATATATAACAAATCTCTTTCACACTATTTTCAAGAATGTCATACTTTTTTCAAAATAAATTTCAAAATCAAGTAGGTATAAAATAAATTGCCAAATTTTCACAGCTCAGCCCACCGTGTAGAAGCCCTGGGTTTCTTTCCAGAAAATCTTCGTCATAGATGAAGTCATAGGAGTCATTGTGTATGCCAAGATTCACCTCTTCTTGTGGTCTTTTCCTCAAACTGATACATAACTGCATGGTTATGAGCTTGTGGTTTTTATTTCCAGCAACTTGAATTGGTTCTACTCTACGTAGGCAGAACCCACATAAGGTTATAAAAACGTTGAAATGAAAGAGTGTAGAACGAAAGGCGTAACGAGGGGAGCAGATTGAGCAAACTCAGACAAGAAACAACAACTCCTTACCTTTGATTTCTTGCCTTTACCTTTTTTACTTTTAACAAGCAGACCTTCGTCATGAGCCTTTTTCATGGCCTAATAAAGATAGGTCGAGATTAAAACATATAACAAAACAACCCAAAACATGTCCGACATCAATTTATCACGCAAGAATTGCGTTGCTTTACACAAATGAAAATGGACCTTATAAACTTGATAGTTGTCAAAAACTCACAAACTGGAATCGCACATAAACAAAAACGATCACCATTAGGCTCAGTATTGAAAAGTTACAATATTAAACTGTGATTCAACCTGACAATAGCAGAATAAAAAAGACATTAGAGTTGCCTTTACGGTATTATCATTAAAAGTGCCCTGCACAAAGAGAAACATCTGAGATCTTACCTGATTTTTAAATTTTGGCTGCAGCATGGCATATTCTATAGCTTCATTGAACCTGACATGTTTATGCATATACTACAAGATAAAGAAATTTGTTAATGTTAGGCCTAGACAAGTAATAAATGTAAGAATTAAGTATACGAAACGGAAAGTGGTGGGTTATCCCTAAAGGCCCAGTTCATCCTGCTTTCAGGTATATTTATTAATTGTAATTAGTTTTTCTTTTTGTGTAAATAGTTGGTCTTAATTAGTTCAAATTAGAACTATCTTGATAACCAACTGTAAATAATGTTATACTAATAACAATAATAATAATAATAATACGAAATTCTATTTTTAGGAAGTGTATTTTCAAAAATGCAAGTCATTCATTGTAGGATGGTTACAGTTATTGCGGCGAAGCCGCATATCTATTCGAGTTGAATTGAAATCTTGCGAGCGATTGCGGATTGCGAACTGTCATAATAAATAAGTTTTTCAACAATTTTTTCGAGACCAAATTGTGGCTGTCAAATGATATCACTGCGGGTCAACACAGAAATTAGCGCATGCGCAGTATTGAAAGTATGATATTAACATCTTATTGCATAGCAAATACCGCATTATAGACATGGTCAATTGACCTAATCAAAGGGCAATATACCAACCAATTTGTCATGCAACTGTATCTATTTTTGGAGTTTCATGATTTCAGGACTTTAGAGGAATCTTACAAGAGGACATTTTCCTGCACAAGTTGCAATTGACCACAATCTTAAACATTTTGACGAACATTTTTGTGAGTAAACCCAGTTCGCAGCACTCTCTGACTATTGTTATTGCTAGTTAATTTTCTTTATCTATGAAGATTTTGTTGTTTTGTTGATGCAATCAGTCAAAAAATTAAAGTTACAAAAATACTACACACATACCTGAAGGATTGATATAACAGTGAGTGTTGCAGCTATTACAATTCTAACATCTACTTTTGGTGAAACTTTCCTCTTGTAATATCGGTAGTAATGGTAGTAGGCATATTCTGTGAAGCAATTAGAAGGATTTTCAGTACTATTATACCATATGATATAATATTTTATTATTTACTACTATCATCTAATATTAGACAATGAAAGTATATACTATTACATAAGTCTTATTTGAAATAAATGAAGGAAGCATGCTGTCAATCTTGGAACAAGTCATTCCTGCTGGCAACTGAAAATCCAGTCCTCTGCAAATGTTTGGTTGTCAATTAAGTACTCACTTATCCTACTCTATCTCAATCCTAAACTACCTTTTGAAACACTTCAGTTATATTGTGTTTAAAAAATTGAAATATACAGTAAACGGTTTTAGGATTTGGTTTTTAAAGGGAGTACAAAGACCAGCATGCCTTGCGCACAGTCAGCGACTTGCTCTGCACAGCTTCCAGAATAACTGACTGTACGAAATTCACAAAAACAAAACAAACGATGGCAAAGGCTGCTGGTCTTTGTACTCCCTTTAAGCGAAGAAACTATCACCATAAAGTAGAGCTCAAAAGTTTTAAGAGGATAGAGGTTATTCAACTATTACCAGAAATATATTTAGAAAATTCAGGAAAGCTGACTTCGGTTTACTTTTATTNCAAAGGCTGCTGGTTTTTGTACTCCCGTTAAGCGAAGAAACTATCACCATAAAGTAGAGCTCAAAAGTTTTAAGAGGATAGAGGTTATTCAACTATTACCAGAAATATATTTAGAAAATTCAGGAAAGCTGACTTCGGTTTACTTTTATTCTCAACCCATTTCAATGTTTAAGCCCTCACTTGGTCTCTTTTCTCAGAGACAATAAAGCCAAATTGTTTCTTCGATTTTAGAGCACAATTCTTTCAGATACTTTCTGCAAATCAGTTTTATTCAGACTTAAAAAATATTTTAACACAATATTTCAGCAGCAATAAATATTTGCATGTCTATCAAATACAATTCAAATAAATGTGCAGCGTGTGGCGAATTATGAATAGCAATTATAATTGATAAATTTATCTGAAAATACTTAAAACGCCATAGAATATATGCACAATATGGCCTATCAAAATGAAACAGACTTCCTTGTGGGAATGGAATACTGTGAATGCTATAACCTCTGCAACATCACCTACAATAGTTAACCCTGAAATTCATGCTCGCCTAGTTTGTGCAAGTGCATACAGTAAATATATGAGTCATTGTAAACATACCTGGATTATCCAACATGTAATCATAATCTTGTCTAGCATCTTCGTCTTTTAATGTCTGGATAAAATATTAATGAAAGAGTTGCATAATCGAGGATAGATTTAATCTCACGAGACGCTCTAGATTGAGATAAACTTGTCCATCAATTTTGTCTTGGTTATGGAAATATCTAGTGTAATAATTTTCATTTATAATTTCCATTTTCTTTCAAAATCATTTACAATAGTAAGTTTAATTCAATATAGCAAAAAGGAAGTTCATGTCCATTAGAATGTCCATGGACGTTCTGAACATAGGATAACAGAAATGTTGAGAATTAATCAAAGAACAAGAATAGAAAGAGAACAATTTTCAGATAATTAGACCAAAGAAAGAGATAGGTAGGAACAGTTTTAGATTTAGAGGACCAGTGATTTGGAATGTGATAGCTAATGATAATAAGAATATATATAAAGAACAAGGACACATTCAAAGAAACATTAAAATTGATAAAAGAAACCATTATAAGGACAACTTTTAAAAGGGACCTACTTTTAATAACAATAAGGACATTAACTATTCTTACTATTGAGACTCTTCTTTCTTTACAAACATTTTAATATTTTTATTGTAACATTACTTTATTTTATCAATATGTCTTTTATAGACTTCTATTGCAGGTCCACATTGGAGCCAGTTTTTAACCTGCATTAACAAATAAAAATGAATGTATATATGTCTGTATGTATATCTCAGAAGACAAATATTTTACAGAAAACCAGGTATGTATATACACAAATATATCACCTCATAAGCAGTTGCAATTTTCCTGAAAACTTCTTCCGCATCTTCTGCCTAAATGAAGAAATTACAAATCTCAGTCATCAAATAGTACTTTCAACTTCATAGAAAGGCACTCAAGAAAGGGATTATAGTCTTAACCTGGGATGTACACTACTTAGGGTGTCATCTGTTCGAATAACCTTGTCTGCTGTTTTTAATTTACAACTTTGATATTGCTCTGCTCAGTTTATGAATCACATTACATACCTTGTAGATGTCAGGATGGAACTTTCTTGCAAGTTTTCTGTATGCTTTCGAGATTGCACTCTGCAAAAAGAATTGAATAACTGAGAGGTATGAAGTACTGTAAAAACTTTTTCTTCTCGCTAATTCTTAAGAATCATCAGGCAAGAAAAATAGTGTTGATGTGCACAAGGTTTGTACTGTATAGTATCGGAGGGTTTAAATTACACACATTTTTTATCAGAAACTCATTTATATATAACTCTGGTCAATAATTTTGAAATAGTCAAGAGGCTACTGAAAATCCTATTTATTGACAAACTTTTCTAATTTTTCCCAATAAAATTCAAGTCAAGGTTCACCATAAAAGATAATACAAACTTGCATAACCCTCCCAGAGCATTTAATTGAAGAAATATGGTGCTTAAACTAGATGTTACATGTAATTTGTAGGGATGTACCGGATATCTGGTAGGCCGGATAACCAATTTTAAAAATCCGGTAGCAGCTACCGGATTTACAAGAATTTGATTTAGAACTGAGACGACTTGCAGAGGATGGCAAAAACCAGCACTATAAGTCTGAACGAAACGAACAACAAGAATTCTGAGTCTCATAGCAGAATAAATTATGAAACGTAATCAATCACAAATCTCAAAATAGTCTCTAAATTGTCTATTTACTTAAAAGTTAGAATTGTCCCAAGTTATGATGCAGAAAAGCAATGGAATCTTTGATATGACAAGCTAATTTAAGTTTTTGAAAGTCTCTTAGTGCTACTGAAAAATAGTGCAAGAGTTTGTTACAAATGAGTTTTTATACATATGAAAAAGTGTACTTAAAAGGGATTCCTTTAAGCCTGAAAAATACCCCTCACATTCTGATTCAAACAATTTTGCATTGATACATCTTGTTCACATTTTCAAGAAGAAAATATGCCCCTCTTCACTTTATCCTTTTACGGTGTAATGAAAGCTTCAAAGACGAATTAGAAATATAAGTGCTTAGCATCGCTAGACTACAAGACTACAAAGACTGTTTGATCTTTAAGAACATTTTTCTTTTCGTCATTGTCGCCTAACACTTTCTTGGATGAATCTTGAAAACTTTGGTTTAGGAAAATCCGGTAATAACTGGATTATCCGGCAAAATCCGGCCGTATAATCCAGCTGGATTCCATGAAAAAATCCGATAAATCCGGTTCTGGTCGGATCCTGAAAATCCTGATCCGGTACACCCTTAGTAATTTGTATGAGAATTCATATCAGAATGTGAAGAATTCAAGAAAATTCTTAAGAATTCTTGAGAACTTTTGTCATTTAATGTGTGTGAGGCCTGTACTGCAGAAGAAAATGAGCCTGGAGAGGAAGTATTCAAGGGAAGGGTTTACTTGATTAACCAAGGAAATAAAGCACAACTAATCAATAATTAACCAACATTTCCTAAAATTTAATATACAAGATATCATATCTCAGTTGATCTATTTGATATGTTTTCTTTTGCCTCCCACTGTCTTTGATTTGACTGATAGCAATAAGGCAGCTGTAAACGACAGGTTACATTTATCATATATATTTCAAAGATTTCCCTTCATGCCTACATGTTTTTTATAAGAAACTTGGATCAGCCCTACGTACTAAAAGTTTCTTAATTTGCTACGAAAATCTCCTCATTTTAGTACCAGAAGTTTCTTAACAGTTTTATTTTTTTATTTTTGGGTCAAGCAATTTTTGTTTAGTTGTGAAGATGCCAATAGATATTTGACCCCCAAACCAACGATTGGTAAGGAAAAGAGCTCTGCTATGCCCAAAACATAAAACTGTTGTAAATTACTCCAATACTAAGGGTTCAATGACATCTTTGCCACAACATCTTTAGATTTAGGGGCTTTTGACTTTCAATTTTAACGGCATTGGATCAAAACACGCACCTGTAAGTCGCCTGCTTTATTGCAATCAAAGTTTTTGAGCACACTACTCAAAGGCCTCTAGGGTGAATTTGCCTGCATATTTTAGGAAGATCTTCAGCGCAGAGAAAAGTTTTCTCCGTACTAAGCCCTTATATTTTGGCACAATCTTTGGCGCAATCTTTGGCGCAGGGAAACGGCCAGATTCACCCTGGGAAGGCCTGAGCCGAATTCAACATAACTGAAGACTCTTTGATGCAAAATGGGTATAAATACTACCATTTTATTCTGCACTTTTAATGTTTTTAAAGCCATTTATTCATGAATATTTTAAAAAGTTGCTAAGAGAAATTTCGGTATAATTTTTAATTTTCTTAATGGCCCCTCTCCCCTAATGGTCCAATAACACTAAAAAAATATGAACATCAACAGACGAAGAAGGCACCTTAGCTTTGAAAGTTTCTGACACTTCTAAAACGTGACTCCATAGAGATTCATACAATTTTCAGCCAAAAGTTTGAAATGTAGAAAACTGTATCCCAATATCTCAATTGTCACATTTCTATTGTTCTATTGTTGGTCTTTATTTGTATGAGGGTTACAATTACATTTTTTGTGATTAATTACAGAACATTGTACAGCTTAATGTATCCTGGTTACTCAATTTAATTACAATTTGTATCCAAGTAAAAATGTGCTCCAAGCTTTTATTTTATTATGGCTTATACTACAGTACTTTGTGTTTTCTAATTTTGTCCTCTGAGCAAAATAAACAAAAAACATTTGCTTCGTAAACAACGTTAAAGCATGCCCGATTTGAATAAATGAATTTCTGTGTTTTTCCACTGAAATCACTTGACCCTTCTTTCGTCTTTAGCACATACTTTGATAGGATTGTTGATCAGGACTATCAGTTTTCAGTTCAATCATATGCAATGCTATTCAAAAAATATTGAATAAAAACTTTTAATTTTCAGAAGACTCACGAAGAGAAGAACTACTGTATCTTTGAGCAACATGCTCTAAAGGGATGCTCAGTATTGGCGTTAAAGGTAAAGTTGTATCAGCAGCTAACGGGCACCTGGCCTGAACGCTCATTAATAGACTAGAGTTCTTAATATACATAGGTGTCCTTAGCCACAAGTTTGTTATTAGATCAGTAGTAAAGTATTAAAAGCTTGTATGTTAAATTATGTTGACGTTTTTAGCTACCATGAATATGATGTTTATTAGTTGATAGCTTGAATTTTGATGAAATGAAAAAGAATGAAACTTGTTCCCCTTGCCTCCGGCCTAAACAATGAATGGCGAGAATAAAATTTGACAAACTTTATTTACCTTCGAGGCATCTCTGGCTACACCAAGAACTGAAATTGAAAATAGCATAAATCAATCATTCAGCTAAATTTCAAGATGAACATCATGGCGTAGTTTTCAACGAAGCGGCGTCAAACACACAGCAGAAAGCGCACACAAAATATAAGAGGAACGTATCGAACATAAATGGGCCTAGCCACATGTGAGTTGAAAATTGTACAATATTTTACAAACTGTAAGGCAAAATGTAGTGAAAAGTTTCCAGACTTACCATCATAGCAATTGTCTTGACCACAGTATAGATTTTCGTATTGTGCATAAGCCGTAGATGTTAGACATGAAGCGATGAAAACTAGGAGAAGCTTCGCGCCTGCCCTTTTTACGGCCATTTTGAATAATCGAAACCCACTGCGGAAGATTTTCTGTGACGTCACAGGAAAATATGCAAAAATAAATGAAGCATTCTCATTGGTTAATCCAGGTTAATCTTTTGACATGGTACCGAACTCGTGCCAAACCGAGACTGACTTGTCGTGTCATCGTGGTTTCGTACCGGCCGGGTCCGGGCTACTATCTTGCTTGAGCGGTAAACACCAGTCGGAAAGAGACATGGACAATCGAGATGGGTATTGTATTGAATGTACCATAGGTTAACGAGGTTTGAACTACAACGCAAATGCCGGAGGAAGGGGACGAGGTTGCCATAATCTTGTCAAAAGTCCTTATATGTTTGTCCGGATACCATGCTGGGTATCTATTCCGTAGTACCTGCAAACACCTGTTACCTTGTGCTAATTTAAACTGATACTGCATTCAATAGTGCGTCAAAACTTGACTTAGGCACTGTCGGGAGCGATGGTGCCGCGATAATGATTCTGAATAGTCTTGAGGTGCAAACAGCAAACAGACAGCCTTCAGAACCGGACAATAAATGGAATACTCTGAAAGCTACAGGAGGTAAATACTACGTTAACGGGCTCTGGATTTGAGCAAATTTCGATGTCTTTCTATCTCCGAACTGCTAAGATATTTTGTGAAATTTGCCTTTCTACTAATACCCCATTTCACTTTACACCGAAACAGAGAAACCAGCTTTATCTATACCAGTTTAAATTTCAACCAATCAAATGCATTCGATTTGCTGGATTGCCCAATTAGAAGGCCCCATTCGATAACCTGGTTGTTCAAGCTGGTTTAACTTGCAGTTGCAAATTACGCTTTCTAAAATTACCTGCGTTTTTAGGTTATCAAAATGAACTACTTGATTCCGGACCCGTCTTTTCTCTTTTGGCATGCATAATTTGGATGGAAGTTGCTTGTAATACAGTTCAATCTGAAACAATTTTGAAACGCAAAGAAACTGAAAATTGCTCCAACACATTCCTTTAAATTGGTTGTAAAAAAGTTGAAAAATCATATTTCGGTGAACACCGTATTCTGACAAATATGCCTTCACTCGGATACGCTTACACGTATTTATTTTTATAAGAAACTAAGAATTTTAGCCAGTACTGAAAGTTTCTTAAAATTATCAGATTTTGAGTGCTTAGAGTTTCTTACGAGTTTCTTAAAGGTTCCATAACAGTCTTCATGTTTACTACCTGTGCCATCGTGAACATTTCAAAACAAAGGCGTTGAAGCCTTTCCAATTAATGTAATGTTGAGTAATATTTAGACATTACTCAACTACCTTTTGAGTAATATGATACAGGAAACAAGTGAAAATAAAGTAAAAGATGCTAAGGATTTCCTTAATCAAAATAAATAGTTTCTTAAGTTATATTTCCCCAGTACTGGAGGTTCTTAATTTTTTGGAGATCTGAGAGTTGAGTTTCTTATAAGCGGTTTCTTATAAAAAAATATGTGTAATGGCCAAAGCTTCAATCTATAGCAACGGCCTCGTTTTGGAATTTTTTTTTTAAATTTCTTCATACGAAACTTTTGACCACGGATCTGGATTTAGCACCCAAATTTTAGCCTAAAGACAAATTTTCATAATCCTAGTATTTACGATTGTAATTTTATGACGATAATAAGTTTGAAAATTTATAAAGGATTTGACCGTGAAAATCGTTCGGGGTGTAACTTTACACCCCGAACGATTTTCGCGGTCAAATCCCTTATAAATTTTTATAACTTATTATCGCCATAAAATTACAATCGTAAATACTAGGATTATGAAAATTTGTCTTCAGGCTAAAATTTGGGTGCTAAATCCAGATCCGTGGTCAAAAGTTTCGTATGAAGAAATTTAAAAAAAAAAATTTCCAAAACGTGGCCGTTAGTTGAAAAGGTGTACATAATGTATCTGCATGTGCCAAAATGTATGATGATGAATTATTGATGTACAATCCGAAATTTGATAGTAATTGCTTACTTTTTTTCAAGACTTTCAAAAAGTAGCTCCCAGGGAAGATTTTCCAGAACTCTAGAGCAACAAGACCGATTATAATGAAATAAATGTCTACATCTAAATTAGCCTTTCTGCTAACAAATAATTTGTGGTTCATTGAAATCGGTTTACAGATCATGATGGTACTTTTCGGCAAACGTCAATATATCATTTTGGAACACCTGGTACGTTCATCACTAAACTTCTCTAAATTTTCAGTCATTTGAATTTTCCGAGCAGACGGAAATTTTATTGTTTGCAGGAGAAAATTTCGCTTTGAAGTTGAATAGAAATATATAGACTTGCCCCAAGTCTATTTCCTGAAGTCCGTCTGACCGATCCCTTTCCCATGGCTCCCGGATCCGTCATTCCAACATTCCACAAAGGAACAAAGGAGAGTGCGAAACTTCCCTTTGCTCCTTTACGGAATGTTGGAATGGTGGATGGGAAGCGATCGGTCAGACGGACTTCAGGAAATAGACTTGGGGGCAAATCTAAGAAATATACTTGACTCAGTGATTTCTAATTGTTTAAAATTCCACCCGCTCAGAAAATTCCAATGAGTGAAAATCAATCAAAATACAGCCGTANAATATATAGACTTGCCCCAAGTCTATTTCCTGAAGTCCGTCTGACCGATCCCTTTCCCATGGCTCCCGGATCCGTCATTCCAACATTCCACAAAGGAACAAAGGAGAGTGCGAAACTTCCCTTTGCTCCTTTACGGAATGTTGGAATGGTGGATGGGAAGCGATCGGTCAGACGGACTTCAGGAAATAGACTTGGGGGCAAATCTAAGAAATATACTTGACTCAGTGATTTCTAATTGTTTAAAATTCCACTCGCTCAGAAAATTCCAATGAGTGAAAATCAATCAAAATACAGCCGTATTGGTTCTGTCACTGTTTTTCAGAAAATTACACAGAAAGGAAATAAAGTTCATTTTCTAAATTTCAAATTCAATATTTACATCGCAATTCTATAAAATTAAAGATATTATCTGAATTTGATCAATATAAATTCAAATTTCCAACCCTTAACTCCAACGTAGTTGATATCCTTCGAGGTTATATCTTATGAGTTGTGTCATTTTTATCGTAAATCAATTACTTGTATATTCATTGCGGAATCCTCTTGAACATGCTCCGATTCCTAAAAGAAGAATCAATAAAAGCTTGATTATAAATGAACTTTCCTTTGCAGCAGGAGAAAAATGTAAGCAATAAACGAACAAGGATAAGAAGTTCTGTTTCGCCTAGATTCTTTGCATGCTTTGAGAATTTGATATTTTGATATTTGATATTTGATTCATTTAGGGAGGGTTGCCCTTCAGCAAAGGCTGATTTTCAAGGGGCCCTCCATTAAAAACAGTTAAAATATAATCTAAAATAAAAATAGTCCAAACCTAATTACAACAAAAACCATAATGTTAAAACCTAATTACAATAATTGATAATTTAGATTAAAAGAAAATATTTACAAAGAGAAAGCAAATTACAAATTACAATTACAAATTTACAATTTACAATTTGCAAATTACAAATTTCTATCCGAACTGCCAAATCCCAGGTCAAGATGAAATACATTCTTAAGGTTTTATATTCTAGCCTAAATCGACCACCTATTTTGGCAAATTTCGATGGGTTTAAAATCTTCCCGCTTCCACCAAATCGGTATCTTCGCCAATTTGTGATATTGATAAAAACAGCAAAAAAATCACGAAGCAGGCTTGACATCTGGTTAGTAGACAGCGTTCCTTTCGGTCGATTAATTTATTTCATATAGGGCGTCCCAAAAAACTTGTGGACTGTTCGAATGACTGCTGCTGTAGACTTGCCCCAAGTCTATTTCATGAAGTCCGTCTGACCGATCCCTTTCCCATCGTTCCTGGATCTGCCATTCCAATATTCCGGAGCGAAACAAAGCGGAGATAGCGAGAGAAATTTCTCTCGTTCACCACTTTGTTCCTTTACGGAATCTTGGATTAGCGGATCCGGGAACTATGGGAAAGGGATCGGTCAGACGGACTTCATGAAATAGACTTGGGGCAAGTCTACTGCTGCTGCGGAGCAGTCGTGATTTCAGTTGTCTTGTTTTTGAAACTTCAACATCTCCAACCTCGTACCCAGCGTCAATGAAGGTTTTCCGTAAACTGCAACGCCTACATGTCTATCCTAGACTTACAACATATACCCTTGGGAACCAGATTGCAACATCTCATTTTGACTTTCTTGTATCGTAACGGTGCAACTATTTGCCTGATTTACTTAAATAAGGTCTCAAACTCTAAGTTAAAGCTTTTCCTATAACACAGTATCCAAAAAGAGACAACTGAAACGACAGCTCCTCCACAGTAGCCGGATAAACGGGGAACAAGTTGTTGGGAAACCCTGTTTAATACTGCATGCATAATGAGAAATTTAATCAAGCTTTGAGACAACAAACCAGGTTAGCAGCAAGCTAAACCAAGTTACCAATGAAATTATAAAGGGTCACCAAGATTAAACTACTCGTGAACACAATGTTAGTTTAGCTGCTTTTGTTAGCACGTACTTAAAACCAGTTGTAAGAGACTGAACCGGTTCAATTGTTTCAGTCACCGGTTTTACTAATGTAATATTTACCTCAAACAGTGGTGGCTCTTTAGGATGTGGGTGAAATCCTTGAGTGTTACAAGCACCGACGAATCTCATTCCATGATGTGTTGTCAATCGATAGATGCCAACCCTGTCAAACAAAAAATATCGGAAGTAACGCAAGCGAAACGAGTATATTGTGGAATTAAATTGTCTCTAAAACCTGAGTGATAGTACCAAACAATTTAATCTTTGGTTGCAGTTTTCTTCTGAAAGTGGTCAAGGTCTTTCAGAAACCAACCGGATTTGGGAGTTTTCATTGGGCGAGGAATAAATAAAGGCTGCTTGCAGCTCCCGGCAGCTCCCTTCCTTGGAAAAAATGAAACCAAACATTGATAAAGTATGCATTTTTAAAATTGAAAAGTGAAAATCTCATAATGAGACCTTAGATCAGGGCATGAAAAAGTATTTGTTTTCCTGGAACCGGACAAAAATCATGCAAACATTTCCTGCGAGAATAGAGAGGTGCAAATATTCAGCATTCTTGACATGAGGTCCGGTTCCAAAGATGGTAATAAACGTACAACCAGTTTTATGTAAATGCACCGGGTCGCATGGTCGGGAGGATTTTCATGCTCTGCCTTAGATAACATATTACATGAAAATAGTGTCATTCAAAGAATGCACACAGAACAAGTGTTCTCTACATTTAAAGACCTTGCTGGACTGAATAAATTTCCGAAAACGCAAAAAATTAACTGATCAACCCATTAGTTAATCAATCATCAACCAATTAATCAATCAATAAATCAATCAAAAGACATTTAGTATTTCACTCACTGGCTATATTTTGGTGCACAGACGATAGCAATAGCTTCTGGCATAAGCATCTGATAGGCGTAATGTGTATGTAAATCGACGCTTGAAAGAAAACTCGTTTGTGATGGATGAGTCTGTGAAAAGAACATTTCCTTTAGTGTACAAGATTTTCAGCAAGATCTTAGACTCAATACATGTCGTAGTTTCGCTCTTTGACTGAACTGATAACGCTACAACAACAACGACACAGCAGCCACAGCAACAACAGCAATTCAATTCAACGAGATGAGCGTAATTTGAGGGCCTTATGCAGTGAGGCTCGCAAGATCTATTCAAACACAAGGCAGCGGCAATTCTACATTTGCAGCGGTAATATCTTTATAAGTTGTTTGTTTGCACGTGCGGCTATATTAAGCAATAAAATACACAATCTAAACTTTAAAAAATAGCATATAGCATAGAGCGTTAGGCTCCAAATCTTCAAAAAGATCGGTGTAAAATTCTATGACCTACTCCTTCTAATTGAATGGCTTGAAAGGAACTTTAGCTACTTTGCTACAATTCTACCTAGGGTTTTTCTCCTTTTTTAAGAATTCAAGAAACATTTTGAAAAAACTTAAAAACATAGTAATTTCTAAAGTTTTTAAGGAAACAGACTAATTTTCAAGAAAACCATAGTTTATGACTGTCTACAATATGGTATCAAGTGCAAGTATTTCACTCTTCTGGTTTACGATTTAGAAATTTGATGACGTCACATCCTCAAAAGAGTTAGAATATGAAATACGCTGTAATTAAAAAAAGATAATCAAGATTTCAGAAAAGTCCAACGGTAGAATTATAGCAAAGTAGCTAAAGTTTCTTTCAAGCCATTCAATTCCAAGAAATAAGTTATAGAATTTTACACCGACCTTTTTAAAGTTTTTAAAAGATTTGGAGCCTATGCTATAGAGCGTATAAGACCAAATACGCCCTAGGCTATATATTATTTTAAAAGTAATATTGTGTAATATTTTCTGGTCGGGGATTTTCCATACTATACAGCAGGGGTTAATATTTTCCTGAGAATTGCATTTATTCCCTGAGAAAAATTTTTGGAACCCCGCGTTTCTTCACGACGCCATTTTCAAATTATTCCGGTTAGAGTTCCATTTTCAAATTTTGGCGTTTTAAAATTCTGCCGGCAAAATTAGTGCCGTTTTCGTGTGAAGAGGCACGTAACAATTTTGTTCTGTTTTCAAACTGTACCGATATCGTGTGAACTAAGTCTTAGATGGGCGTATTCGTGATAAAAAAGAACAAACTTGATCTAAAAAATCTCCAAAAAACTAGAAACTCGAAACTTACATGTATCCAGCCAAGCGTTACGAGATCATGTTTATCTTGGACATCAAACATTTCTTCTTCATTCGAGGTTGTGCATGAGTCCGAGGTCGAGGTTTGTTTTGGAATAACCAAATGAGTTATGTGAAAGAAATTCTTCGCCTGAAATAAAAGAAATGAAGATTGATCAAAATCCTCAAGAGAAGGAACTTTTGTGAAGACAAACCATACTTAAATATTGGTGGAGAACTTGTTTAGGGGAGCATAGGAAGCAAATTTTGATTGGCCGACCAAATAGACACATCTCAACGAATTTGGCCAATCACATACTGGGTGTCCCAAACAAATGTAACAGATTTGATCAGGGTGATGTGAATTTAGCTCCAATCAATTCGCAGTATTTTTTAATCTAATCCTGAAAAGTTAATTTGAACATAGATGCCTTGTTCATTGATATTGGTGCTTTGAGAGTTAAAATATTAATCTTCAAATAGAAAAATTCATATTTGCTCCCATGTCCAAACTAGAGCTTAGGCGTTTTGGCCTAAGCCACTTCCTGAAGCACAGTCAAATTAAGATTAAAGGAAATTAAAAACTGTACAATAGATGAGCTCTAGCAAATACAATATAATACAATCTAATTTTTGTTTTAAATGTTATCGAAGACCCAGGGTAAAATATCAACCAGCAAGGAATCCATGTTCAAGTTAACATTTCAGGATTAGCTGAAAAATTATTGCAAATCGATAGGAGTTAAATCCGCATCGCTAGGCCTGGTCAAATCCGTTAAACTTTTTTTGGGACACACGATATTTTCTGCGGCAGGAAAATTTATACCGGGTGTCCCAAAAAAAAGTATACAGATTTGGTTGGGTCCAGCGATGTGAATTTAGCTTTAATCAATGGCTAATCACTCTCAAAATGTTCCTCTATAGTTAACTTGAACATTGATACCTCGTTTGTTGGTATTGGTGCTTTGAGAGCAGACATATCAATCTTGAAAGCTCAAATTTGTACCCACGTGCAAACCAGAGCTTTGGCCTTTTGGCCTAAGCAAATTCTTAAAGCACATCAAAATTGAAAACTGAAATCAAAGAAAAATCAAGAAATTTCCCAATGGGTGATTGGGGGATGACTTCTGGCAAAAAGAATATAATAAGATCTAACATTATTCAAATTTTATCAAGGCTATCGCTGATTTATTCGCTGTGCCTCAAGAATTTGTTTAGGCCAAAAGGCCAAAGCTCTGGTTTGCACGTGGATGTAAATTTTAGCTTTCGAGGTTAATATGTCTGCTTTCAAAGCACCAATACGAACAAACGAGGTATCCATCTTCAAGTTAACTATCGAGGAACATTTTGAGAGCAATTAGCCATCGATTAAAGCTAAATTCACATCGCTGGAGCCAACCAAATCCATATACTTTTCTTTGGGACACCCGGTACTTTTAAAATATTTTTTGCAAACTTGTTCCACATAGTCTAGTTCACAATTTGTTTTATATATCAATCTAACAATTTACAATAACAGAACACATTTACAAGACGATACCCCAGGGAGCATGAGAATACATTGCAGCCCTGTGGCCTTAACATTAAACCATATGGGTAGTTAGACACCGCAGTTGTACTTCATAGTTGTGATTCTGTTTCCTATCATTGTGTCAGCCGCCATTTTGAAAGTTCTGTTGTGGAGGTTCTGTTGTTTTCACTACCTCCTCCGCAGAACTATACATTTTCCCCCGCAGGAGCAAATTAGTTGCGGCGCTCCTCCATAAAAGCACACACGCAGTGTTCAATCACCCATGATCAAACATAGAACATTTACATGAAAATAATCAACTAACAGATTACAGCATAAACTACAACCTACGAAAAGAAAGAAAATAATACAGAGTTGG
>REGM01000171.1:173336-202706 GCA_004194415.1 Aurelia aurita
TTTTCAAGGGGCCCTCCAATAAAAACCTAATTACAATATACAATTAAAATAATGATACATTAGACTATAAAAAACCATAATGTTAAAAACCTATTTACAATTATATATTATTTATAATCAAAAGAAAAAGTTCAACCCTAGATAGATTTTTTAAAACTATTTAGGGAGGATGCCGTCTTGGACTCAGCGGGAAGGCTATTCCATAGTTTTGCCCCCCGGAAAGAAAAGCATTTTTGCCCATTTGCTGATTTTTTCTTTGGCAACCTTAAATCAGTCACGGTATTACGGAGGCTACGAGAGGAGCATTCCGAGTTTTTGGTGAAGAGGTTACACAAGTATTGTGGAGCCAGATCATTGAGCGACTTGAAGACCATCGTTTTAGACTCATTGCCAATGAGTTCCTCGATGGTCTTCCAGCCCAACTCTTCGATAAGTGGTCTGCTTGGGGTATCAAAGCTGCTATTTGTTATGATTCTAGCAGCACGATTTTGAAGCTTTTGCAACTGGTTAATTTCTGTAGAACCAGCACATCCCCAAACAGAACAACAGTATCTAAAGTGGGGCTCCACAATGCCTGTGTAGAGGGTTTTCAAACTTTCCTTTGGCAGAAAGGACTTTGCGTGTTTTAAAAAGCCGATTGCCCTGGAGGCCTTGGTAGAAACTGCCTTGATTTGTTCTTTCCAATCCAAAGAGCAGTCAATTTGCACACCAAGGTATTTTGTTTTTTGGACTACATCGAGCTCATTTTCGCGTATTTTTAATTCCAACTTTTCATTTCGACTTTTGAGTTTGTTATGTTTCTGCTTAGTGGAAATAAGCATGGAATGAGTTTTTGCAACATTCAAGGAGAGCTTGTTGCCTTGTAGCCAAGTATCCAGTTTCCAAAGGTCACTGTTTATAGCCTCATTCAGCTGAGTCAAATCGTGAGATTGATGGCACAGACTGGTATCATCAGCATACATGGTCACAAAGGAATCTCGGACAGCCTGGGGGAGATCATTGATATAGACGAGAAAGAGAAGGGGGCCAAGGCATGAACCTTGCGGAACTCCAACTTCTATGTCTCCAACGTCTGAATCGACACCGTTAACCCTACAAAACTGTTTGCGGTTGGATAGGTAAGACCTAAACCAAGACAGCTCACGCTGCTGAACGCCATAAAGTTCAAGTTTTTTGCAGAGAATATCGTGGTCAACAGTATCAAATGCCTTTTTTAGGTCAATAAATACTAATCCCACAAGCTGATGATTGATTCGATAAACTCTAGTGTTGCTTGAATGATTGTTTTATTTGATTCAAAAGGTAGCCTCACATCACCATACAAGATTATTGAAAATAATTCGTCATTGGAAAGGTTCGACAAACCGTCGGTATGAAAGCAAAGTTGCTTGTACGTGGTTGAGGAGATTAATTCTCTGCAGATTATAAGAGTGGCAGTGCAGCAAGAAGCAGAAGTGTTCCGCGTCCTCAACACCGTCATTTATAGGACACATTGGGTTTTAATGTGTCGCTGAAATTGTGCCTAAAATTGTGAAAATTAAGTACGCTTAACGCAACGCGAAGCTAGTTCACAATTGTACCGGGTGAGACAGAAATGTTTAGACGCTTGAAAAACTGTAGCCTTCAAATTATTCATTAGATTCCTATAAACTGTAGCCTGCGTGCAGACTATACTTTTCCACTGCGAAGGGGTGCCACTCGTCCAGTCTGCCAGCCACTGCTGCCAGCCTGCTTCCCTGCGTCAACTTGACTGCGTTCGCGTGAGAGTCCTGGACGACAGGGAAGCTTCCGGGGAGCCCAGTCCCCTAGTCGAAAAGGACGTCAGGGAACCAGACTGATAGTCTGCACGCAGGCAGCATAGGGCTCAAATCTTTCAAATCTTTAAAAAGGTGGGTGTAAAATTCGTTCACAATTTTCTCCGAATTAAATGGCTTGAACGGAACTTAGGGTACCTTGCTGTAAATCTGCCGTGGAAATCTTTTTATATCTTGCTTAGTTTCAAAATGGCGGCATTTATTATTTCTGAGGCAGTGACGTCATCAAATTTCTAAATCCTAAACCAGAAGAGCGACAGATTTCTGCTTGCGACCATATTACCAATGATTAGATTTTCCCGTCAAAATTACTTCGCAGCCCTGGGGTGAATTACTCCATGTAATCGCATGCAACATCTCATCCCTGCTTACAAAGGCAGCCCTGTTTGTGTAATGTCATCCCTGCTCGTGTAATCAGGCCCTAAGACATAGAATTTAGTTGGTCTAAATCGGTCGTATCATTTCAACTTACAAGCAATTTTATAAAATTGTTTCATTACAAAATCCTGCACAACAGGCCTAAAATATAGAGGCCGATAAAACGTTTTTCTTCCTGGGAACGGAACAAGTTTCGTCAAAACTTACTGCGAAATTTTGTTTCCTTTGAAATTGATTTAGTAGATTGTGTACAGCGTAGTTCGTTCGTGCAAGTTATAGTATAGGTAGAATATAGTTCACATGCTACTCATGCAACTCAATGTTTAAACTCAACATAAAATGAATGCTAGGTAGGTAGCTCAAAAATAGGCACGGTAATTGTAGAGCTCTATAGCAAATGTCTTGTGAAACTAGGGTATTCAAGACTCAACTTATATTTTGGGATATTACCCAATTGCATTGAAGAATGTTTGTTATTAGGCTTTCAACAATCTCGAGGATAGGTTGACCTGGACGAAATCTATCGCTTATAACGACCAATCTTTGTTCAAATTCTAAATACAAGCCTCTTTGTCAAATCCTTAGTAAAATGCTTCATTCAAAGACTGTAATTTGGACCAATTTTTTAAAGCATTTTACGCCTATAAAATGATATTGATATTTGATTCTTTTAAGGAGGGTAGCCCTTCAGCAGAAGCTGTTTTTCAAGGGGCCCTCCAATAAAAACTTAATTACAATATACAATTAACAATAATGATAACAGTAGAATATAAAAAACCATAATGTTAAATACCTATTTACAATTCTGCATTATTTACAATGGAAATAATAGTTCAACACTTAATAGATTTCTTAAAACTATTTAGGGAGGATGCCATCTTAGACACAGCGGGAAGGCTATTCCATAGTTTTGCTCCCCGGAAAGAAAAGAATTTTTGCCCATTTGCTGATTTTTTCTTTGGCAACCTTAAATCAGTCTCAGTACAACGGAGGCTACGGGAGGAGCATTCCGAGTTTTTGGTGAAAGGGTTACACAGGTGTTGAGGAGCCAACTTGTTGAGCAACTTGAAGACCATCGTTTTAGACTCATTGCCAATGAGTTCTTCAATGGCCTTCCAGCCCAACTCCTTGATAAGTGGTCTGCTTGGGGTATCAAAGCTGCTATTTGTTATGATTCTAGTAGCATGCTTTTGAAGCTTTTGCAACTGGTTAATTTCTGTAGAACCAGAACAACCCCAAACAGAACAACAGTATCGAAAGTGGGCTCCACAATACTTGTGTAAACGGTTTTCAAACTTTCCTTTGGCAGAAAGAACTTAGCATGTTTTAAAAAGCCGATTGCCCTGGAGACCTTGGTAGAAACTGCCTTGATTTGTTCTGATAAACTTGCTGACATAACCAAAATTTGAAAATGAATAATTTGTAAACAGTCTTACTTATTTATACGAATAAACTTCTAAGTTCTATACAGGTTTACGAGTTCGACAAAATAAATTGTTGCTGTCGAAATTTGTTGACAGTAATAATCTAAATTCTGTGATAGCAGAGAGACACAAGAAAATAGAACTGTATTACCCCTCTCCTTAAGTATCATAGAATATGTATTAAAATAGTTATCAGCTAAACATGATTTAAAATCAAGATGCACATCAAGATATCATATAACAACTAATGTAAAATGTTTTCTTTTAACAAGAAATAATTCCCTTACTGCCAAACTCCAGAAGAGAAGCAAAAGTAATGCACTAAATATAAAACGTTTGAGGATTTAAACGATATTCCATATTATCAAAGACTTCTCCAAAGATTTTTTTCGAGAAATTGAATTATTTCTTGGGGGAGATTTCTGGGATTTTTGTGGTTTTCAAGATTTTTCGAGATTTTTGGGACTTATCAATATTTTTTAAGAATTATTTTTTAGCCTTCAATTCCAGATAGAAGTTCCAGTTCTCCAGCTTCTAGTTCCTTTGGAACATCAGCGAAAATCATGTAACCTTTACCTGGGACGCAGTCGGGATATCCCCCAAGCAGTAACCCCTTGAAAACTTTTCCTTTTGGGCCGTCACAGATCAAAGGCGATCCAGAATCACCATAACACGATCCTTGTGTGTGCCCCTTTTCATTTCCAACTGCTCCACCGCAGAACACCATGCTGTTGTTCCTTGCGAATTCCTCGTGAGTTTTAGAGAAAGGGTCTTTACATTTCTTCCAAGGGACGAGAGGAACATCAATTTCTTGCAAGGTGTCTGAAATGTCATAATTCCCTTTCTCAACATCAGAAGGCCTTCCTATAGTCTCTGTGCTTCCCCAACCTGAAATTGGAAGCATATAAAATATTACGACGGGCAATAACGATTGTTTATTTGGCCTCCTAAAGTTCCGGGTGAGTTAGAAAAATGCATCCACTGTTTGAAAATCGCACAGGAAAATCTATGCAACTAGTTTGCAAAATTTTAACTCCAAAATGTTACTGAGGCTTCAATTTCAAGATTATTCTCATCATTTAGGTGCATTATTTCCTTCTGAAATCACGATGTAGCCACAAGTCCTATTACAAAATTTGCCAAAAAACAGCAAACAAAAAATGGGCTGCTCGCTTTGAGCAATTCATCTAAACAATAGTGTAATAACATTTTACACGATTAATTTTCGAGGATTCGACGCCTTTGCTGCGAAAACAACGTAGTCTCACTCACCGGCTAATTTGCAATTTTTGACATCATCATCAACAGCTGCCACACGGATGTGTTCGAGATAGCCAGGGACGGGTTTCTTCAAAATAATCAAAGCCGTATCGTGGTCCCATACATACACATCCCTTGGATACTTTGGGTTTATCAGAATATTTTTAACTTCAAAGACAGTTGTGGTCCATTCATTGCTATCTTTTGGTTTCGTTGCTACAGAAAGAACCAAGGTAAATTAAAGACCCATAGCTAACCATGATCCTTTGCGGTCCTTAGGTCAACTTTTGCATGATATAAAACAACCTTGTTCCCAGGGTGTTCTTACGTCATACGCTAGTCACGAAGCCGAGTGAACACCCTGGTACACATTGCACAAATCTGTCCAGAAAATGGACAGATTAGCAGCCATTATGGATTTGCGGTTGGCAGGGTAACACTCGTTATGTGACCTCGATTCCAAACAACGAAGCAACATTGTAGTGGTTGTTGCTTAGTGACTAGATTTTATTGTTGTTATTCGAATAATTAGTAAGATTTCGAGAAATAGTTTGTGTTATCTATTGTTTTCGAATAGCCAATCAAATTGCAGAACGGCCACTTGTATCCCGGAGTAGAGGTAGAGCAACGAACTCACTCTGGGGACGA
Source organism: Aurelia aurita (assembly GCA_004194415.1). Lineage (NCBI taxonomy): Eukaryota > Metazoa > Cnidaria > Scyphozoa > Semaeostomeae > Ulmaridae > Aurelia > Aurelia aurita. Next base: position 178,861 of record REGM01000171.1, read on the forward strand.
GATTGGATATAAAAGCCATTTCTGGCCTAAGTTCTGTTTGCTTTGCTCCTCATTCTATATTCTTATATACCGGATGAGTCAGAAAAAACTTGTTAATTTAAACATATTATTATTTCTTATTTAGCAAGCGATATTCTGGTAAAAAATAAGTCAAATCTGGAGTGCCGAGGTTTTATATTGCAGAGGAAAGATTGAATTAGTTATAGAATTTTAGTTTGTTAAAATCGGTGATTTCTTTCCTTATTTATTTGCGACTTTGTGATATAGCCATTTTAGTGAAAAGTATCGCTAGTAAAAGAATTTCCAGCTTGCTAACAATGACAATTAAATGACTAGTCCCCTAGGGATACAACATAAGTGGTACTAGTTTTTCCTTTTGTGCTCCAACACAATGCATGCCTTGTTTCAATTTTTTGGTAGAGAAACAGTATGTTTGTCATGGTTTAGCAGGGCACACGTGCATGAATATGAATCTAATTGAAGGCCTATTTTAGAAATCTTGCGAAACACCATTTTACTAAAATCGCTCGTAATTCTGGAATGGAAAGACCGATTTTGACCAAACAAAATTTTCATATCTAAGTTAGCTTTTCTTCTATGCAATGAACTTTAAAGAAGCGAATTTCCAAGTTTAACTGCATCAATAAAAATTGGCAAACACCCCACGTTTTTTCTGACTGACAAGGTATATCTATAAGGATTTTAGAGTTAAGATTATTGATAGGCTAACGGGGGGAAATAGGATGCGGGAAAGCTTCTGGCAATATCGGCTGAATTGCTTTGCCCTAAGGGTTTAAACTCTAGCTGTTAATAAAGTTAAGTGAGTGCAGCTCAAGTCAACGGCAGGTATGTGCCCCTATCCCCTCATAAGAGTGCGTTTTGCAAGGGAAAATGTCTACTATCAATTACAATAAAGTAAAATTTACGTGATTTAAAATAAAAGTAAAAAGTAACGTAAAATTTAGTGCATCATGGTTAGCAAAGTGTCTTTTACAAACAAACAATTTCGGCGGGACAAAATGTTGAATAAAGGTTTGTCCAAAAGTTATTCCAGCCGAGATTTCAGTCTGTCCGAGAGTTAGTCCCTCCAAGATATTTGGATCCTTAACTTGACTCTGGAGAACGACTTTCGATTTAAAATATAAACATTTTAAGAAGATTTAAAAATCTTACCAATGTTGACTTCTAAATCTTCTGGTTTATCTTTCAATTCATCAACGCAGTGTACAGCTGTCATCAAAACATTTTTAGCGGTCAGAGTGGCAGAACAAGTTTTCCAAATTATGTCTGGGTTCAAAAATTTCAGTTGAGCTAAGAATGTCCAATCTTCGATGTCCGCTTCATTTCCACCAATCATGCGTCGAGCTCTTCCAGTTGCTGGTCTAGATTTGCGAAGTGATAAAACTTTAGTGGGCTCCACGATTAACTAATTTCGAATTAGTATTTAGGTATTCTAGATGAGAAACTCTTTATAAGAAACTCAATTCTCAGATCGCTAAAAAATTAAGAAACCCCAGTACTGGGAAAAAATTATTTCAGCAACCATTAATTTTACTGAAGGAAATCTTCAGCATTTTTCACTTTATTTTCTCTTGTTTCCTGTATCATATTACTCGGAAGGTACTTGATCGATGTCTAAATCTTGGAAAGAAAGGCTTCAGAAAAGTTCGCGAGGAAACAGGAAGTAAACATGAAGATTGTTATGGAACTGCTGAGAAACTCGTAAAATACTCTGAGTACTCAAACTTTGATAATTTTAAGAAACTCTCAGTACTGGCTCAAACTCTTAGTTTCTCATAAAAATGATCCGTGTACTGATCCGTGTAATGAGTCCGTCATTTAAGGCTATTTTTATATTCTGTACCGCAAATAATTTGTTTAAATTCTTCAAATAGTGAATACATGGTTTTACTCAACCGATATTTTTCATAGAAAGGCAGGATTTGGGGAAGTAGAGGTTTTAACCCTATCTCACCTGTGGGTGGATTCCACCCCCCCCCCAACCAAGTTTTTGTTTGCTGCTTCTAACTGATGCAACGCAGCATCCCAAGACTGCGCAAGTTTAACGTTATAACTATACTGTATCGAATTATGAAAATTTCAAGATTCTAAATATAGCACCGTAACCATGGCAACCAAATTTTTACTGAGTGGTCGACAAAATTGAATACCTTTTTGAAATTGTTGCAATTATTAATCTCAAATATGGTACATATTATGCCTATACATGTGTTTAATGATATCCAACTCAATTTGACACAAAAAAGCACAATTTAATCCCTTATTTTGTTGTTTTAATCGTGATACCCATTATCATCATAATCATAACTTGATATCTTTTTATTGTCATAGCAACAAGAACAATAGCCTTAATTTGATTATATCACATGATTTTGATTGTTTGCATCTAATTACTAAGTTACACGGTCATAGCTACTGTAACAGCGGAGAAAACGAGGGGGGTGGGATCAACCCCCCCCCCCGGCATTGACCGCTTCAAAAGTCCCAGGTGAGATAGGGTTAAGAGGAAAATATATTCATATCTCAAATTAGATGTCACGCGAGATTTGCGAGAACGCAAATTTACTCATCCAAAACAGTTCAATTTGTTTTATTCGCGGACAATTTCACGTGAAACGAAAGATGATCAGAATGAACTTACCTTGCTACGACAGAGTGGACAACGAATACCATCGCCAAAAATGCCATTTTCATCAATAAACCCATCTTGTTCGTAGAAGCTTAAAAAAGAAGAAAGGCAATTAAGAAATCGTTAGCATGCTTTGATACTACATGATGAGAAATTTAACAAGAAATAGGAATTCTTAAACAAGAAAAAAATCTTGCAATTTAGAAGCATTGAGACTTGAAAACCTGTGTTCTGTTTACTTACAGTATTTAGGGCAACCGTTTAGGCCTTTTAAAAATCTAGCCATTCTGAGGTCATAAGGCTTTCCTTATCCTTATTCCTTATCCTGGAAGAACAGCAATAAAATATTTCACATTTCACTAACTGATTTAACTTAATTTTATCTTTGTATTTATTAGGAAGCATGTAGGTATATACCGGGTGACACAAAAATAACTCCACAAGCTTGATCACGCCTAGCTTCCTAAAAGCAAAAGTTATGAACACGAACAAGGTATCAGCATGTAGCAGAAGGGCTTGGCTATCTCTCGAGATGTTGCTTAGGAAAATATTGCCCGCTCCTCGACCAATCAAATTCGTTATCGTTTTTTCTGCCCTGAAGATCAGGTAATAATTTTCATAATTTCTATTCATTTCTCGGAATTTCCATGTTTTGGAAGATGTGGAAAAAGCCGAATTCCAAATTTGCATAGGAGCACGAAATTTGAATAAGGACCAGAGATCAGTCATTTTGGAAACAATAGATTTCCACAGACGACTTCAAATCCATTTTTACGTTAATAGTTTTCATAAAATGTTGACTGGAAAAGGATAGCGATTATTTGACTCTAAATGAACAATGAAGGATTCGAAATTTTCTTTGAATCCGTTTTTTTCGGACGATATTCATACCTTGAAGTGACCATACAGCATCTCAAAAGATAGCCAAGCCTTTCAACCATAGTCATTTCAACTAAACGGTGATACAAAATATTTGCCGATAACTTTTGATTTCAGAGCGATAGTTATTACCTAGGCCTGAAAGTTTTTTGGGTCACCCAGTATTAGTAATATTTATTGCGGTAGATGCCGAAGGCCTGACGGGTTCTTTGTAGTTTAGGTTTAAGTCTCTAAAATTCTCCGATTCGTAAGTCTCAACCAATATTCCTGTGGCTCTCCAAATCCTAAATTTCGACAAACATATTCTTATGACTATGATGGTAACGTTACTAGATACTAGTAAACTTCTAATAATGAATAACATGAAACTTGAAATTGATAGAAAAATGAAAAATCTTCAAACCTTTCTCTTGCTTCTCTTTCTATGTTTGCTAAACTTCTTCTCTCCTCCAAATTGCTACCAATGCATCTTTAGTTGCTTGCACTGACATTCTTATAGCTTCTTTCACACATGATTGGTTTGCATCGCATCATGCCATCGTGGATGATATCGCAAAGGCTATCGTTACATGTCAATGGTTGCACGATAAACAACGATAACAATAGGCCACGATAAGCAAATCTTTGAATATTTCACGCATAACTGGTTTCCATCGTAACATAGCATCATGGATGATATCGCAAATCAAATCGTTACATGTAACTGGTTGCACGATAAGCGTTGATAGCGATAAGCCACGATAAGTCAATCTTTGCATATTTCACGCATGACTGGCTTCCATCGTAAGATTACACCGAGAATGATATCGTAAATTCTGCCATTATACCAGGTGAGTGAAGGGGCGCAACTAGGAAATTTTAAGGGCAAGGGTAGTACGGTAGAAATGGGGCATCTGCACACTCAGCAGCACTATGAACCTATTTCAAATGCTTGTTTTCCTTTGTTCTCAGCCGAAAAGCGCAGAGGCTGCAACCCCCGCAATCCCTCCATTTAGATGCGCGGGCAATCAATTGAAAATGATGAAATACTTAAACAAATATGGACAAAACAACCTTTTGTTGCTCTAAAGGGACACAAAAATATCAAAGATACACTAGTCAGATCTAAATTTAACTCAAAATAAACCAGAAAACAGAACCTACCCATAAAATAACAATAACAGATGCATTGATGGACCAGGACGCGGGTCTGCTGGGGCACCTGCACCACAAATCATTCCGATTTAACTGCCCCGAAATGAGATTGGTGTCAGGACATCGGCTGAAGATTTGCATCATTACATCATAATGAATAATTTGGTAAATTCAACTATGACTGGATCATAAATATTGGTAATTGCGTTCAAGATATACTAACACAGTGCTAATATTGACTATGATAATACTTAAAAATATCAGTAACAATTTGCTGTGAGCCCTGGGGGGTGGGGGTTGGCATTACCCTCCCTTGTTTTTTCAATATTGTATATTGTTTATATTTCTTAGTATCAGTTTTCACATTATATATCCTTTTCTCTTCTGCACTACAAAAAACTTTATAATTTGCTAGCATGTGTCCGTGCTTGTTTCCTAGGAGAAATTGTTCAGTTCAGAACTTTCCTAGAAAAAAATACTTTAGTGGCAATGCCCTTCAACTTACCATATCATTTATCGTCTTCACAGCTCTGTAAAAATCATCTTTTGTACTATTTCTGTGCCCTTTTATGGTCGTCTATGACAATAATGATATCCAGAGAGTCCCGAAGAAATCTTTTATAAAGTTTAGTCCAAGTATACAGTCTTAAAGTATACAGTTTTATTGGAATGGAATGGAACCGCGCATTTCATATCACCTTTGCCAAAACCACTCTTCTTCCAATAATCTTAGTTTGTTGTTGAAACAAAGGCAAGATACAAAGACAAAATGCCGAAAGCAACAGACCTGTTTGGTTTTCCTGACTGTCAAAACAGTATTTAAGACTAATAAATTGAAATATTTTTAACATTCAAAATGAAAGGCTACCAAAAAAATCTCCTTGGAGCGATGCTTCTGTGCTCCCACATTTTGTTTACTTCTGACTGACTCAACGATCAACGACGATCATGATAAGCCACGATAAGCCAATCTTGCCCTTTCGTTGCACGTGACTGAATCAACGATAAACGACGATAACGATAAGAAAAGATAAGCCAATCTGGACGTGTTTGAAACAGTCACCACAGATGCAAAAACAATAAATGCGATATCGTTCAAACAGCATTGCTTCTTTGATGTTGCCAATACATCAAATGGATCCCCGAGATTTTCGAAATTTTTTAACGCAAAGTTTTTCATGGAGGCAAATCTCCGTAGTTAAAATTCCCCAATTTCATCTGACTTCTGACCAACTGACTGCCAACCAACTGCCAGGAGTTTGGCATTTTGTAATAAATTCTTAGAAAATTGGTTTATTCTTCTAACTAATAATTAGATGGCCTTGAAGTTTGATCGTTCTACACATCACTTCTACGAGCAAAACAGGAAGCAAATATCATTGGTTTAATTTTATGGCTCATTTTTGCATCGATTACACGCCCGTCTTGTATGCCTTTATGTTATGCCAAGCAATCGTGCGACCACAGCGACAAAAAATTATGCTGATGTTTTCAGGAGTAATACCAGACAAAAATTGTGCAGTTGCTTTGAACGATTTATTCCTTGCGAGACAGCATTTTTAGACCAAATAAAGCATTGTTCTTCGAAGTTTAGACACAAAACTAGGAATAGGTACCAGATTTTTCTTTGGATGGAATGGATTTAATGGCTTGAAAGAAACTTTAGGTGCTTTAATGTAATTCTATTGTGGCGTTTTTTGATATCTTGATTATTTTCAAACCTAAGGCGTCTTCAGTTTTAATTTTAACCCAGTTCACGACAAATCTAAATAAAATTGACCCAACTGCAAACAAATTCACAAAAACTTTTAAAGCCTTTCCTTTCCAAAAGACAAAGCTAGCGATTGTTGTTTGTACCCACTTCAGGTTCTTTTCATACAAGTTAAGAACTTCGTACCAAGAAAAGCATGATGCAGGTATGCAGGTAACTGTAGTTTATCTTGGTATCGAAGATCAACGAAGTCGAAGTAATAATCTAAATTCTGTGATAGCAGAGAGACACGAGAAAACAGAACTGTATTACTCCTCTCTTTAATTATCATAGAATATGTATTAAAATAGTTATCAGCTAAAAATAATTTAAAATCAAGATCTACACCAAGATATCATGTAACAACTAATAAATTTTGTTTTCAATAAGGAATAATCCCCTTACTGCTGAACTTCAGAAGAGAAGCAAAATTAATGCAATAGATAGAAAGGGTTTCAGGATTAAACGATTTTTGATATTATCAAAGAATTCTCGAAAGATTTTTTGAAAAATTGAATTATTTGTTGAGGGAGATTTCTGGGATTTTTGTGATTTTCAAGATTTTTCGAGATTTTTGGGACTTATGAAGATTTTTTAGGATTCTTTACGAAGTTGGTTGTACGAGATTTTTTGAGTAATTTGCCCCTCGCATTAAAATTTGCACCATCAAGGGTCCATAGAATTTGGTAAAACAGAATGTGCTGATGGAAGTTTAACTTAGACTATCTAAGTATATATGTAAATCTTTACTATGCAGTATGCTTTTGACGTAGGGACTTTAAATTCAAGTGGTTGTTTTGAATGTTGGAGGGCACAACAATCTGAGGGAGGGGCAATGCAAATGGGTGGTGGGACATTATGCTTTGGAGGTGGGGCATTATGTGTTAGGTTGTGGGCACGAACGTTGAAGATGGGCATTTTGCTTTTAGTGGCGGATACGAAGGTGGGGAGCTATGATTTAAGGGTTGGGAATCTTACTTCAGAGGTGCGGCATTTCGCTTGAATAATGGGGACTACGAATGTTGGGTACAGCATTTCTCTTTTGATGTGGGGAATTATGGGATATTTTGCTTTGAAAGATGTATAACAACGTTAGCGGTAGGGGCATTTTGATTTGGGGGTGGGGCATTTTGCTTTGACTCGTGGAAAAGAGCGTTGGAGGTTGGAGATTTGGAAATGCATCGCATTTTAGAGAGAGACAGGCAAGAACAAGGACATTTTTCGAAGATTTCAAGGCACAACAGCACAAGGGGAGACGAGAAGGGGGTTGTTCCAAAGGAAAGAGGTTCTTAGAATAAAGGAGCTAGGGTGGAACATAGTGCGAGATTTTTTGGAGTTTGACAGAGTATTTATGAAGAGCCAGGGTGGATCTAGTCGGGTGATTTATTTTGAGAGGCTCAGGCATAATGCTTCAAGGCCCCTGAAAGCCATACCCATAGAAGTGGCGGTAGAAAAGACACAAAACAGAAACACAGCCCCTACGAGCAACGAAATCAAATTTCTTGGTTAGACTGTAATCATTGATGTGACAAATGGCCTTGGACTGGATGTTTTCAGTCAGAGATAGGGTTGAATTTCAAGCATGGCCTCATGTGTGGGATCAGTAGGATTTTCATGGTGTGAGAAATTGAGAGGAGATGAAGTAATTTTGAGCTCTAGACAAGAACCCAAGTTTTTTGTGAAGGAGGTGTGGCCTGTTGTTATTTAAGTCGCATTTATTTCCAAATAAACAGCTCAGATAAAATTCAAGGAATTTTTGCATAATTAGGAGAGAGGGGAAGTTTTTTCTTTTTTTTTGTAGTTTCATAAGTCTCCTCTACAGGGTTTATGAAAAGGCTATCGGTCTCAAAATTTAAATTAAATTTTAAATTAAATTTGCAGTTTAGAATAAACTTAAATTAACTTAAATTTCTCAGAAATGAACGGTCTGATATTAATAAGATACTGTTTAAAAGCTCCATTAAGCCCCCCGGGGGGGGGCTATTTAATTTCACAGACTCCAGAGAGAGGGCTATTCATAAAGTCAAATTACAAGACTATAAATGGCAGCTTTTTGGGCCTTTCATCTCCTATTTTTCGGAATCCACATACAATTTTGCAAGTCAAATCAATGCAGTTTTAACCCAAAACCATAGGGTATGGAAATTAACATTCAAAACAACATTAAAAAAGTATTTAAATTAACATGGAAAACCTTTGGTAACCCCATTGCATTAGATACTAAAGGGGTTTTAATAGAAAGGGGGCCTATTGACAATTTTGGCATGGAAGGGAGGGGCTTATTAGAGATGGGGCTTAATAGAGAGGGGCTAAATAGAGTTTCACGGTATACGAAAAAGTCTTTTTCATAATTAAAATCTTCAAGAACTGATGATATAAATGCTTGAAATATGAAAGCCCTTCCCTCACGTGGCATCTATAGCTCTCTTTTATAGTCTCATTAGACAAAACCTCCTTCGAATACCAAAAACATCAAGCACTACATTTAGGAATAATTCCATTTGTTTTATGGGCAGCTATTTCTGGAGCACTTGATAAGGTGGAGAACTGTGAGAGCACAAGCAAGATATGTAGATAGATCTGTTAAGAGTTGGTTTTAATTAGCTTAACATCCCTGTGATGTCAGACTAGAACTTTGTTTATACCAACTCTAAATAAGTTGAATATTATTATTATATCAGACCCTTCCATTTTTGAGAAATTCGAATTTCCGACCGATAGCCTTTTTAAAAAACCCGTAGACGCAATTTAGCCTAAAATTCCAGATAGAAGTTCCTTTTCTCCAGCTTCTATTTCCTTTGGAACATCAGCGAAAACCATGTAACTTTTACCTGGGACGCAGTCGGGTCTTCCCCCAAGCATGATCCCCTTCAAAACTTTTCCTATTGGGCCGTCACAGATCAAAGGCGATCCAGAATCACCAAAGCACGATCCTTGTGTGTGCCCCTTTTCATTTCCAATTGCTCCACCGCAGAACACCATGCTGTTGTTCCTTGCGAATTCCTCGTGAGTTTTAGAGAAAGGGTCTTTACATTTCTTCCAAGGGACGAGAGGAACATCAATTTCTTGCAAGGTGTCTGGAATGTCATAATTTCCTTTCTCAACATCAGCAGTGCTTTTTCCAATCTCTGTGGTTCCCCAACCTGAAATTGAAAGCATATAAAATATTACGACGGGCAATAACGATTGTTTATTTGGCCTCCTAAAGTTCCGGGTGAGTTAGAAAAATGCAAAAGACTGTTTGAAAATCGCACAGGAAAATCTATGCAACTAGTTTGCAAAATTTTAACTCCAAAATGTTACTGAGGCTTCAACTTCAAGATTATTCTCATAATTTTAGGTTCATTATTTCCTTCTGAAATCACGATGTGGCCACAAGTCCTATTACAAAATTTACCAAAAAACAGCGAACAAAAAATAGGCTGTTCCGAGGGGCAAATCACTCCAAAAATAGCGAACGAGATTTTGAGATGTTAAAAATCTCTCAGATTTCTCAAAGATTTTTTAGATTTTTTCTGAGATTTTCAAAGATTGTTAAGATTTCTAAGACCTTTTGAGATTTTGAGATTTCGAAATTTATCGAGATGTTCAAAGATTTTCGAGATTTTGCAAGATTTGTGGGAATTTAAACAATTTTTAAGATTATCAAAGAATTGTCGAAAGATTTTTTTGAGAATTTCTATCATTTTTTGGGGGAGATTTCTGGGATTTTTTTACATTTGCGAAGATTCTTAGGATTTTCTTTGCGATTTCTAAGATTTTATGAAGCTTTTCAAGATTTTTCGAGATTTTTGGGATTTTTTGGGATTTTCTATGAAAGTGTACCAGATTTTTGGAGTGATTTGCCCCTCGGGTTGCTCACAATCATGTAAATGTTGACTTTTTGATGCTCAGCATAAACGAGAGAGCATAATTACACTTCAACAGTTTCCGATTCAATAGAAAGCAATGACTTAGCTAAACAAAGTTTTGATATCATATCACCATTAGTTTCAGAATTACAGCGTTCTTTATATTCCTGGTACTTTTAAAACTATGATGTCATCAAATTGCTAAATCCTAAACCATAAAAGCTTAAAGGGAATCTAAGCATATATAAGCCGTTGATAAAAATAGCCGTGCAAAGACAATAGACCGTGACACGTGCCGAACTATATTTGGGAAAATGATCTACGTCAACAGGAAATACTGATATCTGATAGGCTAAAATTTGACCGCAAGTGGCTTGAGCCACTTTTATATGCTTAGATTCCCTTTAATAGCATATTGTAGACCTTCAAAAACTGAGCATTTCTTTGACATTATATTGATTGTCCTGTTAAAGAATAGTGTAATAATATTTTACACGATTAATTTAAAAGTTTTTGCGGATTCGAGGCCTTTGCTGCGAAAACAACGTAGTCTCACTCACCGGCTGATTTGCAATTTTTGACATCATCGTCAACAGCTGCCACATGGATGTGTTCGAGATAGCCAGGGACGGGCTTCTTCAAAATAATCATAGCCGTATCGTGGTCCCATAAATACACATCCCTTGGATACTTTGGGTTTACCAGAATATCTTTAACTTCAAAGACAGTTGTGGTCCATTCGTTGCTACCTTTTGATTTCGTTGCTACAGAAAGAACAAGGGTAAATTAAAGACCCATAGCTAACCATAATCCTTTGCGGTCCCTAGGTCAACTTTTGTATGATATGAAAGTCATTTCTGGCCTAGGTTCTGTTTGTTTTGCTTTTCAAGTCAGTTGTGGTCCATTCGTTGCTACCTTTTCACTTCGTTGCTACAGAAATAGCAAGGGTAAATTAAAGACCCATAGCTAACCATGATCCTTTGCGGTCCCTAGGTCAATTTTTGTATGATATGAAAGTCATTTCTGGCCTAGGTTCTGTTTGTTTTGCTTTTCAAGTCAGTCGTGGTCCATTCGTTGCAACCTTTTTATTTCGTTGCTACAGAAATAGCAAGGGTAAATTGAAGACCCATAGGGCTGCGGAAAAAATACAGGCTAAAGGTTTTAAATAAATGTCTACTATCGATTACAATAAAGTCAAAGTTACGTGATTTAAAATAAAAGTAAAAAGTAACGTAAAATTTAATGGATCATGGTTAGCAAAGTGTCTTTTACAAACAAACAATTTCGGCGGGACAAAGTTTTGAAGAAATGCTTGTTCAAAAGTTATTCCAGCCGAGATTTCAGTCTGTCCGAGAGTTAGTCCCTCCAAGATATTTGGATCCTTAACTTGACTCTGGAGAACGACTTTCGATTTAAAATATAAACATTTTAAGAATATTTAAAAATCTTACCAATGTTGACTTCTAAATCTTCTGGTTTATCTTTCAATTCATCAACGCAGTGTGCAGCTGTCATCAAAACATTTTTAGCGGTCAGAGTGGCAGAACAAGTTTTCCAAATTATGTCTGGGTTCAAAAATTTCAGTTGAGCTAAGAATGTCCAATCTTCGATGTCCGCTTCATTTCCACCAATCATCCGTCGAGATCCTCCAGTTGCTGGTCTAGATCTGTGAAAAAGTGATGAAACTTTAGTGGGCTCCACGATTGGCTAATTTCGAATTATTATTTGCGTATTTTAGATAAGAAACTCTTTATACGAAACTCAACTCTCAGATCACTAAAAAATTAAGAAACTCCAGTACTGGGAAAAAATTATTTCAACAACCATTTATTTTACTGAAGGAAATCTTCAGCATTTTTCACTTTATTTTCAATTGTTTCCTGTATCATATTACTCGGAGGGTACTTGATTGATGTCTGAATCTTGGAAAGAAAGGCTTCAGAAAATTTTGTTTTCAAATGTTCGCGAGGAAACAGGTAGTAAACATGAAGATTGTTATGGAACTGCTTAGGAACTCGTAAAATACTCTGAGTACTCAAACTTTGATAATTTTAAGAAACTCTCAGTACTGGCTCAAACTCTTAGTTTCTCATAAAAAGATACGTGTACTGTAACGAGTGAGTTAAAAGAATGTATCCACTCTTTACAAAACCATATTGGTAAAAATTATGACATCGATTCGAAAAATACTAACTCCATTGCCAGGCTGAAGCTGTTACTTAATTCTGGTAATCTGATTTGTAATTTACAATGCACGATGTTTCCCTCAAATACAGAACTTCCCAAAAATGTGTTTTATTGAGCTTTGGCGAAAAATTAGGCTCTATCAAATCCTCTTCCAGACCATAGTGGCAAAAGAGTGTTTTTTTTTATATATTCCATTAAAAATGTACAAGACATGTTATTCATTACGATATATACAAACTACGCTACCATACTATAGAGACAACACCACTGGGAGCAAACTACTATGTCTACCCAGCGGCCTTTCATACAAAAAGTAAAAACAATTTACGACTGTTTTTTAGCATAGGATATTCTTTTATAAGTAGATGGAAACTGAAATAATGTCTAAATATTCCCTCAAATCAATATTAAGAGACGGGCCATTAATTCTTACAGGGGAGGGAGCGGAAGACATTTTCAAATATTTGATGGAGTTTTCGTCCCCCTTCTCTGATTTACCTGAAAATTTTGGTCCCACCTCCAGCATTGCAGAAAATATTTCCAATCCCCCTCCAAATACCCGTATTTGGGGTAAAAGTGGCACTGTATACTCATGATTTCCATTGCATGAAGATTTACATCGTCACAGCTGTTAGTACAAGAGCAAAAAAGCAATTTCAAATGAGATGAGAAAAGAGCACAGAGCGGCTGGATTAAGCAAGCAGTTGCATTTAAGAATTACTAGCATTAGAAATTAACCATGTTTTACTTCCTTGAGAACAACTTTTTTAGATATTAACAGGATTTACCTCAAATTATTTTCATACCACCTCCTTAAAACGTGCTTTCTTTCTCGTCCCCCCTCTTTCAGTAGGTAAAGTTTTGATCCCCCCTCCCAGATGTCTTCCACCCCCTCCCCAAAAGGAAATAATGACCGGTCCTTTTTCATAGAAAGGCAGGATTTGGGGAAGTAGAGGTTTTTAGAGAAAAATATATTCATATTTCAAATTAGATGTCACGCGAGATTTGCGAGAACGCAAATTTACTCATCCAAAACAATTCAATTTGTTTTATTCGCGGAAATTTTCACGTGACATCTAATTTGACGATTTGCAAAAGATGTTCAGAATAAACTTACCTTGCTACGACAGAGTGGACAACGAATACCATCGCCAAAAATGCCATTTTCATCAATAAACCCATCTTGTTCGTAGATGCTTAAAAAAGAAGAAAGGCAATTAAGAAATCGTTAGCATGCTTTGATGGTATACAGGATAAGAAACCTAGCAAGGAAAAAGCTTTGTTAGAAAAGGAAAAAATCTTGCAATTTAGAAGCATTGAGACTTGTGAACCTGTGTTCTGTTTACTTACAGTATTTAGGCCCACCGTTTAGGCCTTTTAAAAATCTAGCCATTCTGAGGTCATAAGGCTTTCCTTATCCTTATTCCTTATCCTGGAAGAACAGCAATAAAATATTTCGAGGGGCAAATAACTCCAAAAATCTCGTACACATATCGCAAAAAATCCTAAAAATCTTAAAAAATCTTTGAAAATCTCGAAAAATTTGAAAATCTCAAAAATCCTCATAAAATCTTAGAAATCCCAAAGAATATCCTAAGAATCTTCGACAATTTTAAAAAATCCCAGAAATCTCCCCCAACACATGATAGAAATTCTCAAAAAAATCTTTCGACATTTCTTTAAAAATCCCAAAAATTGTTTAAATCCTCACAAATCTTGCAAAAGCTTGAAAAATCTTGCAAAATTATATTATTATTATTGTAAAATCTCGAAATCTTTAAAAATCTTGATAAATTTTGAAATCTCAAAAATCTCAAAAGGTATTAGAAATCTTAAAAAATCTTTGAAAATCTCCGAAAAAAGTTTTTTAAAAAATCTTTGAAAAATCTGAGAGATTTTTAAAATCTCAAAATGTCGTACGCTATTTTGGAGTGATTTGTTCCTCGAAATATTTCACATTTCACTAACTGATTTAACTTAATTTTATCTTTGTATTTATTAGGAAGCATGTAGGTATATACCGGGTGACACAAAAACAACTCCACAAGCTTGATCACGCCTAGCTTCCTGAAAGCAAATGTTATGAACACGAACAAGGTATCAGCATGTAGCAGAAGGGCTTGGCTATCTTTCGAGATGTTGCTTGGTCAGTTTAAGGTATGACTACTACGACAAACATATTCTTATGACTATGATGGTAACGTTACTAGATACTAGTAAACTTCTAATAATGAACAACATGAAACTTTAAAATGATAGAAAAATGCAAAATCTTCAAACCTTTCTCTTGCTTTTCTTTCTATGTTTGCTAAACTTCTTCTCTCCTCCAAATTGCTACCAATGCATCTTTAGTTGCTTGCACTGACATTCTTATAGCATCTTTCACACATGATTGGTTTGCATCGCGATATGCCATCGTGGATGATATCGCAAAGGCTATCGTTACATGTCAATGGTTGCACGATAAACAACGATAACAATAGGCCACGATAAGCAAATCTTTGAATATTTCGCGCATAACTGGTTTCCATCGTAACATAGCATCATGGATGATAACGCAATTGAAATCGTTAATCGTTACATGCAACTGGTTGCATGATAAGCGTTGATAGCGATAAGCCACGATAAGTCAATCTTTGCATATTTCACGCATGACTGGCTTCCATCGTAAGATTGCACCGTGAATGATATAGTAAATTCCACCATTATACCAGGTGAGTAAAGGCGCGCAACTAGGAAATTTTAAGGGCAGGGGTTGTATGGTAGAAAGGTAGAAATGGGGCATGAACTTATTTCAACATGCTTGTTTTCCTTTGTTCTCAGCCGAAAAGCGCAAAGGCTGCAACCCCCGCAATCCCTCTACTTAGATGCGCCCCTGGAGTACAAAAATGTATCCACTCTTTGAAAAATCATATTGTAGAAACAATGAAATTGATTCACAAAATGCTAACTCCAAGGCCTGACTGAGGCTTTAACTATGTATCCTATGTAACTATAACAAAGGTTCCAAATCTTTAAATTGATGTGAAAAGGTCGGTGTAAAATTCTGTGACCTATTTCTTTGAATTGAATGGCTTGACAGAAACTTTAGCTACTTTGCTATAATTCTACCGTTGGACTGTTCAAAAATCTTGAATATTTTCGAAATTACAGCTTATTTTATATTTCAACTCATTTGACGATGTGACGTCATCAAATTTCCAAATCGTAAGCCATAAGAGTGAAAGACTTGTGCTTGAAACCATATTGTAGACATTCATAAACTATGCTTTTCTTGAAAATTATTCTATGTTTCCTCAAAAAGTTTAGAAATTAAGATGGTTTCAAGTTTTTTCAAAATTTTTCTTGAATTCTTCAAAAGAAGAGAACCCCTCTAATTCTGAGAATATTTAAAATTTCTGAAAAGTGAAACGGTAGAGTAATAACAAAGTAGCTGAAGTTTTTTTAAGGCCATACCATTCAAAGAAATAGGTCATAGAATTTTACACCAACCTTTGTAAAGATTTGGAAAAAATGCTAGCTCCTTGATAATAGTGTTAGAGAGCTTCGTAATACTAATACAGACCTCAAGCTGCCCCTCCTAAAAACTTCCAGTGACCAACGGTGCTTTGCTTTCAGAGGAGCACGATTATGGAACAATCTTAGCGCTGATGTTAAGACAGCGCCTACCTTAAATCGATTCAAAGCTGCATTTAAAAGCAGCAACTAATCTTTTCGTGTGGGTTTGACACTTTATTTATTTAGCTTTTAGTTTGATCTTTATGCCAACGTGTAACTTTTGATGAGTAGATATATTTAATTTATTAGCTATTTTACAGGGCAGTTTGGAAACCAGTATTGTAATGGTATACTTAACCCTGTGTAAAGAATATAAAATGAAATGAATTGATATCCTTGTTTAGCTCCTTGTCTAATCTATATTTTAGGATCGTGCGAGAAGCGAAATAAAAAAATCCCGCCCTACCTTATCATTGCATCAGGTTGCAAAAATGTTATCGCACCATGCGTGATTGGTTCCACGATAAACGATACGGTTAAGCATGGATGAGGGCGTAATTTAGCTATTCAAAAAATGTGTCTGGGGCGAGAATATTTTCCAGTGTGGGAAACAGCATGTTCTACGCATGATTAGTTTCCATCGTAAGATTTTGTCGTAAATCATGTCGTAAATCATGTCGTAACTGCTATCGTTAAAGACTGAGCTTTGTATTACAGAGAGTGACCCTTGCCTTGATCATCGCTAATCAAACACAGCGAAAACCTAAATATTTACTTTCCAGTGTCCCTCTTTCAGAAAATTTACCACCCCTTCGAGCCTTATCAGGATCCCCCTCTAATCAATCAAAGTCGAAACAAAACTTTCGTTTCGATAATATTCCATTTTATCAACTCAAAAGCAACGAAACTGAAGGAAAGTAACTGACAAAATACATCGAATGTCCTATTTCAAACGCAACTATATTTAGAGATTCTCCTACAAAAGAATTTTGATAGTTTTTGTGAAGAAACTTTTGTCTCGGTTTAATGAACTCTCAAAGTAAAGAGTTGCTCTGGTTCCCTTCAGAGTTCGTTTAATTATGCGTCCATCTTCGAGGTCTCAGAAAATTATCATCAACAAATTATGAAGCACTTACCAGTTTCCCAGTCAAGATTCCACATGTTTCTAAATTTCGTCGCGTATTGATCGATGCGATTGATAAAAATCTGCTAGCAAGATCTTGCGGGAAGTATATCCGCCGTAGTCCATTGATTGGTGTTGATACTAAAACGAAAACAAAAAAGCTTTCATAGAAATTGTTTTGTGAAAAATTGAGATTTTTCAAAAAATGTTTATTGTTTTTGTTTTGTTTTTTGTTTCCCCCACATCCCACCAAAAACTCACAATACGTATTACTAATTACACTACTCACAAAATACCATACCCTTCTACTAGAACAATACCACGAGGAGCGAAAAACTATGCCTACCTCATGGCAATTTTATTGTTTGAAAAGTAGCAAGGGGATAAAATAGCAAAAGTAGCAAGATTTAAGTTAGCATCTCAACGATTGATAATCGTCTCGGTTTCTCCAACCAATCAGGCCTACGACTTTTCATGATTTTTCAAAGGTGGATAAACTTTTAAATAACTAAAGAATACATTTGATGAGCTGAAAGCCAATTAAAACACGACTCCCTGGAAGAACAGCAATTACATTAGGCTTCGGAATTCCTCTTTTTGTTTTGTTTAAAATATATTGATTAATAAAACTGTATATTCTTTTAGTGCTAAATAGCTTAAGGGATTTTGTGTATAAATAAATTAAAATGAAAAAAAAAATGAAAATTAAACTTTGCATCCAGTAAATGCATGTGAAAGAAACCATATGATTAAACAAACGATATCTTGTGTTGCATTTAAATTCCTTTGATTTAATATACGTAAGAAGCGATTCTTTTAAATCATTAGTCTCGAAACAGCCTAAATCGATCGAAAAACATCGATCAAATTTTGTAAAGAAGGAACTGGAAAGGACAAGAGGAAACAATGACTTCTTATCAACACAAAGACTAATTACAATTATCAAAAGCGAAGGTTTTTGAATTGACAAAAGCAACACTAAAAGATAGTGCAAGGAACGAGCGACTGCTCGCGCAACTGATCATAACCAATCCATTTCTTAACTCCCAATTCGTTTGAATGAGTTTCCCTATTGTCTTGTTTAGCTCAGCCTTCGGAAAATTTGATCGTCGCCTTTTGATCGATTTAGGCTGTTTCCAGACGAAGAAGTTTTCATGAAATCGCTTATAAAGCGAGAAGTAGGCGGCCGAAAAATCAACGGAAAATTGCTGAGTACAATTTGGGAGTTCAGCCACAGATTAAATCACCAAACTTCAAAATCAGCTCCGTGTACAATTTTTCTTGGCCTGTCAAAAGCGGGTAGTTTCATCTGGCGCACCTGGTATACTGCAAAACAAAGCAACTGATTTGCAAAATTGCAAATCTTTGTTTCTTATCCGCCTCATCTTAATTTTTGACAGTTTGTTTCATCTCATACATCAAATTTTACTGGTAAACTTTTTGGGCCACCCCCTACAAAAGAGATATGAAATTCATTACTAACATTGTCGGTCGTATGATGAACTTTGGGTAGCAGGTTTCGTTGATCTGTCGACTGTAGGCGTAAAACTGCAAAGGAAATATTTATATAAATGAAATACCAGGGAATGTGCAACCAACATTTGATTTCTTTAATACTCTTTAAAATTTCTTTTCGTACAATTAGGCCATAGCAAAATCAATCTTAGGCCTAGTTTAAACGTCGTATTTCTGCCGTGTCGAATTGAATTACATTTCATGCGACAATAATGCGGCAATACTGCTTATTGATTTAAACGTCGCAAATAATATTACCACGTCAAATTACCTAACGAGAACCCCCACGTGGAGCAAGCGCATTGGGTATGATTTTCTTGGTATTTTCTTTGTGAGTGTAAATTAGCGAACAGCCAATGCGATAATTTAATTCGACGACACGGCAATAATGCGACTCTCTAAAGCAAGTCACGCTCTTGGTGAATTTAGCGGCAGAGCTGGTGAGCTACTGTCGAATTTAATTATTTAATGCGACGCTGATTTAAACGTCGCATTATCGTCGCATTTAATCGACACTTGGAGAAATAATTTAATTCGACGCGGAAGAAATGCGAAGTTTAAACTGGGCCTTAGAGATCATAACTGTTTTATTCCTCTAGTAGAAAGCTTATGAAATTTTTTCTTGAAAAATGTCTAAATTTGGAAAAAATCGAGATTTAGATTTTGAACAATCTTCTTGTTATACTCGCCGGAAAGCCGTACACCCGGGGGGGGGGGACTATGTATATTTTGGGTACTGAGGACGTGCCATCAGGAAGGGTATCGTTTTCACGATTTTGGTATAAGGAACGGTATAGGTATCGATTTCCACGATTTTGGTATAAAGAACAAATAAATAGGCCATTTTTTCAAAAATTGGTATAAAGTCGGGTATACATTTTCGAGAATTGGTATAAGGTCGGGTATACTTTTTCGAAAAATTGGTATAAGAAACAGGTATGTTTTTTAAGCTTGAGTGGCACGTACCCAACCAAAATTTGGTCAAACACCCCCACACCCTCGGGCTGTACATTTACGATTCAACAACAAAATTTGTTTTACTCGAAATGCATGAAATTTTCTAAATGATAAAGGTTCCCACCATATCTGAATCAAGAGGAATATTGCTACCAGACAGCAGATAAAGAGTGTGGAGACTGCATGCAGGGAAGTTCAGTATTCAACTTTTCACGGGGAACATTTTGGTAGGAAACTGAAGCTTTCGGAATTAAAGAGACAAATAAATGGCAAATGATCAAGGTTGACAAAAAGGCTGGAAATACCTTGGTTTGACCTCCTCATATGTGTACTCCGATTTCGTTGTACCAGTATCTCGCTCATAATCAGGCGCCCAAGTGTTTGGTTCTGAACTTGAATAGGGTGGTGGGGGTTCATCGGGGATATCAGGGAACTTCTCAGGGATATCAGGAAATTTGATTTGATCCGATTCTATGTCATGAATTTTAGGAGCTGTTGGGTAATCTTCTTCTAAAACAGGGGCAGTTGGGGCAATTATAGGGGTAGGATTGAAGTGGGTTGTCCGACATTCATTATGTTGCTGTTGTTGCTCATGTTGTTGGTGTTGTTGTTTTAGAGTTTCAGCTTGAAACTTTCGTAACCTCTCTTCTTCTTCTTGCTGTTTACAAAGTTCTCTGTCCGCTTGTATCTGCCTCTCTTTAGAAATCTGGAATTGACAAAAATCTGTGAATATTTGGGAATCATATCGAAATTAAAGTTCAACCAGAAACTTTATGATCTACTATCACAATATAGAAGCCCTTTTCACCCTTGGGAAACACCCTTTTTATTGCTAAGAAATGACGTTATTTGTCCTCAAAATTTAGGATCCAACTATCTAACCCTTCCCTTGACAATTCCTCCATGGATTTGGACGAATTGGGAAACTGACCTTGGAAAGAAGTGGAGGGGACTGCCACTGATAGGGAGTGGTAAGTTCCACAATAATAAAGGTGCATGGGAAGTACTACTCTCAAGAGTATGCTTTTTGTAATTTTTAGTCTATACTTTTTGATATAATTGTGATGTTTCTATGACCCAGTATTCTTTCTCCAATACTGCAAAAAAGAATGCTATAATAGCTAACACCATTGTTTTTCTCGAGGCCCAGAATTTTTCTCCAATACCTTACAAAGAAAATGCTACAACAACCTGTACAAAACAGTCAGGCCATAAGTTAGCAGTATTATGGCCATACTTTTCATTTGTTTAGCAGTTCTCCAACAGTAGGATAACCTGACCTTAACAGTAATTTTTACCGAAATACAGTATGCTAATTAGCTCCAATTCGCAGTACTCTAGCAGTACAATAAACAGAACTTAAGTGGTAGAAGATTCAGGTAGCAGTACAAAGAATCATGTACTGTTGCTGTACCCTTAAATTACTGCTACCTTAGAAGTAGCATGGCTAAAGTATGGTCATATTACTGCTAAGCTTAGCAGTACTGTTTCGCACAGGTCATTTCTTGATATTTTCACGTTGATGACAATAAGTCTTGATAAACCGCAGGAAAATTATAGCTATACCTGTTCTTGTTGTTTGTATTCCTCGTATTCCTCTTTGTACTGTTTCTTGATAGCAGCTCTCAGTTTTTCGGTGATAGGAAAAATTCTGTTTACTTTCTGGAAATAAATTAAATAAAGGTTAATAGCTGACCTGGGAATCTTGAAGCATCCTCCAAATAAATAGCAAAAAACATTCATGAAAACGAAGTCAAACAGGTCTAAGACTTGAACTTAGTTCACTACAAAGGTACAGTACTCAAGCAACTGTTTTCTCTCATGCAAGTCAATTCAATCAACAGTATTATTATGCCATTATGTTTCATGCAAAATAATAACATATTAAATTTCCTAAGTATTCAATGTATTACCCATGGTGTTTTACACACAAATGTAATATACACAAGGTTTGTCACAGATGAAAAATATTATTCAGACTCACATCTAATGTTTTCTTTACTTGCACAGGATCTGCCTGTTTGTAGTGTGGATGTTTGGGCAATTTTTCAACAAACAACCTATTTTGATAAAAGATAAAAGATAAAATGACACATACTAATCTAATTTTCATAAAAATTAAATTAGCATGTGTCATTTTTATTCTAAGTTTGCACTTTCGTTTAAGTAAACTTCAGGTTCTAAAAATAAATAATTATTTTATTAAATCTAAATAAATCCTTACATTGTATAAATACAAATACCATCACTCTGTCGATGAGTTTTAAAAGTTGAATTAAAAGTTGATGTGTCACGTAGCAGATAGGGTGGTATGGCTGCTGATCTTAATCACTTTTGTACCAAGGTAGAAAGTGATAACGATCAGCCCTACTTTTTCCAAATGACAAATTCACAAAGGCTTACATTGATTGTGTTGAGCTCTGACTTAATCAGCCAATCAGATGTGTGACACATGACCTTTAAAGAATCCTTTGTTGTTCATTGGGAAAATGTTAGATACGGTACATTAAACCCCTAGTTACAGTAACCGTGATAACATGCATGGTGTATGAAAGGGCAGCTAAAACAGTTACTTTTAGGAAACCAAACAATCTTCAAAAACTGGAAAGCTTGCTTCTTCAAAGTTATGTTTGACTTACACAATGTACTTCATATATAACGTGAAAGCATTCTCTATGATTCCTTCATCAAGATAAATGGCAGCCTGAAAGATAACAAACAGACCTATGTTTCATTTTGTACAATGGCAGCGCCACACATGGGGGGACTGGGGGTACTCATCCCCCCACTTCTCTCGAAAGTCGGTTTTCCATATCGTCCAAATTCATAGAGAAATTGTCAAAGGAGGGGCTAGGTAGTCAGATCCTGAATTTTGAGGACAAATAAGGGCGTTTATTAGCAATAAAAAGGGCGTTTTTCAAGGATAAAAAGGGCGTGGTCCTGAAAATTCCCACTTCCAATTGTCCTCCCCAGTTGCTGGTGGGTGGCGCTGCCACTGATTTACTATTTTTAAATTAAAGTCTTTGTAGCGTCACCCGATAAACCAAGGGTGCCTACCTTGTATGAATTGGGTTTATTCGCAGTTCTGTTTTTGTGACATTGTACGCACAGCAATTGCTGCATTGTAGTCGTTTTATCCAAACCGGAAGACGTAAGATGACGAAGATAATTTTGTGGTTTCAGATTCAGGTGTTGATGTAATGCGATATCAACAGTTACAGGAGATGACCACAGGGAACCAGACAGAGCGCTTTTTGAGGTCAACATAGATAGACGCAAAATTTGAAATTTGAAAACAAAAACATGCCGTAAGTTCCGCTAGGGGGTTAGCACCTTCACAGGAAAATACGAACAACTTTTTCAAACTGTTGCAGTGTCTGTGATCTGTGACTGAATGACCATCCCTTACTACATTCAGAACAGTGTTCTGTTCAGGACTCAAATTCATCAATCTCTTCGAAATGCTCATTCTCGATCATTCATTTTAATTTTCGTCCAGCACAAACAACTAAGTTACTGATTTTATTTGTGTGTATAAGATCGAAGAATAGCAAATGAAGGAGGAAATCCACTGCAAGAAGAGCAATGTCATGCTTTATTTAGCAACGTTACTTCCAAAATAGAAGATGCTCTCACTTGCTTCGCTAATTTATATTATTAACAAGTCAATACACGTATTTTTTATAAGAAGCTAAGGTCCGGGGTTGGTAGGCAGTTTCTTAAATTTTAGGGCCATTTTGCTACCAAAAGTTTCTTTTGTGTTTCTTATATTGTTAATGCCCTAATTGAAGACCCAATAGATTTTTGTTAGAAGGGCTTCCAAATTACTTATTAAGGTCTCAAAATATGTTATAACATAATTCGCACTCAAAAAAATGCCAAAACATCCACTATATTTATTATTGTACAGTATCAAAACATTTTCCAATGACCTGGGAAAATTAAAGCTACAAATCAAAATTTTCTTAGCTTTTTTAATTCAGGGTAGTTTCTTTAAGTTTAAAAAAATCCAGCCGATCATTTCTTAATCTTATAAGCTGTTTCTTATAAAGAAATATGTGTACTTCTCAGAAAATACTTCTTTCATGAGCCCTGTTTTATTTGAATCGACATTTAGAGGACTTTACTACTATTTGAGGAAAGGATTACAACCTGAAACTGCTTGAGGGAGAGTTGGAGTGGCTCAGCAGGCTTCTATTAAAACACCTTGAGGTCCCCAGGAAAAAATGTATTCAATCTAATTTCGTAGTTATTGTCGCTGATCGACTTTTTCATGCGACCCCCTGGTTTGCATACAACTTG
>REGM01000171.1:208052-262628 GCA_004194415.1 Aurelia aurita
CCCCCCCCCCCCCCCCGTGCCTACCTTGTATCAATTGGGTTTTTTCTAAGTTCTGTTTTCGTGACATAGTACACAGAGCAATTGCTGTATTGTAGTCGTTTTATCCGTACCGGAAGACGTAAGATGACGTAAGATAATTTTGTGGTTTCAGATTCATGTGTTTATGTAATACGATATCAACTGTTATAAGAGTGGCCACAGGGAACCAGACAATTAGATTCATATTCATGCACGTGTGCACCGCTAAACCATGACAAAGTCACTTTTTCTCTACCAAAGAAATTAAACAAAGCATGCATTGTGTTAGAATACAAAAGGAAAGTTATTGTTATTTGTTTTGTAGCCCTATAGCTAATTGTCATTGATAGGAAGCAGAAAGTTCTTATGCTAGGGATACTTTTCACCACAATAGCAATATCACAAAATTGCAAATAGATACAGAAAGAAATGGCCTATTTTAACAACTAAATTTCTGTAACTAATTCAATCTTTCTTCTGCAATATAAAACTTCAAAACTCCCGATTTGACTTGTTTTCCACCAGAATATGGCTTGTTAAACGCCCCACGTTTTTCTGACTCACGCTGTAGGATCTCTGATAATTGGAATACCATTTAATTCATACCAATAACTGATCTAACAACATTAAACAATGCAGTCCGAAACAGATATTAGTGACGGAGACATTGTTATGCGGTTACTCATTCTGCAATAGGTGGGGGATGCAACTAAAAAACCAGCACTTCACTCAACAATCGAAGAATGATTTGTAATTCTTGAAAACGCATCTTAAAGATTTGACAAGTTCGTCCTATTTGAAACTAAAATGTAAGAATCTACTGTAATCTTGCTTGTTTACAACTGAAGCATTATAACAGAGTAATAAACGAATGGAACAACTTACCAGAAACCATAATAAATGCGAAATCAGTTATAGAGTTTGAGAAATTATAGGACGATTTCTTCCCTAACGAAAAGTACAACTTTAAATACGCTTAAAAACAGCACCAAAGGGTTTGATAGGCCAATGGCCTCCTTATCCCTCATTATATCATATTATTATTATTATTAAAGAAATATCTAGACTAATGATAATGTAATATGAGTGTCCCTTGATAAAGTCTGTGTGTGCCTCTTTTCGTGGTCAAAATTGTAGTTCATACAGTAGACAACCTGGTTCCGAGGGCCAGTTTCCTACGTCAATGCTGGATTCAGCAGCCTCCTTTTGGGTCATGGGAATGAGGTTGGTTCAGAGATTTATCGATGCATGAATATCAGATGCCCTGATAGAAACAGTCTGCAATGACACAGATATGTTCCATGACTTTCTCGATTAAATGAGACACTTACAAGATCATTGTAAAGTTCAAAAACGTTATTTAGAAATTGCTCTTGGCACTACGTCATAGGAAATCGTCTAGTTCTAGGACCTCAAATTGGTATATATTTTTCTACAACATTTAGTTCCTGATAGCCTGGTTGTATTCCATTGATTGCAGGATTTTAAGCCAAAAGACAAGTCTTACGATGTCATTTGGTTTCAATGGGTCGTTGGTCACCTTACCGAAGGTACGTCTAGAGTTGAGACATTGCTCCCAGTGATTGCCTGTCTTGAAATACAGACAGCTTTTGTTTAGGAAAAGATTCTGCTTTTCCGAGAATACCGTAAAAGCTCTATTAAGCCCCCCAGGGCCTTATTTAATTTCGGAGACTCTAGAGGGGGGCTTAAAAGAGAGGGGATTATTAAAGAGGTGGGGGGGGGGCTTATTCACCAAGTCAAATGACAAGGCTATGAACGATATTTTATCTCATATTTTGGCGGGAATCAACATACACTTTTGCGAGTCAAATACACAAATTCGACGCAGTTTTCAACCATATCAAAATTAGCATGAAAACTTGTTTTAGCTAATAAACGGAAAATATTTTGGTATCCTCTCGTATTTGATATATGATGGGGGCTCAATAGAGTTGGGGGGGCTTATTTAAAATTTTGAAATCAGAAGGGAGGGGCTTATTAGAGGGGGGGGGGCTAAATAGAGCTTTTACGGTATGTTATCTATTTTGACCGTTTCAAACTAAAGTCTGCACGCAGGCTAGCCCTAGAGCGTTTTTTTTTCAACTAGTTAGCACATTGAAGTTTCTTTCCTTGCAGATGATTTCGTCAGCTGTTTGAAACGATTCAAGCAAGGTTTAAAACCTGGTGGTTTGATTTGCATTAAAGACAATGTTGCTAGTCAAGAAGCAGTTTTTGATGATAATGACAGTAGTGTAACAAGGCAAGTATTTAAATACAATACTCAATGTTCTCTGTTTTTGGGTATTCAGAATTTTGGGAAGTTGATGTAGAAGGCTGCTCTTTTACGTCTTGTACAAAATTCGGGTAAGTCCAAAATTCCTATTACACTTATTGGAAAATCATGTTGCAAAAACAAAATTATTAATTTGTTTAATGTTTTGCCTCGTCTCACTGAGGCTCTAACTAATATGTTAGAAGTTACTCTTAAAGACCTTCTGCTCCCCATGATCCTTTGCACGTGTGCGAACCTTCATAACATCATATTAGCTGCAAACAATATATTTTGAAAAACAATGATGGGAATAATAATCCGTCAAATATTTTCAGGAATGTCTGTTGTTTGAAATCAATAGCGATGGCATAACAACGTTTATTTGAAGACTGAAAAGCTAATTCAACCTGACAATAGACAATAACGCTAAAGATGGCGGTCGTGCAAAGCATGCTGGTAAAAAGCTCCCTGACGACCACCTAACAACGTAGAAATTTTGGTCTGCAGTTTCGAATCGGTCGGTCGGTTGATCCTTTGCAGTCGCACAGTGATTTTAATATTGTATGAAACAACCTTGATACAACGGTCATTACTCCTCTATCGACGCAGGAGTAATGACCGTTGTATCAAGGTTGTTTCATACAATATTAAATCACTGTGCGACTGCAAAGGATCATGGGGAGCACAGGGTCTTTAATGCCAAATTTTGCTCTGAAAAAACTACAATGCCCTATTTTGATTGATTCAAATTTTAGCGCGGAGCTTTCCTTTAAAACATGTATATATTTTAAGAGAAAGAAACTAAGAGAATGCTGCAAATATAGGCGTTAGCCAATAGCGACGAGAATTATTGAACATTGAAGGTGAATGAGAAATGACCTCCCTCTTTTTCTACATGCAAAAAGCAGTGTTGTTTTTTTCATAGGTGGACGGATTCAAAATAATATAACGAAACGACATGTCAAAGATTTGATACGTGCACTTATCAGAAAGCTCATCACGTTTTTGCTCTTCAGAAAGCTCCACTGTGCATAAAGGATAGATTGTTTGTACGCATTCGAGCGATCTGGCTGACTGCGAAGAAAGGAAGGAAGGAAGAAAGAAAGAAAACAAGGCTTTGATGCCATTTTATTTATTTTCAGGACCCATGATCAATTTATAAAAATATTCAAAGCATCTGGACTGAATGTTCGGTTAAAAGAAACACAGAGAAATTTACCAAAAGAGCTTTATAAAGTTAACATGTAAGTATGTCCAAAAATTACCTTGTTTACTTGTTTGCTTGTTGACTTGTTGACTTTATTACTTTATTACTAATTTACTAATTTACTTCTTTATTTATTCATTTATTTACTTATTTCCTTTGCCTCTTCCTCGTAACCTTTGTTCCTTAGTCCTTATTTAGCGTGATACTTAGCAATATTGAAATTTACCAGATGTGCTGAAAAATTTCATCGACGTTCGATTGTCTCTTATAAACTAAGGGAGAGTGGTAGAATTTTGGAATCTTTTTTTTATTTAACCAATTTTAAGCTTATTTGACTACCGGGTGCGCCAAGAAAAACTATCCATTGTTGACAGGCGACGATAAATCGAACTCTGGTCCGATTTTGAAGATTTAGGACTTAATCTTTAGGACCTTTAGCTGAAATCCAGAATTAGATTTTAGGACTTTTTGTACATTTTTTGAGTCTTCTGTTTATTAATTGAGTTTCTTAAAATTTGTGGTCTCGAAAACGCTGAAAACGATCAAAAAACGTCGATCAAAT
This sequence comes from Aurelia aurita, assembly GCA_004194415.1. Taxonomy (NCBI): domain Eukaryota; kingdom Metazoa; phylum Cnidaria; class Scyphozoa; order Semaeostomeae; family Ulmaridae; genus Aurelia; species Aurelia aurita. The sequence goes on from REGM01000171.1 coordinate 212,112, forward strand.
TTTTGAAAGACTCGACATGAATGGACAAAGAGAAAACTTTTTCGTGATGATTTGGGGTTTAGAAATCGATTGGTTATGATCTGCTGCACGAGCCTTAGTTAACATAAGTGTATACTGTTTATTGTCCTCTTTATATATAGACTTACGACGTGATTCCTTGTATTCGTTCAATGCTTTCAATCTGATGTTTTTATTTTCTCTCATACAAGGACTCACGACCAAACAGATTCTAAACAGAGACTAAAACCTGAAGAAAAAATCGAATGTCTTCTATCCTTCGAAGGTCGAAAGAAAAGTTGAACGTCGCTTCGAACGTAGCATCGAACGTCGCTTAGCTTCGAAAAGTGGAACGTTTATCTAATCAGCCAATCAAACGCTAAGAATAGGCACGTGGTCTAACCTTATTAAGAAAGTCGAGATTTGATGGGATGCGCCCTAAATGCGGCGCATTAGGCCATTTTAGTCTCTGTTTTGAAGCTGTATTGTCATGAGTCTCAGTTTGAAGCCATAATATCATCCAATTCAATGCGGAAAACGGAGACTCATGTAATCAGTCTACTTTATATACATAGTAAATGTTTGAGCGATAAGATAGACAGATAGAGTTTGATATGATAGCTCTGGGGCTAAATTTCAAGCAAAATGTGATCAAAGATTTGGGCCTGTTTCGAAGAATTTTGAGATAAAGCATTTTTATGAAATCGCTTGTAATCTGAGAACGATGCAACCGATTTTGAAAAACTGAATTTTCTTATCTAAGTCGATATTTTAGCTCCACAGTTTTTATCAGTTTATAGGAATCTGATAAATGGTTTGAGAGCAACAGGCTTTCAAACGTCTAAACATTTTTCTGACTCACCCGGTTTTCCTATTTCTTTTATCAGGTACGCATTATCATAGCATATGCTACCAACTGCAGTGCAGAAAGACCATCAAGCAAGACAGAGATCTTCTAGGAGCCTTAGAATTATGCAAATATAGAAATTTAAGCGAATTTAAGTAACGTAGACATGGTAACATGTTTTCATAACATGGGTGATTTGCTTCGTAGCAATATTTATCACAGTTCGTCACCCTTAATATACTGTACCAGCAATGAAAGAGGAAATATTACTTGTCACCTACCCATATGAATCTCCTAACTGGGGGGAGGGGTACTTTGTACATCGATCGTTGGAGGACTTGTTTTTAGGGATGCTTTATATTACAAAGTCCACTTTGTAATCTAAAGAGCGAGGTCGATATCAGTCGGAAAGAAAGAAAGTCAGAAAGAAAAAAGTCTTGGCGCAACGTGCCAAAGAATGACCCTGGATTCAAAATCGATTTGTTGGTTGTATCTTAATTGCTTTTGGAGATACAGGTCTGGTGATCCATTTATTATACTTACTCACCGTTACATTTATATTTCGATTTTTAGTGCAGTAGGTAATCATTGTTGCCACTCGTATTACTTGATGATATTTGTAAGATTCCGAATTTTGTCTTTTTTTCGTCCATTTTTTCTTCCATCCCTAAAGCCTAAGAGATTTAGTGCACGGCAGATTCCAATGATAGAGCGACGGTGTGACTGACCTCCAGGTTTGTTGCAAATGAACTAGCTTCTGCATTTCTTGTTGTTTCAACTTTCTTTCAAGCTCTACTCTCGTTAAAAAATCAGAGTGCTTTTGATGGCACGGACACAGGCCTGTTCAAGAACGAACTTCTAATGCAAGGAAGATGACTTGTTCTTATAATCTAAATTTCCACCATTTGTAATAATTATATTCTAAGCTAATAAACGGAGTTAAAAGCTACGCGCAGCAAGTCTAAGATTAGCCTATTGTCAATGTCATGTATATTGTCATACTTGGTCAATTGGTCCCAGGGGGGGTACTCATATATATTTAGGATAGGGGTGCTCAGGCTGGGGTACAAACCATCAACCCAAAAAAATAATTCCTAGCATAAAAATTGACCCAAAAAAATAATTTTTCTTACCCTACACACCCAAAAAAGTAACAAATCGTTTGTAAATCATGATTTTCAATATTTTTAAACTGTTCTCATATATGAGACCCAAAAAAATAATCCAGAATTTCATGACCCCAAAAAAATAACCGTACAATTAACTGACCCAAAAAAATAACTTTTGCCCAAATTTTAGACCCAAAAAAGTAACCTGAGCATCCCTATCCTAAATACATATGAGTACCCCCCCTGTGCAATTGGTAAGAAAATTGTTTTTGACAAGAATTCTTGGTGAAACCAATTTTCCTTGGAAGAAAATTCGTATCCACGGGAATCCTAGATCTTAAAACAGAGACCACCTGAGCGAAGTGCCTGAGAAACTCGTTTGGTCTGTGAGTCAGGCTAGAAGTGCCCATGCAAACTGGGAATTCAAATTTTCGCGCTCTCTCTCTCTCTCTGTTACGCTCCTCCGTCCGTGGTGGACACTGCGCGGTCTACTACAATCTTCCATACGTGTCTGTGATCATGGGCGATAAGAAACGCGGTAGTTAATTCCTAAAAAAAATTTCTTCCTGTGTCCTTATGCCCAATCCCCCCTGTGTCCCTATGCCCGTGAAGTTCAGTCACTCAAATCAGAACACAGGGAAACAAGAAAAACCAGGCACAACAACAACAACCTTCACGGGCATAGGGACACAGGGGGGATTGGGCATAAGGACGCAGGAAGAAAATTTTTCTAGGAATTAACTACCGCGTTTCTTATCGCCCATGCTGTGATTTGCCAGTTCTTTATGATCTTTTATTTCGAGGTTTCTTATGTTTTCGTTACCATCTTTAATTATCACGTTAACTTTGATGTTTTCTAAATCTTTTTCGACAAGTTTCATCCATGTCATTTTTTGCCCTCCTCTTGGTTTCTTTAATGGTTTCTTTGCTTCTCTCAGTGCCTTATTTGCAGGTGCTTGTTCTGGGAGTCTCAGAAGATGGCCATACCAATTTCGCCTTCGTCTTTTTACATTTTATTAAATTAAAAATTAAAAATCTTAAATTTTCGCGCTGTGAAAACGAAAGTGCAAGATTCGATCAGCCCTTATGGACTAGCCTCGTTCTCACCAAAATGTTCTTTTGGACTGGCTGGCCTGGCCACATCTCGAACAAACGATCAAGTGGGACTATATTTTGCACACCCCTTTCATTTCAGTCGCCAGTAACTGCTGCAAAAGGAGAGTCAAAGAGATCTAATAAGATTTTCAAGATATCTGCAAAGTAACTGAGGTAAGATGAGTTTTATTGTAGCGAACCTAGAGGGAGAGAGCCGTCTCTCTCTGTGTCGATGACGATGGAGTAAATTTGCATTGCCCTTCTTTTATATCTTGGTCATCTAAATTTGGTTTCTTCATCCTGAAACGTTGGTATTTTAATCAAATGAAATTGAATATTTAATAAAATAGAATTTTTCTCTGCAGGTAGCCTCAAATGATACCAAAGAGATGGCGGAAACATCAGATGTGCCAGGATTATCAAATCTTCTAGAGCTAGATCCGTACCTGAATCCCTTCAAGGATGAAATATCAAGAAGGTAATTAATTTCTAACTTATCCTATAGCTACAAAGATTTTTTGCAGGTTACACATACCTTAAAAGCTCTATTTGGACCCCTCCCTATTAAGCCCCCTCTCTAGTAAGCCCCTCCTTTCTCAGTCAAAATTTTAAAAGCCTGCCTCTCAATTAAGCCCCCCTCCCACTTACATCAAACGCAAGAGAATACCAAAGTTTTTCCATTTATTAGCTAAAACAAGTTGGGATGTTAATTTTGATATGGTTTGAGATTAAAACTTTCTTGAATTTGTGTATTTGGCTTGCAAAAGTGTATGTTGATTCCGCCAAAATATGAGATAAAAGACCTAAAAAGCTATCATTTATAGCCTTGTCATTTGACTTTGTGAATAAACCCCCACCCCCGCCTCTTTAATAACCCTCCTCTCTTTTAAGCCCCCCTCTAGAGTCTCCAAAATTAAATAAGCCCCAGGGGGCTTAATAAAGCTTTTACGGTATTCTCAGCAAAGCAGAATCTTCCCCTCTCTAATAAGTCCCCTCTCTTTTTAGCCCCCCTTCTGGAGTCTCCAAAGTTGATTAAGCCCCCCCCCCTGGAGCTTAATAGAGCTTCTACGATTGAGCTCCTCAATAGAGCTCCTCAAGAAACAGTTTAGCTGAACAGTTTCAATTCGTATGTAAAGCCCAGTTTCCAGTCAGTGGAATTTTTCCGAGCGGGCGGACTTTTAAACAATCAAAAGTCATTCAACCTTAAATTTCTATTCAATTGCGAAGCGACATTTTCTGTCGTAAACAAAAGAATTTCCGCCCGCTCGGAAAATTCCACCGACTGGAAACTGGCCTTAATATATCATATCACCGTTGTAAATAATCATTGTAAAATAATCAGGCTCATAATCAATGTAAGTTTTTAGAGATATTACAGTAGGTTTGGGTTTTTTTTTCTTTTCCATTTAAGTTAATCAGGACACATGTTGATAACAGCACCACATGTTGAAGTGTTAATCCTGTATATATAAAGATTTGTATTATTATTATTAGTATTATTATATTATTATTACGGTAAGCCAACGATTAACAGTTGCACCTGGAATAGCATAAAACAATAAAGTTAAGATGAAGGGCCACTCTGCTACTGTGCTGCAATACTGGATTTATACCACCACAAGGCTGCTGCCTTGTGCCTTTTCTGTTAGGTTTTTACCATTTCTTCGCCTTTTTATGACTTAGACAACCAGGGCAAATAGATTATTTAGTTGTGGAATTTCTTAAGATAATCACATTAGAATTCATTGCACGGCTTCTGAATATCTGCAGCTTCCTAGATTATACCAACTTTTCAAATTGTCTCTTCTGCAAAATTCATACCGGGTGAGTCAGAAAAAACCAATTTTTATTGATGCAATTTAAGTCGCAAATTTGTTTCTTGAGAATTCATTGCATAGGAAAAAGGCTAACTTAGATATGAAAATGCATTTGGTTGAAATTGGTCTTTCCATTCCATAATTACAAGCGATTTTAGTATAATAGTGTTTCGCAAGATTCCTAAAATATACCTTCAAATAGCTCCATATTCATGCATGTGTGAACTTCTAAACCATGACAAACATACTGTTTCTCTACCAAAACATTGACACATTGAAACAAGGCATACATAGGAAGAACCTTCTGAATATCTGCAGCTTCCTAGATTATACCAACTTTTCAAATTGTCTCTTCTGCAAAATTCATACCGGGTGAGTCAGAAAAAACCAATTTTTATGGATGCAATTTAAGTCACAAATTTGTTTCTTGAGAATTCATTGCATAGGAAAAAGGCTAACTTAGATATGAAAATGCATTTGGTTGAAATCGGTCTTTCCATTCCATAATTACAAGCGATTTTAGTATAATAGTGTTTCGCAAGATTCCTAAAATATACCTTCAAATAGCTCCATATTCATTCATGTGTGAACTTCTAAACCATGACAAACATACTGTTTCTCTACCAAAACATTGAAACATTGAAACAAGGCATACATAGGAAGAACCTATTGTGTTTTATTTTGTATCCCTTGGGGACTATTCATCCAATAGACAATCATGCTAATGATGGCGGCCGCACAAAGCATGCTGGTAAAAAGCTCGCTGACGACCACCTATCAACATAAAAATTTTGGTCTGCCGTTTCGACTAGCTAGCTATGGTAAAGTTCCGAGCAAGTAATTACTGTAAACAAATAGGAAACTTTTGTAATTCAAACGCGAATCTTTAATTAAAACTTCAATTTGCATCAAAACTTTCCTTTTTCTGCTTCAAAGCAAAAAGTGGAAAGGCTTCCTTTCGAACCATGTTGCTTTTGAATTCAAGGTCGATTCAAATTTAAGCTAGCTAGTCGACACAGCAGAACAGAAATTTTGCGTCGCTAGGTGGTTGTCAGGGAGCTTTTTACCAGCATGCTTTGCAGCAAAACACAACAGAGTCTTTGAAGCTGCCATCTTTTTTTTTTTTTTTTATATTCATCTAAAATTTTACAATACATGTTACTACCTACTATACCTTCTAATTACTATACAACTATACAACACTACAGGGACGATACCAGGGAGAGCAAAAGACTATGACTAAGTTATCATTACATAAAACATGCAACTAGATTACAAATAAGTATAAAACTACAAACATGTTACACCTAAACGATTAAATACTGATAAATGCTAAAACATATCAACTACACTACTAACGATTTAAAAACTAATAGATACTATACTAGATTCTGTCTGACATTAGATGTCAGGTCAGGGTTGTGGTGGATGAAATATTGACACGAGCGCAAACTCGTTGTTGTAATTTTAATACAATGCCTGACATCTAATGTGAAACAGAATTTACAAAGAAAAAGAACATTTACGTTAAGGGACTTGGTGGCTGCTTAGTACTGAAGTTTCAAAAGATCTTAATCAAACCGACCAGTTTCGTGGATGAAACGTAAAGTCATTTCGAGTATATTTCTGTTCATGTCATTTGAAAGGTCTTGATCACCATATAACAAAAGCTGCGCCAAAGCATCATTTGAAAGATTGGTGATTTGTACAAATGGTCGTAATAATTCTACAATTCCAGCGAGAAGATCTTGTCGTTGAACATCAAAAGAAGGGCACAGCAACAAAAAGTGCTCCGTATCCTCAATGCCATCGCTTGTTGGGCACATTGGATTTATGGTATCCCTAAAATTATGCTTGAATTTGTGGAAATTTAACTTGCTGAGACCAACCCTAAGTTGGGTAAGATAGGATAATCCTATTGGATCGTGAATTCCAAAAACAGATTTTGCAGGGGGGCGGATTATTGATAAGAGATTTTTCTTAAAAACAGCAACAGAAGATGCAAGTCTCAATTCAGGCTCAAGCCTATTCCATTCGGATAAACAGTGAGGATAGAAGCTAGATTTGAATTTTTCTGTCCTTGCCGTTAATCGCCCAATGACATCCTGGTTGCGAAGGCGGTACTGCGGCTGATGAAAAGGGGGAATTGGACCTACTGTATACTCAGGGCTAAGGTTATTTATAAACTTGTAGAACAAGGTAAGGCGTCTACTCCATCTTCGGGAACTTAATGACTCCCAGCCAAGCTCTGTGTACAGCTTCTCTCGAGATGTTCCCCTCCATGTTCCTGTTACAGCCAAAGCAGCAGAGTACTGAACAGCCTCTAGCTTTTCCATTAAATTTGGTAGAATGATATTTTGACTGAATTCACATACTTTAGCAGGAATATGGTAAATAACATCACCATAGTCCAGGTGGGGTCGAACATAGAGCTTATATAATTCGTTTAGGGTATGCCTGGGCAGATATTTGGAGAGATATTTCAGCAAACCAATGCCCTTTCTTGTTTTAGAGATGGCAGATTTGATATGAGCTGAGAAAGATAGCTTTGAGTCCAGGATAATTCCTAAATGTTTATGTTCATTTACTTTCTTCACTGGCATGTCGTTAAAAAGGATCACTGGATGATCAAGTTCTCTTTTCTTCCTTGAAAATGTTAATTCAACAGCTTGTTTTTGAGGATCAGGATTAAATGACATTCTCCAAGTGTGAGCCCACTGTCCTATCAAATCAAGGTCATGATTCATATCATTGGCAGCTGTATTGGAATCTTCAACTACTGTGAACAATGATGTATCATCAGCAAATAACTTAACAATTGCACTTCAAGCCTATAGCTAGATCATTTATATACACAAGGAAAAACAAGGGTCCTAGAATAGAGCCCTGGGGCACCCCTGCCGAAATATCTCCCCAATTAGAACTCTGCCCATTCAGTACAGTCCTCTGCTTTCGATCCTTGAGAAAGCTTTGGATTAGAAAAAGAAGTTGTCCTGAAACACCACATCGTTTTAGTTTATGAATAAGACCATCGTGCCACACCCTATCAAATGCTTTAGAAATGTCGAGATACACAGAACGAACATCAAGAGGAGGATTACAGCCACCTTTACAGGATTGCAGGAGGAAGCTGCCATCTTTAGCGCTATTGCCTATTGCCATTGCTAGAAAGCAGAAAATTCTTAAAAACCATACCTTTTCACCAAAATAGCGATATCACAAAATTGCAGATAAATATTTCAGAACGGACGATATAAACAAACCAAAGTTCGATAACTAATTTAACCTTTCTTCTGCAATATAAAGATCTGACTTGTTTTTCACCAAAATATTGCTTGCTAAATACCCCACATTTTTTCTGACTCACCCTGTATATTTGTTACCCATATCTAGGGATCCATAATGTTCAAAAATATAGAACAATTGTTTGATATTTCACTTTTGCTTTGTCAGAAATATTCCTTATCAAACCTCCTACAGGACTCCTTTCTTGTTCCATTTCTATTGCATGATTTTACCTTTCCTTTACAGATACAGTGTATTGAAGCGACATGTAGATGGGATCAACAAGAATGAGGGAGGAATGGACAAATTCACACAATCATACAAGAGATATGGGTTGCAAAGAGTAGAAAATGGCATTATGTGCAGGGAATGGTGTCCTGGTGCCTCTGCAGTATTTATCATGGGAGAATTCAGTGAGCGGCTTTGATTTGTTGTGAGGCTGTTGCTTAAGTAATTTTTAGCTCCATTCATTTTTTAGATTTGAAATATAAGCTGAATCAAAACCAAAAAAATTGACAGATGTGATTAATAACATGTTGAATTTATTTCAAAATTTTCTTGATTGTAAAAATGTGTTATGTCTGCTTGAGAAATGCTTTAAATTGATCCAAGGTTGCTACCATATTTCTATTAACCTGCTTGTTGCCGAAATCACTTGAAACTATGGGAATGTAGCAACTTTTTCAACCAACTAAAATTTCTATGCAGGGTGTCCCAAAAAAACTGTCCCACTTTTAAATTTAAATAATGATATGAACCATTTTGGTATCATGTGAGAGCTGATACATGCAATTTTCTGTTGAGTCTATTGCAGTTCAAGTTTGGCAAATTTTAAGAAGCCCTTGCTTGAAGTTGTGGCTAATTGCATAGTATTATGAAATCTTGTCTTCTCAGATGAATGGAACAGAACATCACATCCACTAACTAAACGAGAATTTGGTGTCTGGGAATTATTTTTACCAGATTTAGAATTTGGAACAGAGCCAGTAAAGCATGGAACGAAGTACAAGGTAACAATCTGTAAATTTTTCAGGTACAACACATCTCTAATTGAACTGAAGATTACAGTACTTTACTGTTCTAGGGTATATACCAGGTGGACCAAAATGAACTGTACATGTTTGAAAATTTGGTATGCGGAGAATACTTGAAGTATGGAACTGAAGCAAAGTCTGGTTGATACCGGAAACGCTGACATATTTTTAGTGATTTTCTTCTATTTTTCTGAGCATTGTAAATATATATAGGTAAAATTGGATTTATGAAAATTCATTTACTTTGAAATGAGTGAAAATGGAAGAAGTAATCTCCTCACGTAGAACAACATGCAAATACATTTCATTTCCCTCTAGACTTAAAAGTGATTTTTAAAAAAGTATTAGATCATATGCGTTATTGCTCTTATAAAGATTTGATTCGTAACTCTTGAAATGAATGAAAAGTGACTGAATATAAGAATGACTGCTTTTAAATCCTTTTGTAGCTTGCATGAGATCTGCTTTTCAACTCAGAGTCTTAAAGGTTTTGCACACCATGAGACAAAAGCTAAAAATTTCAAGCTTTCTTCGCAAAAGGAAGTTCCCTTCTTCATCAAAGTTGCAGAAACTAGTAATCTAACACAAGGTAAGAAATTTGAAAACTTTCGATTTAGCAGTTTTTCAAAAAACTTCCTTTTTCTACTTTCCAACTCAGTTAATTGTCAAAGACAGGAAAGGCAATGAATTGGAAAGAATATCACCTTGGGCCAATTATGTGGTACAAAATCCGGAGACAAAGTTAATGGAACCAGTGTATTGGAATCCAGTGAAAAAACACACTTGGAAATATGGAAGACCAGGCCAAAGAGACAACCTAAGGATTTATGAGACACATGTGGGAATTTCTTCTGAAGACTATGCTGTTGCATCATACAAGCATTTCAAAGAAAAGGTCATTCCCCACATCTTGTATTTGGGTTACAACTGTGTTCAGATAATGGCAATTATGGAGCATGCATACTATGCATCATTTGGATATCAAGTGACAAGTTACTTTGCTCCGTCAAGGTGAGTAAATTAGAGAAAGAACAGTGGCGGACTCTAGGGGGTGAGGGGGTGTGATTGCCCCCCAATGTTGGAAAAACAGTGATCTTTTGTTTGAAAACAATAGGAATGAACAATGAATTTTATCCAAAACAATAGATTTGCCCCCAATATTTGCCTAAGTGTACGCCTAAGTATTAACTGCAGGTTCTTTTATAAGAAACTCAGATCAGCCTATAGTACTGAAAGTTTCTTAATTTCACATGAAAATTTCCAATTTTAGTAAGATTTTAGTAAACAAGGGGTGTGTGTCATCAAATTTCTCAAGGCTGCAGTGAGCTTTCATGGGTTTAGGCTAAACACATCTGAAACTTGTGGCTCGGAATCCAGTTATATCTCCAAAATCGTTAATGGTATGAAAAATCTGACTGCACTAGCTAATTCTACGGAGTCCAAACCTGTAGAAAATATTTTTTTATTCCATTAACAAATTCTCAAGACAAAAATTTACTAATTATGCTACCTACAAACTACTCTACAAACATTACAAGGACGATACCACCGTGAGCAATAGACTATGTCAACCTGGTAGCCATTACATAGAGAGATAAAAAGTACTGGGTGAATCAGGCGAAGTGCACTACCATTCCGCAAATTCGCACTCAGGGAACCACCCAACCGATTCGCAAAACAATTCTGTCAATGTGTCAAATATCTTCATTTGCAATGTATCTGCTATGCTATTCGCCTGTATTAGGGAGAGAAAGTCATAGTTTTTTAGAAGTTTAGCTTAGGCAAACCCTTTATAGCATTTCTTCTTTTATAGCCGTTATGGTACCCCTGACGAATTCAAAGAGCTGGTCGATGAATGTCACAAGCATGGAATTGTCGTGCTGTTGGATATTGTACATAGTCATGCATGTAAAAATGTTCTTGATGGCCTGAATTTGTTTGATGGCACTGATGCTTGCTTCTTTCATAATGGACCCAGAGGCTATCATCCATTGTGGGATAGCAGGCTGTTTGATTATAGCAAGTAAGTTAAAATTTGTTTAAAGCTTTTTATTGCTTGAACCAGTGGCGGACCAGACACTAAGAGGGGTGAGGGGGTGCGGTCACCCGCAAGCGATGGGGAAAACAATGTCCTTTTGTTTGAAAACAATAGAAATAAGCAATGCTTTTTTACCGAAACAATAGCTTCGCCCCCCCCCCCCTCCAATATTTGGCAAAGTGTCTGCCACTGGCTTGAACTTAATTTCAGCCGTTCATCGATAATACGCGAAGTAGACAGCTCAAAGCAAATTTTCCTTACACGATTGTGCTCCAAGACTTCTTCGCAGCATATAATGATACAGTTAATTTGCTTATCGATAGTTCTTAGTTCAAGGTCTGATAATCCACCATATAGAGTGGTAAATTTCCAACTTAATGCTCTGTTTCATTGAAACTCAGATAAAAATTTCTTAAGTAACATTTTGTAAAAAGGGGCTACGACAACAGGGTCCATTGGGACCCCTCCGACGTGAAACACAAAGAGGAAGCTAATTTTGCCTGTGGTTAAAAGTAAAGCCTGGTTTCCATATACTCTCAAGGAGTCGCAAAGAGTCGCAGTGAGCCGCAATAAAAGTGATCAAGTTTGGTTGCGACTCTCTGTGATCATATGGAAGCCGGCTAAAAAATTTTTTGCGACTCCTCGCCACTCCTTGTGTTGGCTGTCGCAAGCAGTCGCAGAGATAGAAAATTTTCTATCTCTGCGACTCATTGCGATTCGCTGCGATCCGTTGCGATTAATGAAAACCACTGTTCACAATTTTTCGTTGCGATATCATCTGTATTGTTTTTGGGATTAATCCCACTTCTGTCGTCAACATTTCACTCTTCAGGGTCACAAAAATTTCAACTCCTTGCGACTCACTGCGACTCTCTGCGACTCCTTGCGATTATATGGAAACCATAGGCTTAAATGAACGGAGTTAAAAGTAGCTTAGCAAGAGGGACTGGGGGACTGGGTCAATCTAAATAAAACCTATTGTACTTGATGTTCTCAATCGATGAAAACAATAGGACGTAAGTGGCGCGTGTCATTCTTTTGTGCTATGTTTAGACCAGATCGCTATATTAACGTTCATTTACTTTAATGAACCAAGTTTTTAGTTTGGTCGATAAGTTGTACGATTGTGTAAGGACCAAAATGATTTTAGATATGCTGAACATACAGGCAATCTATAGACAAGAATTTTTCTAATTTTCGTAACGAAGGATGCTATTGAACTGCAGGAAATTGTTTTCAGATTCAGTTTCTAATTCGCAATCTTTAAAGACAAATGACGGAGATATAAGGCGACTTAAATCAGGGGCCTGGGCAATCCAAATATAGCCTATGGTATTCGATTGTATTTGATGACCTCCGGAGATTATCAAATGTACTGTACAATGAAGCCACTCAGACATCTTCTGTCCTATTTTTAAACTAGGCGCTATATATCCGTCATTTGTCTTTAACATGCTATATAACCCGGTTTCAGGCAATGAGTTTTAATCTTTAAACCATGGGCGTTAAGAAACGCGGTAGTTATTCCTACAAAAAAGAAAATTTTCCTCCCTGTGTCCCTATGCCCAATCCTCCTTGTGTCCCTATGCCCGTGAAGGTTGTTATTGTTGTGCCTGGTTTTCCTTGTTTACCTGTGTTCTCACGGGCATAGGGACACATGGAGGGAACAAATTTTGTAGGAATAACTACCGCGTTTCTTAACGCCCATGTTTAAACTACAAAATTAAAGCAGTGAGACTGATACAAACGAAATGTTTAGGATCAATATCATAGTCAAATGTTGATGATTTTTCAAACAGCAATACATCAGTTAGGGTCCCGTAGTATGCAGTCTGAGGAATTTTTGATTTTTTTACAGCTGGGAAGTTTTACGTTTCCTACTATCAAATCTGCGTTTTTACATGGACGAGTTTATGCTAGATGGCTTCAGATTCGATGGTGTGACGTCAATGCTGTATCATGACCATGGTTGTAGTACTGGTTTCAGTGGCGATTACAGAGAATACTTCGGCGTACATGTTGATACTGAGGCACTAAGTTATCTGCAGTTGGCTAATTACATGCTGCATGAGTTGTATCCAAATTGCGTCACAATTGCAGAGGTAAAAAATATTTTGAGGCATTTGATTAACGTTTGTCTAAATCTCATTCATTCATTCATTTCTAATTCTTTAACCACGGTTAGACTTTCTTCATCTACCATTTTAAAGCATATAACCTGATGGATGACCATAACATATAATCAATTATCGCTCTGACTGCTTGCTTTTCAAGAAAGACTGCTTTTCAATAATCGTTCAGAAAGCCTGCTTTTCAAGAAAGACTGCTTTCAGGGGGCCGTGCAAGAATCTTACAAATTAAAGGTTTATGAATAAAAAGTAAAATCCTACTCTAATTGCAATAATGAGCAATACTAAATTAAAAAAGAAAATACATGTTAAAGACTACTTTAAAGCGTCTTTAAACGCTTTGAACGAGGATGCCTAGACTCATTGCAATCGTCGTAGTTTCGCTCCTTGATGGACTGATAATCGCTACAACTACGACTCATAATCAAACTATTCGAAAAATCAGCCAAAAATTGATGACCTCGTTTTGATGCCGGGCGCTTAGGGCTTAAAAGGGCCTAGGCCAATTCAATAAGATTCCAACTCACCGATTCTAAAAGCCTTCAAATTCATGCTTCATTAAGATTGTAGAGAAAACAAAACCTACCAGTACCAAGATTAGTCCTTTTTCTATGTATAGCTTGGAGATTCCTTCACTTTGACATTGAAAACCTGCTTTTAAAATCCAAATTGCCCTTCAGATTTCACCACGGCAATCCTCGCAGCTTTCTTCGGCTATTGATGAATTGATGATGGGAGGCTAAAGGAAGGCTAATCCTGGGAGCGAGGTTGAAATGTTGATTTCCCATTGGTCAGTTTGGGCATAGTCGACTAATATTTGGAATACTTCAATCTGATTGGTCGCGCCCGCATTCTGGCGCGTTTGGCCGGATTTTCAGATAGTTTGATTATCAGTCCCAGTTGAAGCGGAGTGCCTTCATCCAATTCAATAAACAAAGCGAAACTGGGACTGAGGTAGTCAGTCTAGAGGATGCATGCTTGACCTCCGAATCCAAGAGGTTGCAAATTCCAGCACCACGATATGAGAATGCTCGCTGACCATTACATATTTTCATTAATGGGACTTGGAGATCAGTTACAGTATTTCTCAAATTTTTCACACTACATGTCGAATTTTTTGTGAAAATTTCTTATAATGAATGTTCTTTGCCAGAGAAGATAACGTCATGCAAAATGCCCGATCAACTTTATCATATTTGTTAAGAACATTCAGAAATCAACTGTATGTCATCTTCAGCTGATTTTCTCTTTATTCCATATGTAATCAATAATAGTGCTCTAAACAAAAATTCACTAGGATTTCTAAGGCACTAAGCCCCTGTTTTGATTTCTAAGTTTGAGCACAAGACCAACTTATACTGCGATAGATCTTTCCCCTTCTATCCAACCCCTTAAGTCAGAACGATAATTGATTGAAAATTCCGACCCTAGTTCTCTGCTAGGGAACATTGCTTTTTGGCAGACTTTAGGTAGGGTGAAGCCCCAAAGACGTTACAATGCGTTTGAAAAGCTATCAAAATATTTCCTCATTCTAAAGTTTCAGTTTTCTTGCCTGAGTAATATGTTATGGTCATCCATCAGATTATTTGCTGTAAAATTGTAGATGAACAACCAAAAACTTTTAGGGCATGGCACACTATGGCCTTTACAAGTTGTGTTATCATTACCTAATACACGCTTAAAGTCATAGGTCTGAGTCATGCAAGAGTCGTTCTAATTTCTGATTCCCCCAAAAATTTCTTAATTAATAGGTTTCTTAACTCCATCATTCCTGGCTGATAAACAATGTCAAAATTATCTTGCAGGACGTAAGTGGAATGCCTGCACTATGTCGCCCAGTACACGAAGGGGGAGTCGGATTCGACTACCGACTTGGCATGGCCATTCCCGACCATTGGATCAAACTTTTGAAAGAGAAAAGCGATGACCACTGGAACATGGGACATGTCGTACACACCCTAGTAAACAGACGACATGGAGAAAAGACAATCGCATACGCTGAAAGTCATGACCAGGCATTAGTCGGAGATAAGACTCTTGCATTTTGGTTGATGGATAAAGAAATGTATACGAATATGTCAAATGCGACTGAATTAACGCCGATTGTTGGTAGAGGAATCGCACTGCATAAAATGATCAGGTAAGATTTTTAGCAGATTTTGAGATATTTTATTTCTTTCATGCCTTACCATTCTTAGAGAAAAATGCTCTAACTATGTACTGCTTGAACATTCATGGAATTGTTTTAAGTGGTACATGGCTTCGTAGTTCGCGATCCTGCCATCTGCAGAACGTCGTGAGTTCGGGTCCCGTGGAAGTAAGACCAGTAATACCAGTAAGTAAGTAAGACCAGCCAATCGCCAGGCATACGTTCTGTTTGGTTCTCCATTCGGATTACACTTTGAATTTTTTTAGATGAGGTGCCAATCAGGGTGGTCTGCTCCGCTACGAAATAGGATATTAGAAGATAACTTAAAGTGAGACAGGATACGAGAAATAATATTACTTAGATAGGAGAGTTTGTCACGTCAAAATCGGGGCCTTTTATTTGAAAACTTCAAGTCAGTTTCTGATTTTCTTCCAAAGCCTGCTAAAGCAGCGGGAATAGTTTTCATCAAGTTTTTTTCTCAATATTTCCGCTTTTAGCACGTATTATCTTTGACCCCTTAACGGCTTAGCCCTTGGGCCATTTATTGATTCACCTGGAAGATGTCTCTTCAAATGGAAAAAGACTTGTCGCAGAAGATTGGAGGTAAAAACAGGGGTTCAATCGAGGAAATGTGCCAGTTAGCCTTTCAATAGATGATTCTTCGTTCCATCAAGCTCTAACTCATTATGGAATTTTCCTGCCACAAAGAGATATTTCAGACTTTTCTGCGACTGTAGATCACATGATCTGATGCTTTTAATATACGCAGCGGTATCATATTTTAAAGAGAAGTAGCATTGTTATTACAAATATTTTGAACGATAAATTTACATTGCTTAACGCTATCCACAGGAGGCCCAATCGCATATTAATGTTTAGATCTGATCTCTAATCTCTACTCATGGACTCTTCCTGCCGCTTGCCGCTATGAAACCATAGGCTATTCAGTTCAATACAACTATTATTATTATTATTATTATTATTATTATTAATTTATTTAAAGTTGGCTTTTTTAATGGAATAGCTAAAAGCTAATTAAGGCCAACTAAAAAGTCTGTTGCTGTTGTTGTACTGCAATAACGCAACATTATTGCTTGTGTACTGTATTGTGTACAGTAGTACAGTAGTACAGTACAGTAACAGTACAGTAGTAAGAAAAATAACGCTCTCATTAGTAATTAGTAATTATTTTTATTACTACTGTTACTGTACTGTACTACTGTACACAATACAGTATACAAGCAATAATGGGAAGAGTCCATGAGTAGAGATTAGAGATCAGATCTAAACATTAATATGCGATTGGGCCTCATGTGCGCTATCTACACGCTTCTAATGATTAGAGCATTTTAAAATATAATTTCCCTTCACAGTAAACCATTTCCATTTCAGATTGATAACAATGGGCCTAGGTGGCGAAGGCTATTTGAATTTCATGGGCAACGAATTCGGTCATCCAGAATGGCTGGACTTTCCACGTCGAGGAAATGGTGATAGCTACCATCATGCTCGAAGGCAATGGCATTTAGTGCACGAAGGCTTGTTGAGATATCGATTCTTGAATGAATTTGATAAAGACATGCAGCATCTGGACGATAAATACCACTATTTGTCATCACCACAGGTTAGTGTATGATTCTATTGCGAAACAGTTCTGAAGATTTCCCTCCTAAGATATGTTTCGAATGTTTTTGGTACCCAGAAAAATTATTCACGAAACATAAATCCAAAGTTTCTAACAAGACAATCATGAAATGGAGAAAAGAAATTAGCTCGAGGCAAAGGTCTTTCCTGCAGCAATCGTTTATGCGCTACTTGGTAGGGTGGTAGTTTTGAAAGAAACTAAATGGAATTCATTTTTTGTGCCGTAGACTTGCCAAGACTGCAGTTAAGATCTCTTCTATGTTAAAATGTGTTCTGGTGATACAAGAATTTAGAATTGCTTTGAAAAGTGAATTTAGGGGTTTACTACCAGGTGTCCCAAAAAAAGTACTCCTGTTTGAAAAATCACCAAAATTTTATCACACGGCCGATCTTTAAATTTCTTTTTTTGGCAAATAGATCAAAGACCAAATTGTTTTCCCAGGTATAGCTGATCTTGTGATTGGTTTTAAAATTAACAAACTTAGCTCTTTTTTTAGGGCTGCCAGGTTTTGAAGAATATTGCAAAAATCACTGATGATTGCTAGATTAATTTCTTTTTGTATATTAAGCTTCTAGTTTGGTCATAAATGTCAGAGAGAAACGCAAACTATCATTGTAGACTTGAAGGACAATGAAGAATCTCAAAATAATGGCTCTAAGGCAAGATTTACGATGTTGCTTGAATAGTATAGCTCAGAATAAAGTTTTTCAGTCAGTTATTTCATACCCTTGCATAATTGAAAACAAACATTTTATCATCTTTAAATGTATTTGGATCATTAACAAAAGAGATAAAAAAGAAAATTTTATGATAGGTTTGATAATCGAGTTTTTGTGATTTTTTTAACGCGAGTACTTTTTATTAGGATACCCGGTAGGAACCTAACTGCGTTACAGCAGCTTAATTGAGATTTCTCCATATCCTTATTAAACAGGAAAGTTGTGTCCTTAGGGAAAATTTTTCATGGTGACAGGTTATTAAATTTCACTTGGAAGTTTATTCTAAAAGTACCTTCTGCGCTTTGTCAGAATTTTTGTAATTTTTTTCTTTTTCTTTTGGTTCTCTAGGCCTACGTGAGTCGTAAGGATGAAGGAGACAAAATTATTGTTTTCGAAAGAGCTGGTCTTCTCTTCATTTTCAACTTTAATCCAACAAAAAGCTACACTGATTATCGAGTAGGAGTAGAGAAACCTGGAAAGTATCCTTTTCCAATTCTTGCAAGGGCGCCTACCTTGTATGAACTGGGTTTACTCGCAGTCCTGTGTTTGTGACATAGTACACACAGCAATTGCTGTCCTGTTGTCCTTCAATCCGAACCAAACGACGTACGATGACGTAAGAATAATTTTATGGTTTCAAATTCAGGTGTTGATGTAATACGATATGAACTGTTATAAGAGATGACAATAGGGAACCAGACAGCGTGATTTTTGAATACCACCGCAAGTAAAGAAAATATAGTTTCCTTATGTACACATGGATTAACAGGACAGCAATTGCGCCGTGTACTATGTCGAAAAAACAGGACTGCGAATAAATCCAATTCATACAAGGTAGGCGCCCTTGATTCTTTCAGTCATAGTATTTCCTAATTATGATGTATACGAGACCAAGCTTGCTGGTTTGGTTTCAACTTGCTTTTAACTTGCTCAAAGTTAAGATTGTTTTAGTCGCTCAGTCACTCTGCAAAAATACGTTGTATATGTGTTTTAATCACTCTGCAAAAATACGTTGTACAGGGTTTTCCAGAGAAACCTTTGAACCGAATGATTTAGTTCAATTGAAAATGCACAGAGTTATGGGTCCACAGGGCCACTGAAGCTAGAGCATATTCGGCCTTTCTGGGCATTAATTAGGAAATCATTTGTGTTAGGGGCACTGGAAAGGAACGATCATTGGCAGTCCTGGTCGGAGTATTGCTTAAAAGGGCTCCATTGCCAAAATGTAAAAAAATCTGTCAACACCGTTGTTTCAGGCACGTGTCAATTGTCTTGTACAGTTTGTTTGGTGGCTTCACCCACTAAAAATCCAATTATATCTGATCAATCGTAAAAGATATGAATGTTTGGTTTGTTCCTCTGTGTAGTACAAGGATTTATCTTCAAAATAACGCTTTCATTTTGAAAAAAAGAAGATGAAGGTCTGTGTGATGTTGCCTATCAAAAAACTGCAAAATCACCGTTTCGACCAAGGGTTGTAGAGGTGGAGGCATATTTTTCACTATTGCTTCTTTAGTCTTACTGTTGTAGCTTATTGCTACTCATAAGATTTTGCCTCCATTTGCTCCTGAATGGAACTTAAGTGGGCCATGTTGTCTATTTTTTGGGATGTGGCGGTTTACTTTGTGTGGCCTTTAGTTATTTGCATTTTCGTGATATTATCTTTAACAATTATACCAGATATAACTTAGTGTTAAATTCTGACGACCCAAGGTATTGTGGCCACAGCAGACTTGATCCAAATTGTGATTATTTTACAGAGGGTTTTAAACACGATAACAGATCAAACTCGATAAAGGTAAGTGACTAACCTTGCAGTGTGTGTTGTGAAGTTCTTTTTTTTATAGTCTAGATATATTCCATTAAAATTTACAATGCATGATACTTATAACACTACCGATAAACTATTTTACAATACCACAGAGACGATACCACAGGGAGAAGAAGATTAGGACTACCCTGTTTCTATCACAAGCCTCTCCAATAAAGACTTAGCTTTTATTGACACGATGTTGCTATGATTTGAAACCGCTTTAAAGTGAACCATATGATAGCAGTAAGGTAAACGGTGTTGCCTCTAAGAGCAAAAGAATTGTTAATGGAGTGCCACAAGGCTCATGCCTGGGTCTACTTATCTTTCTGATCGTAAATCAATTGTTAATGGAGTGCCACAAAGCTCATGCCTGGGTCTACTTCTTCTTTCTGATCGTAAATAATTTGGCTGTATCGCTCTGACTGGAAATAGTAACACCATGTTATCCATGTCTAGTAGAGTTGTGCGTTTTATGTCCAACTGGCAATCACACCCTTTTCATTTCGTAAATCTTTGAAGTGATTTTCATATCGGCATCTTGTGGATGGAATGTCTGTTAGGATTTTTGCGTTTTTATTTCGTACCTGCATTATATTTTAACAGGAATTTAAATAATTTTTTCCTCCTTTCAGGTGTACATACCTTGCAGAGTGGCTTTGGTTTTAGCAGTGACTGACTGAATACCATCCTAGATCTGTGGTATACCATCCTAGAATCTGTGGTATATGCTTGCTGTTGAGTTGCGCTTATCCGTGGCTTAAGTCGTCCCCTTCGGGACCCCGCATCCAATTTCCTCTCGTGCTGGTAAGGTACTTAGTCAAAGGAAATTAGTACACCTATTGGACCTTGTCCACTGCTAGGCATTTTATCTTTTGGTAATAAGTTGGGTTGATTTTGCCGTTATTAGATTGATCTACCGGGTGTTCAGAAAACTTTACAAGTTTGAAAATTCAGTAAAATTTGATTATAGTTATGTTACGTGTTTTATGTTATCACAGGAAAACCCAATGATTTAAGGTAAGGGTTACAATTTCGAAACTCCACTTATTTTCTAATTCGTTACACTCAAACGAAAATAACTTTATTTACTGATCAACACTATTCTAATTACGTTACAAAAACTAACAGTCTAACACAAGATATAAACTTAAGGTATAGTAGGCTCAGTCTAGTGAAAACATGACGAACGCAGTGTCGAGTACCATTCTAAAGTCTCGTCATACTTTTACTTTCAAGATATGGGTGGGAGGGGGCGGGGTCCGGAATACAAAATCACTATCGAACTGCCATATTCCTAGCTCGTGTCAACCTTATATACTACATATTCCCTTGGGTCATTCCTAAGCAGTACTGCATTTTAAAAGCCAAGCTCTAGGGGGAACCTTTTCCACTCCTTACGTCCCCTGAGATCAGTAAATTCATTAACATTGCTCAGAACCAGGTCTTTTAGTTTGCTTTTGAGTGGCATTGCTCATTTCAGCAAGGCTATTTTTATAACTTGATATAATTTGTTTCTTGTAATAACTGAGCAGCGAAGCTTTAAATACTAGTTAAAAAATTGAATGTTAATGCTTTTTCAAACTTTAGCAATCCTATCAGACACCCGGTAATTATTAGACACTGATGGCTAAAGCGTGTTCTTCTAGTGTAGAAGATATGCGAAACAAGTGCCCACTTTTAACTTATCATGCAAGAAACACGTTCCCATGTTTAGAGAATATCTCAAGAATAGAACAGAAATTTTGTTTCAAAATCCACCAATACATATGCAACACATCGTACGTACAAGCTCAACGTAAAGTTTTAAACATTAGAATTTTCGTCTCCTCGAATTTTGTTTATTCACAAACTGACAAAGTAGTGAGGTGTGGTTTTGGTAACATAGGCTTCGAATCTTTGCAACACTTTAGATTAATCATGTAAAATGTTATTGCCTATTTCTCTCAAATGAATTGCTCGAAGGGAACTTTCAGTAATTTGCCATAATTCCAGAGACAGCATTTTTGATATCATCCATGTTTTTGGAATTACAGCGTTTTTTTTTTTATGAAAGGATGTGGGAGAGCATTTATCTAAAGCTTTGACAAACATTAAAAGCACCATAAATTCTAAACTGAGGGAGGAAAATCAATTTGATCGATACAAGAAAACGTCAGTTTTTGAAGGTCTACAAGATGGTAGTTAGCAAAAGTCTATAGCTTTTATTGTTTAAGATTTAGCAATTTGATGACGTCGCAGCTTAAAAAAACTAGAAGAAATTAAAAAAAAAACCTATAATTCTGAAAATAATGGTGATATCAAAAATGCTCCCTCTGGGATAATGGCAAATTACCTAAAGATCCCCTCGAGCAATTCATTTGAAAGAATGGGGCAATAAAATTTTACACTTATATCTTTGTAAAGATTCGACGCCTATGCTGGTTCTGGTATCCTGCCTTTCGTGGTATCAGTGGTTTGAGCTCCTAGTTAGGTGTCTACATTATACTTTCGCTACTTACTTTGCATACATTATCTTCCTGTGCCTCTAAATTTGATTACCAGTGTAAGTTTAGAGTTAGTTAGACTTGCTTCAAGTCTATTCCGTGGTTTATCAGCGCTCAAAAACATAATGACCACTGCGGGGACGTAAGCCATGAAGAGGGCGCTGCGAGGGATAAACGAGAGGAAAACGTTTTCCTCTCGATTCTTCCTCGCAATTAGTGGCGGACACTTTGCCAAATATTGGGGGGGCGAAGCTATTGTTTCGGTTAAAAAGCATTGTTTATTTTCATTGTTTTCAAACAAAAAGTCTTTGTTTTACCCAACATTGGGGGTGACCGCAATTGGGGGAACCCAACATTGGGGGCGAGGGGGCGACCGCACCACCTCGCCCCGCTAGTGTCCGCCATTGCTCACAATGTCCTCTTCATGGCTGACGTCCCCGCATTGGTCATCGTGTTTTTGAGCGCTCATAAACCACGGAATAGACTTGGAGCAAATCTCAGAGTTAGTCCAATTAGTTCTAATTTTCCTGGACTGGATTGTTAGACTTATCAATTAGATCTACACTCGTTTGGTGCGCAATGAAAGAGAACTGACTACTCGCTTTCGTAATGCGATTCAATAACAATCTATTTGATGTTTCCAAATCTTCAATGATCATAAATAAGAAGGATTTCAATTAAACCATGGGTGTTAGACACTGCATGTGTGCTTTTATGGAGAAGCGCCGCAACGCCGCAACTAATATGATTCTGCGGAGGAAAACATTTCTCTATGTAGTTCTGTGGAGGAGGTAAACTTTCAAAATGGCGGCTGGCACAAGGATAGGAAACGGAATCACTCTTATCATGAAGGCAATGTAAGTACAGCTGCGGTGTCTAACTACCCATGATTAAACCCTGATCTTTTGAAAGCTTAAGTACTTTTTAAGGGTCGGAGGTAAAAGTTTCTAAACGAATAACAATTTTGCTGTCCCAATTAAACATGCTGTCATATTTTAAAGATTTATTGCTAACCATGGTTCTTTGCGCGCCGAATACAAAGCAAAACAAACAGAACCTAGTAAGCCAGAAGCAACGTTCATATCATACTAAAGTCGACTTTGGGGCCGCAAAGGATCAAGGTGAGCAATGGGTCTTTAAGGGTTTTACAGGAATTAAAAAACATTTAGAGACATTATCTGTCTAAAGATGTCACATCGATCTTTAAACTGTCGGCTGTTCAAGCATTAAATTGCCGGTGATCTTCATTTCAAAGAGCTAGGGGCTTACGAAAGTTTATCCATTTATTTTGACGCCTTTTTGATGCTCGGAAATATGTCTTTTTAGAAAATTTAAAAAAGTTTTCAATCATTTACATCATTAAAGGGAGTTGCCAAAATCCTTGCGTTGTAGTTTGCAGTATAATAATAATAATAATAATAATAATACACGAATTTTTATACAGGAATAACCTATCAGTATGACAAGCATACTGTTATCATCAGGGTCCTGTGCCTAAGGAAATATACAAACTAAAAGGAGTAAAATTAAGCTAGCTAAAAAATTATACTGCCAATGCCAATTTTACTCCTTGGAAAAGACAATAGCTTGCTTAGGTTTCTGCCAAGGCTTTCTTTGGACTATCTACCCATTTACCTGGCAAAAACGTAAACAAAATACTGTAATATTTGGCCAATTTTGCACTATATTCTTTGGACAGCGCTAGTCCACTTCTTCAAATTCTTAAAGANGGCAAGTGCTAAGCCAAAAGTTGACCATGATGCCAGGGCAAGAAGACGCTCTGCCACAAAGAAGCATGAAGAGAAGGGACATGGTGGTGCAGATGGTAAAGAGTCTGAAGGGGCACCAAGAGTTGTTCCAGCTAAAGACAGGAAGATATCCCATTCAAAGGATGAACCAGGGCATAGACGAGCTCATGGGACTGATTCTCATGTGCCAGGAAGGGGAAGGGCAGGGTCTCGTGGCAAGGATGATGCATCACATAAAACTGATTCTCATGTAGGAAGGGATCGCAAAGGATCACATAAGGAAGATGCATCTAAGGCAGCAGATAGCACTCAAAAAGCTAAGGTGTCCCACGGAAAGGAAGCTGGAGCCACAAGAGCTAGGACAGCTTCACATGGCAAGGATGATGCACACAAGGCAACTGAGCCACATGCAGGTACCAGCAGAGCTAGGACAGCATCCCATGGTAAAGAAGATGGTCATAGAGCACGTAAGGCATCTCATGGCACTGCAGCAACTTCTGAAAAAAGAAGTGGCTTTGCAGCTAAAAGAGCTTCAACTGTTGCTGCACCTACGGCTGATGATAAGAGAAAGGATTTCAAGCAAAGAGCAACGTCTGTTACAAACCAGTCAGGCCAAGCCACCACAAAACCAAGGTATGTTGAGCTATTTTCTTCAGTGGTTAACTCTTGCATTGAACTCAAAAAATTTCAGATGAATAAACCCCCGACAAAATATCTTCAGCAGAAAATTGTTTTTACATTTTTTTCATGGAATTTCAGATGTCTTTAGAGAAATTTCACGCAACAACCTGGTGTCCCAGAAAAGTATACAGATTTGGTCGACCCTATAGCGATGAGAATTTAGCGGGAATCAATCCGAAATAATTTTTAAAACATCCCTCCATAGTCAGCTTGAACATAGATACCTTGTTTGCAGATATTAGTGCTTTGAGAGCTGAAATATTTAGTCTTCAAAGGACAAATTTGCCTCCAGCTCCAAACCAGAGCTTTGTGTTTTGGCCTAAGCAAATTATTGAAGGACAGCGAATAAGTCAACAATAGACTTGAACAACTGTGAAAAATTAAAAACTGCACAACAGATGGGTTTCACAAAATATGATTTACGTGACACTCATCATCAAGGGAGCTCCGCAGTAAACTTCATGAAATAAATTTTTGATATTGAAGTGAATGAAGTTTACTTCAGAGGTCCCTTGATGATAAGTGTCACGTAACTAAAATATATTATCCACAAACAAGGTATCTATGTTCAAGTTGACTATCGAGGTATGTTTTAAAAAATTTTTTCGAATTGATTGACGCTAAATTCTCATCGCTATGGTCGACCAAATCTGTATACTTTTTTTTTGGGACACGCGGTATACCAAGAACAATCTATTTGCTGTCTTCTTAGCTTGTTTATAATAAAAATGTTTATAGTTTACAGATTGTCCTTCAAGTTAATTTTTCAAAGTGGTTCGATCAGAAATTCCCCTTGAATAATAATTTTTGTGAAGGGTTAGAATGATTGCCAAATCAGATTTAATTGAAAAATATAGAAGTGTTCTTTCACTAAGCTCTCTCGGCTCATGCCGTTTCTGTGCAAAATGCTTCATGAGCAAAAAATTGCTTTTTGTAAAAGAATAAAGTCAAAAAGATTCGTTTGTGATTTTTTCTGTGCAGCATAAAGTTTTGGATAGTAAATAGTTTGGACCACGAACGATTTTGAAATTTTGAAATTTTTGAAATTTTGAAAATGTTCGAAAATATTAAAATCCTAATTTGTTTGTGTTATTGTGGGAAAAGATAGGGGGTGAGGGCTGTGGTCTTCCCCAATTGGAGAGAACAATCACCTTTTTTCTTTTAAACAAAGAAAGTTTTAAATGAAACAAAGCTTTGCCCCTCAATATTTTAGCGAAATTTCCACCACTACTTTGCTCACATCCCAAGTAAGAATTTCCATGAAGAATTTGAAAATTAAACCTCAAAGTATCTGACAAAATATACACTCAGTTGGTTCCTTTCAAAGAAATTCGTCTGTGCAGATTTTTTAAACCTAGGCCCCAGACCCTATAAGCATTCTCCAAATTCAGTTGTTTGCGATGGCACAATTTATTTTTTTTCAATGTTTTTGTGGTATGTATTTGTTCTGAGGCATGGGCTTGGTATTTTATGTTTGCTAGAAGTTGGAAGAAGTTCTAAGGAAAATAGGAACTGAAAGAAAACTGCTGCCAACAGTTAGAAAGCG
Source organism: Aurelia aurita (assembly GCA_004194415.1). NCBI lineage: Eukaryota > Metazoa > Cnidaria > Scyphozoa > Semaeostomeae > Ulmaridae > Aurelia > Aurelia aurita. The sequence continues at coordinate 238,247 of REGM01000171.1, forward strand.
GCAGGTGGAATTTTTGGGAGATATAATGAGAAAAGGAGGTTTAGATAATTTAACGCTCACAGGACGCATTGAAGGGAAGAAAAGCAGAGAAAGACCACGGTTAAAATACTTGACGAGTTTGAGCACATGGATGGCAGATTGTGTACCAGAAGGACAAAGTGGGAGTTCGAAAGACAAGAACTGCTGAAGAAAACAAAGGAAAGGAAACTGTGGAAAGACATGATCGCCCACGTCTTGAAAGGACATGGCACATAAAGAGAGAGAGAGAAGTTGGATGGAGCTAGTTTCATGGGAGCTAGATCATGAATTACTCAAATTCTATTGAGATATTTTTTATCAATAAGGGAGACTGTTGCTGGTAAAATTTACCCTGACAATTTGCTTGCTATCAAGTGCGACACATGTTCTGAAAATCTGTCATTTGCCTGAACTTTAAGTTCATGTTGTTGTTATTTTTGCCTCTTTGATGCCAATCCAAGCCCTAACTAAACTGAATGAACAACGCCTTCAATCTCTATGAATTGCTTGTCACTTTCAGTTTCAGAGCGAAATCAATCTGTGTGATTTCCTTGTCACACTCGGGTCACTCGCTTAAAGATTAGAAACCTCAGTCCCTCAGTTATTCCAAGTTTCATGATCTGATTGTGCAGTTGTAGTTTCGATGGCAACAACAAGCCTCTGCCGAGGAGAAATGACTGCTTCGCCTTCGCTTCTCCATGTATACTTGTATTTACCAGCGAACTATCGAATAATATTTGCCATATTGTAAACCTCCTCCACAACTCTCTTGAGCCTGATTCTGTTCAAAAGGTTACCAAGGATATAGTCCAGAAAAATGCTCAACCTTCCTCCAGATAAAATAGATTTTCTCTAGAACCTTCCTCATTTTTGAATAGAATATGGTGTGTTTTGGGTGTGGCATAAGTTATTCCTTTGTTTTTAGAAACCTTCCTCGCGGTCAGTGATCGTGCGACCGTAATGTTTTCCTGACTCTGGGATATGACACATCAATCTACGGTGTCCTATTCTTTGTTAGCCTGTGAGTGTTAGCCAAGAAGCTGCGGGAGGAGAAACCTCTCTGAGAAGAAATCAGTAGGGTCTGCACGCAGGCTAATTCTTTATTGCAATCCGAAAGCAAACTCGCTATTCTGTGCTGAAAACCTGGTTTGGAAACCAGACCAAACACAAGAGGGCGTGGAGAACCCTGGTCAACCCCAGAAGTGCCGATGGCTTTGTGCTAACGAACAATATATCATTGAGCAACACTCTTCGTTGAAACAATTATACTGTTTAACCTTGGGTCTATACGTGTCTGAAAAGCCATTTACAAAAGCCTTGCTACTTCCTCTGTTCACCGCAGCTTAAGACAATACATGAGTTAGCCCATAAGCTCTGTTTAGAACTGTTAACTTTGCATTCGCGTTTTGTTTCGGAAGAAAGAAGAGGCCCTCAGAACAGCACTGAGAATTGTTAGTTTATCAACAAACGTGTTTTCGGAAGAGAATTGGCATTGTTCTTTTATATTGCAAGAAAAACAGACAATTATGAATTTAATGAAATTTCGTGAATCATTGTGGAGTTCCAGATTCGTTAAATTGTGAATTTGAAGATAGAAATTGGAAGTAAATTTACAGTATTGGCATTTAAATCGGATCTGACATGTATGTATGAATTTAACTCTTTCTCTTCCTATTGTTTTCACTTTCAGCCTTTCTCTCGATGACCAAAGCAAACGCTACTGTTTCTTTACAGTTTCTACAACGAACTACGGACCAAGGGAATACAGTAAAAACGCGCATATATGACCTTTCTTGAATAAGAACCTACAGCCTGAAATCTTCAATATTTACTCTTTTATGTAAGAACCTTTTGACCCTAATTTTTGTAAAGGTTCTTATTTGGAAGAACAAATGCATTGATATAGTTCTCAACTGTTACAATCCGAAACGTTAATCTGATTATAGAGTAAAATATAAAAAAATTATATTGCTCCTTGATCATCTAAAGGCCCAAACAAGTCTGATTTCACCACATTGCTAATGTTCACTCCTCTATCACAGAATTTTGAAAGTAAGCAGAGATATTTAAAGACTGCAAACAAAGAAATATTATTGTAAAAAAAGCTTTGTTGGGAACATTTAAGAACCTATAATCTAAGAACCTACAGCCTGGTTTCATGAATGTTATCCTTTACATAAGAACCAAAACAGCTTGGTTTGAAAAAGGTAGGTTCTTATATGCGGGTTTTTGCTGTATTTCGTATTTGATAAGTTGCAGGACAATTTTGCAGTACTGGCTAAGATAAGTTTTCGTGATGTATTTAGCACTTTCTGGCTCTATTTCTTCTCCTTCTATTTCTATTGTCAACCTGAATGCACCTTCAAAGGAATACGGATGGAAAAGTTTTGTGTCTCATTAAAGAATTATTTCATTTTGACCTTACTATCGCCGACCAGAGCAAACGTACTTTCTTCGACAAAGGAGAGAATATTTCATACTTGATGGCCGGTACTTTCCATTTTCCATAGGTTTTGTTTCCTGTTGTCGCTGAAGTTTTTTTGGCAATATAAGAAATCTGTTTGTCTCTTGGGAAACTCTTTGCTAGATACTGTGGCAGGGCATTTCAAAATTTTGGAAACTGTGGCGCATGAAGATCACAGAGTAAGGAAGATCTTGTCTTCTTTATGAGTCAGTGTTTGATTTAAAGACNTCCAGACAGATTAAAGCTGATTGCATATGGTCTGCAGTCAGCTGTAGAAGCATGACATGGATATAGACAATAGTGGCTAAACAATAAGACAATAGAGGCTTTGGCTGTGATACAAACGAAAGTTGGGCTTATTTTTGATGTCATATTTTGTGAGGATGCTCGATGCTGACGACTCAAAGACAACCATGCTCGACCCTGAACCTAAACATACAAGGATCCTACAGTAGCTCGAGGAGTAACTCTTAAAGTCTCTAACATTACCTCAGATTTTCACTTTCAATTGACGCAAAGGAAGCTTATTTTTACACCCCCTTCCCTATAACACAAATGAAGCCCCTCCCCATATTGCAACCCCTAATTACAACCCCTCCCTCCTTCCCAGCAAATACAGGTTGGTTGTGTTATGAACATCAGCAAATGAACAGCTGTTTACTTAATTTCCCTCCAAACAGGTGTGAAAGTAAACAAGCTGGAAGTTGTTCATGAATGATTGATGTCATAAAAGGGGATAAATGTGTAAATCTGTTATTAGCAGATTTCTAATGCAAGAATGTTTAGTGTATCTAAGAAAGGTTTAGCAGCAGATTTTTCTGATGATTAGCTGCCTGAAAATACACAGAGTATTTGAAATTTAGTTGTGCACAACTGTATCAAAGAAGCTTACACTCATGTTTTTATACGAAATTGCTCTTCAGAAACTGTTAGCCTCTTCCAGAATATTAGTAAACTCTACTAGAAGTGATCAGAGGTCAGTTCAAAGATCGGAAATGTTCTCAATTTTGGCTATGAGTGGCGAAGTGTTTTTAAACAAAGAGGATGTATTACAACCCAAATATTACTGAACATATACTTTTAGTTTATGATTTGGTTCTTGGTTGTTTCTTGCAATTCTCTGGGCTCATATTAGTGGTACTCACTAAATTATGACAAATTTTTAAATTCTATTTGACATAAATTAAAAAATGCTAAACAAAAAACTCGTACTAATAAGAAGTGGACCCAAAATTAGGAAACCCTACAACAAAGCCTGGAGCCAAGTGTCTTAAAAAACAATGAATGTACAAGTTTGCTTTTATTCTTGCAAAAGCTAGCCTAAATTTAGACAGGCACATGCGCTAAAGAGGGGTCCCTACCAAAAATTTTCATGAGTACTAAAATTGAGAGTCATCAGATTTTCCTAAAACTCTCACCAGCTTCATATCAATCATAAAAACAATGGTCTTTTGTTTGAAACCAAAGAAAGCTGATTTTAAATGGCTTGGTTTGGGATTCAAAACACAATACCATGCTAACTTAGAAATGTTTCTTATTGGCTAATTTCAAAGCATAGTTGGTTAAATTCCTGTTTCATCTTCTTGGTTGTTATGGAGTTTCATTTTGTCACCATGTGATCTTTTGGTTGTTTTCATGCTTTGTACCAAAAGACAATTTCAAAGCTTATAATTAGAAAATGGTTATAATTATGCATGTAGTCCAGCAGCAGCCTTCCCACTGTATCACTTTGTGCATGAATTTCTGTTTTTTCTTTGCAGACCAGCAACATCCCCAGAACCTCATCATGAGAAGAACAAGAAGAAAATTTTGCGGATATCAAAAACAAAGAGAGAGAAGCTGGAACATGAGAAAACAGACTCTGAAGGTGAACATGGGCACCCGGAAAAAAACGCAAAGCAGGCAAGCCCAAGGGGCAAACATCCTGTCAAACCTGCCATTGATGCAAGTGCTAAGCCAAAAGTTGACCATGATGCCAGGGCAAGAAGACGCTCTGCTGCAAAGAAGCATGAAGAGAAGGGACATGGTGGTGCAGATGGTAAAGAGTCTGAAGGGGCACCAAGAGTTGTTCCAGCTAAAGACAGGAAGATATCCCATTCAAAGGATGAACCAGGGCATAGACGAGCTCATGGGACTGATTCTCATGTGCCAGGAAGGGGAAGGGCAGGGTCTCGTGGCAAGGATGATGCATCACATAAAACTGATTCTCATGTAGGAAGGGATCGCAAAGGATCACATAAGGAAGATGCATCTAAGGCAGCAGATNGAAGTGCTAAGCCAAAAGTTGACCATGATGCCAGGGCAAGAAGACGCTCTGCTGCAAAGAAGCATGAAGAGAAGGGACATGGTGGTGCAGATGGTAAAGAGTCTGAAGGGGCACCAAGAGTTGTTCCAGCTAAAGACAGGAAGATATCCCATTCAAAGGATGAACCAGGGCATAGACGAGCTCATGGGACTGATTCTCATGTGCCAGGAAGGGGAAGGGCAGGGTCTCGTGGCAAGGATGATGCATCACATAAAACTGATTCTCATGTAGGAAGGGATCGCAAAGGATCACATAAAGAAGATGCATCTAAGGCAGCAGATAGCACTCACAAAGCTAAGGTGTCGCATGGAAAGGAAGCTGGAGCCACCAGAGCTAGGACAGCTTCACATGGCAAGGATGATGCACACAAGGCAACTGAGCCACATGCAGGTACCAGCAGAGCTAGGACAGCATCCCATGGTAAAGAAGATGGTCATAAAGCACGCAAGGCATCTCATGGCACTGCAGCAACTACTGAAAAGAGAAGTGGCTTTGCAGCTAAAAGAGCTTCAACTGTTGCTGCACCTACGGCTGATGATAAGAGAAAGGATTTCAAGCAAAGAGCAACGTCTGTTACAAACCAGTCAGGCCAAGCCACCACAAAACCGAGGTATGTTGAGCTATTTTCTTCAGTGGTTAACTCTTGCATTGAACTCAAAAAATTTCAGATGAATAAACCCCCGACAAAATATCTTCAGAAGAAAATTGTTTTCACATTTTTTTCATGGAATTTCAGATGTCTTTAGAGAAATTTCACGCAACTACCTGGTGTCCCAAAAAAGTATACAGATTTGGTCGACCCTATAGCGATGAGAATTTTGAGGGAATCAATCTGAAATAATTTTTAAAACATCCCTCCATAGTCAGCTTGAACATAGATACCTTGTTTGCAGATATTAGTGCTTTGAGAGTTGAAATATTTGGTCTTCAAAGGACAAATTTGCCTCCAGCTCCAAACCAGAGCTTTGTGTTTTGGCCTAGGCAAATTCTTGAAGGACAGCGAATAAGTTAACAGTAGACTTGAACAACTGTGAAAAATTAAAAACTGCACAACAGATGGGTTTTACAAAATATGATTTACGTGACACTCATCATCAAGGGAGCTCCGAAGTAAACTTCATGAAATAAATTTTTGATATTGAAGTGAATGAAGTTTACTTCAGAGGTCCCTTGATGATAAGTGTCACGAAACTAAAATATATTATCCACAAACAAGGTATCTATGTTCAAGTTGACTATCGAGGTATGTTTTAAAAAATGTTTTCGAATTGATTGACGCTAAATTCTCATCGCTATGGTCGACCAAATCTGTATACTTTTTTTTGGGACACGCGGTATACCAAGAACAATCTATTTGCTGTCTTCTTAGCTTGTTTATAAGAAAAATATTTATAGTTTACAGATTGTCCTTCAAGTTAATTTTTCAAAGTGGTTCGATCTGAAATTCCCCTTGAATAATAATTTTTGTGGATGGTAAGAATGATTGCCAAATCAGATTTATATGATTGAAAAGTATATAAGTGTTCTTTCACTCGGCTCATGTCGTTTCTGTGCAAAACGTTTCATGAGCAAAAAATTGCTTTTTGTAAAAGAATGAAATTCAAAATGATTCCTTTGAGATTTTTCTGTGCTGCATAAAGTTTGGATAGTAAATAGTTTGGACCACGAAAAGGTTTGAAATTTTTGAAATTTTGAAATGTTCGAAAATCTTAAAATCCTAATTTGTTTGCGTTATTGTGGGTGGTGATAGGGGGTGAGAGCTGTGGTCTTCCCCAATTAGAGAAAACGATCACCTTTTTTCTTTTCAACAAAGAAGGTTTTTAGATAATGCATTTAGACTGAAACAAAGCTTTGCCCCTCAATATTTTAGCGAAATTTCTACCACTACTTTGCTCACATCCTAAGTAAGAATTTCCATGAAGAATTCGAAAAGTAAACCTCAAAGTATCTGACAAATTATAAACTCAGTTGGTTCCTTTCAAAGAAGTTCGTCTGTGCAGACTTAGATTGATTTTTGAAACCTAGGCCCCAGACCCTGTAAGCATTCTCCAAATTCGATTGTTTGCGATGGCACATTTTATTTTTTTCAATGTTTTTGTGGTATATAGTTGTTCTGAGGCATGGGCTTGGTATCTTATGTTTGCTAGAAGTTGGAAGAAGTTCTAAGGGAAATAGGAACTGAAAGAAAACTGCTGCCAACAGTTTGAAAAAGGCAGGTGGAATTTTTCGGACATATAATGAGAAAAAGAGGTTTAGATAATTTAACGCTCATAGGACGCATTGAAGGGAGGAAAAGCAGAGGAAGACCACGGTTAAAATACTTGACGAGTTTGAGCACATGGGTGGCAGATTGTGTACCAGAAGTACAAAGAGAGAGTTTGAAAGAGCAAGAACTGCTGAAGCTGAAGAAAACAAAGGAGAGGAAACTGTGGAGAGACATGATCGCTCACGTCTTGAAAGGACATGGCGCATAAAGAGAGAGAGTGAAGTTGGATGGAGCTAGTTTTATGGGAGCTAGATCATGAATTACTCAAATTCTGTTGTGATAATTTTTATCAATAAGGGAGACTGTTGCTGGTAAAATTGACCGTGACAATTTGCTTGCTATCAAGTGCGACACATGTTCTGAAAATCTGCCATTTACCTGAACTTTAAGTTCATGTCGTCATGTTGTTATTACCCGAAACACGCAGATTTTTATGTGCCTCTTTGATGCCAGTCCCAAGCCTTAACTAAACTGAATGAACAACGCATTCAATCTCTATGATTTCCATGTCACACTCTGGTCACTCGCTTAAAGATTAGAAACCTCAGTCCCTCAGTTATTCCAGGTTTCATGATCTGATTATGCAGTTGTAGTTTCGATGGCAACAACAAGCCTCTGCCAAGGAGAAGTGACTGCTCCGCCTTCCCTTCTCCGTGTATACTATAATTTACCAGCGAACTATTGAATACAATTTGCCATATTGCAAACCTCCTCCACAACTCTCTGAGCCTGATTCTGTTCAAAAAGGTTACCAAGCATATGGCACATAAATCTACGATGTCCTATTCTTTGTTAGCCTGTGAGTGTTAGCCTAGACACTACTGGAGGAGAAACCTCTCTGAAAAGAAATCAGTGGAGTCTGCACGCAGGCTAATTCTTTGTTGCAATCCGAAAGCAAACTCGCTATTCTGTGCTGAAAACCTGGTTGGAAACCAGACCAAACATAAGAGGGCGTGGAGAACCCTGGTCAACCCCAGAAGTGCCGATGGCTTTGTGCTAACGAACAATATATCATTGAGCAACACTCTTCGTTGAAACAATTATACTGTTTAACCTTGGGTCTTTACGTGTCTGAAAAGCCATTTACAAAAGCCTTGCTACTTCCTCTGTTCACCGCAGCTTAAGACAATAGATGAGTTAGCCCATAAGCTCTGTTTAGAACTGTTAACTTTGCATTCGCGTTTTGTTTCGGAAGAAAGAAGAGGCCCTCAGAACAGCACTGAGAATTGTTAGTTTATCAACAAACGTGTTTTCGGAAGAGAATTGGCATTGTTCTTTTATATTGCAAGAAAAACAGACAATTATGAATTTAATGAAATTTCGTGAATCGTTGTGGAGTTCCAGATTCGTTAAATTGTGAATTTGAAGATAGAAATTGGAAGTAAATTTACAGTATTGGCATTTAAATCGAATCTGAGATGTATGTATGAATTTAACTCTTATTGTTTTCACTTTCAACCTTTCTCTTTATGACCAAAGCAAAAGCTACTGTTTCTGTACAGTTTCTACAACGAACTACGGACCAAGGGAATACAGTAAAAACGCGCATATATGACCTTTCTTGAATAAGAACCTACAGCCTGAAATCTTCAATATTTACTCTTTTATGTAAGAACCTTTTCACCCTAATGTTTGTAAAGGTTCTTATTTGGAAGAACAAATGCATTGATATAGTTCTCAACTGTTACAATCCGAAATATTAAATTTGATTATCGAGTAAAATTGAAAAAATTATATTGCTCCTTGGTCATCTAAAGGCCCAAACAAGTCTGATTTCACCACATTGCTAATGTTCACTCCTCTATCACAGAATTTTGATTGTAAGCAGAGATATTTAAAGACTGCAAACAAAGAAATACTATTGTAAAAAAGCTTTGTTGGGAACATTTAAGAACCTATAATCTAAGAACCTACAGCTTGATTTCATCAATGTTATCCTTTACATAAGAACCAAAACAGGTTTGTTTGAAAAAGGTAGATTCTTATAGGCAGGTTATTACTGTACTTCGTATTTGATAAGTTGTACTTTCCGTCTCCAAGCTGCAGGACAATTTTGCAGTACTGGCTAAGATAAGTTTTCGGATATATTTAGCACTTTCTGATTCCATTTCTTCTCATTCTATTTCTATTGTCAAGACGGGGACAGGGACAATTCCCTGAATGCACCTTCAAAGGAATATGGATTGAAAAGTGTGTCTCATTAAAGATTTATTTCATCTTGACGTTACTATCGCCGACCAGAGCAAACGTACTTTCTTCGACAAAGGAGAGAATATTTCATACTTGATGGCCGGTACTTTCCATTTTCCACAGGTTTTGTTTCCTGTTGTCGCTGAAGTTTTTTTGGCAATATAAGAAATCTGTTTGTCTCTTGGGAAACTCTTTGCTCGATACTGTGGCAGGGCATTTCAAAATTTTGGAAACTATGGCGCATGAAGGTCACAGAGTAAGGAAGATCTTGTCTTCTTTATAAGTCAGTGTTTGATTTAAGTAACAAAACTGGCAATTTGGGTTTTTTTTTAAGTAGACAGTTCAAGGGTCATTCGGTGAAGCATTAGATAGGCTCGATGTTTCGATGTTTCCGAGGGAAAGAGATGAGATCAGGCGAGGGGCAAATCACTCCAAAAATCTCGTACACTTTCGTAAAAAATCCTCAAAATCCCAAAAATCTTGAAAAATCTTCAAAATCTTCAAAAAATCTTAGAAATCCCAAAGAAAATCCTAAGAATCCTCGAAAATCTTGCAAAATCTTGCAAAATCTTGGAAAACCCCAAAAAAATTTTGAAAATCTAAAAAAAAATCAAAAATCTTTGAAAAATCAGAGAGATTTTTAAAATCTCAAAATCTCGTACGCTATTTTTGGAGTGATTTGCCCCTCGAGATCAGGGATGCCGAAATTGAGGGGCATAGAGGGGCAATCGCTCCTTATGCTGCCCATTCCAAATATATCTTTTTACACAGAAAATTTTTCTCGTTATTCACGTGGAGCCCTAAGCTTTTGGATTTCAGTTTTTGGATTTCCTTCACCGTAACGGAAAGTTGAGGTTGCCATATCTTGTAGTCACGTGTTCCGCTTGGAAAGCAGCAGATAAGCTCGTAGATAAGAGGCCATAAGAAATGGAAAGCTTGCCTGGACAACTGTGGGAAAATAGGAGCTATCTTTATGGACCTTTCAAAGGCCTTTGACTGTATTCGACATGACTTCCTGATTGCTAAGTTACATGCATGATGCATACGGATTTAGCCGCGAAGCTTTATTGCTTGTTCACAGCTATTTGGAAAATCGGCAACAAAGAGTGAAAATCAATGGATCTTTGAGCACCTATAAACATCTAAGGTTTGGTGTTCCTCAAGGATCCGTCCTTGGACCTCTATTTTTCAATATCTATATCAATGACCTTCTGTTATCGATTCAAGAGACAAAGATATGTAACTATGCGGATGATACAAACATTTATACGTGCGTTATGCGTCTCGAAAATGTAATCTCTAGGCTAGAAAATGATTCCAAAATTATAATCGAGTGGTTTGGGAACAATTACATGAAACTTAACGAAGACAAGTGCCATTTTATGATATTTGGTGAAAGAACAAACCAAGAGGTCAGCATAAATATGGGTAGCTGTGCCGTTAATGATTCAAAAGAGGAGAAGCTGTTAGGAGTTTTAGTTGACGCAAATCTTAACTTTGATAAACACATAAGCAATATTTGTCAAAAGGCTGGTAATAAACTATTTGCCTTGTCACGCATGTCTGCATAGCTAGGTACTGATAAATTGAGACTCTTGATGAGAGCATTTGTAACTAGCCAGTTCCAATACTGTCCGTTGGTTTGGATGTTCCATAGCAGAAAGATAAATAACAAAATCAATAGGCTGCACGAGAGAGCCCTGAGAATAGCATATAAAGACTATAGTTCTAGTTTCGCAAATTTGTTGGAAAAAGATAGATCTGTAACGATACATGAGAAAAATATGCAATTGCTAATGACTGAAATGTTCAAAACAATGAATAACCTAAACCCCATATTTATGAATGAAATCTTCCTTCAAAGAAGTGCTACCTATAATTTCAGAAATACAAATACATTCTTACTTCCTATGGTACATACTGTTAATTATGGTACTGAAACAGTCCGATATAGAGGGCAGCGTATTTGGCATTCTCTTCCACAGGAAATCAAGGATTCAAATTCTTTACAACAATTCAAGAATAAAATTAAATTGTGGAAAAATGTAGACTGCCACTGCAGACTTTGCAAACAATACGTTCCTGGACTCGGCTTTTAATAGTTTTATACATCTTGTTTTGATATAGGTTTTATATGAATTTTGTAATTTTATTTACTAGTTTTACTTGTATATATTCTGATGTAACTTTGTAATTAATTTGTTGGCTTGAATTAGTTTTTTTTAAATATTTATATAGCTATGTAAGTTGCCAACTTTAAATAAATTGATAATAATAATATTAATATTAATAATAATAATAATAATAATAATAATAATAATAATAATAATAAAATAATAATAAGACAACTGCAAAGCAAGGAATTTCCGCCTGCCAAGGAAATTTACAGACCCATATTCTGATACTTTTAGTTAGAAAGCTGGTGGACTTGGGCAAGTCCAGAAAGCTGGTAACAATTTTGTAACCTTTTATGACCTCTTTATTGTTTTCGTAACATCGGAATCATTATTAAGTATTTGATTTGAAATTCATCATCAGACATCTTTCTCCAAAATTGAGGCATAACTGTTGCGTAAGAACTTATAAACAACTCACGACCCCTCTAGTCTCAGATTTGTAGCCATGCCCTGGACTTTTTACCTGAGTCCCTTTTTCACTATGCTTTTTGACTTGAATGATATTACTTCGGTCAAGGGAGACTCATAATATTACTCCGAAAAGCTTGACCCTATTTTTTAGGCCCTCGTGACAAGAACTTGTGGCAGCAATCAGCTCACAAGATTCGACGAATTCGATTGTGATTCAAGCGTCAATCGACAGTGTGAACTTTACACTACTTACATATGCTGGGTTTTCGTCATTAACTGTGTGCCGAATGGGATTTTCGCTGCATTTTGTTTATGGGAGGTGATAGCTGAGAGTGGGCCTAGGCAGGGTCATCTTGTTCACTATTTCATTATGAGTCCGACCGCATGGATTCAAGGGACTTGGGTCATCAGTCTAGCCATGCCCTAGTCGCACTCTCCTTTTTAAGACCAAAATGGTTTGTCTCAGGGAAAGACTTCTCAGCTATTTCCTTTTCTCTCTACAACAGCGTTACCAACGGCTCTGGTTTTCGTTTGACATGAGATAAGATCAAACTTTGGATGTGGTTAGGAATTTATTCTGTCCCTGTACTATGTTGTGTTTAAGATTACCATGACTGTTGCTTTGCTTTGTTACTTTGTGATATTCACTGTGATTAGGCCGCCTGAGAGGTAAATGACTCCCTACGTACACCTTTCGTGCACCGAACACCTTTTCTACACACTGAAATTTCAAGTAAATTTACAGAATTAAAACTTCGCTGATCAAGGGTGGCTGGGCAATTTAAATATAGCCTGTTGTATATGATGTCCTCCATAGATTGTCAAACAACAGGACAATTATTTTCAAACTAGATCGCTATATCTCCGTTTGTTTACTTCAAGCCCCCAAAAATCTCCAGTAATATCCTTCAATGGCCCCCCTGAAGACCTTCCCTGAAGACCTTCCCTGCACTCGCGTGAGCAGTTTCAGCACCAAATATTCAATCTAGGTGTTCCCTGCGCAGGATCTCGTTACATTTCAAAAAGAATTTTGATATTTATGTATTTCAGGATTTTCAAGATTCAGTTTTGCCTGAGAGCTCCAGATTTCCTCAGGGCCCTTCTTCTCTTAGGAGAGAAGTTGCAAGGACTGATGTTGAAAGCTTACTAATATTTTGCCTTCTCTACTCAGGTCTGCTTCAAGTCGAGAGCCAACAACAACAACAACAACAACAAGAACTACCCATGAAACCCATGCTCGCAAATCAGCCACACTGCCTCATTCTCGTGTAAAGAATCAATCAAGTACTGAAAAGGAGGATGAGCCAAAACTGACAACATCGCAAATCCGCGCAAGATTTGAAGCGAAGAGAAGTGATCAGCAAAAAGCAAGTAGTCCTGCTCCGAGGTATGCTAGGCCAACTTCAACAAGTTCGTCAAGAGCAAGATTGCACAAGGATCCACCACACAAGGATCAAGGTGCCCGCGCACAGCCCGCCGTACACAGAGATGAGAAGCCAGCTAATGACCAGACTGATGGTGATGCTGATGCGCCTGTCAGTGCTTCTAGCATAAGATCAAAGTTTGAGGCCGCTGCCAAGTCAAATGCACCCGCCAAGAGAAGGGTAGGTTACAGATTATCTTCTGTTACTGTGAAAATTCAAACAGTATACTGGTTGAGTCAAAAAGATGAACCCACTGTTTGAAAATCTTACAGCAAAAAAATGCAACCAATTTGTAAAATGCAACCAATTCGTCTCACTGAGGCCTCAACTTAATTTTTAGGATTTTCCCCTTAATTTCAGATGTGTTTCTTTCTTGTTGAAATCAGCATTTAGCCAAAAATCGTATTCTTCGATATGCTCAAAAGCAGTCAAAAATGTGCTGATCATTGGAATATAGGCTTTTACACATTATGTTCTCTTTGGTGCCCAATATTTATTTGAGAGGATATCAACATCTAAACGGTTTACGTGTCATTAGAAAGCATTATTTTACGTTTTGTTGGTTGAAAATTGAATTCGATTGAACGATTGACATGAATTTTTAGCAAAAGCCTGTCAAAGCCATTTTTCGGAAATATCTTTAATTGAGGGCAAGATAGCGCACTGTAAATTATGAATAAATTCTCAAGGTTAATTTTAAGCCACAGTCCGGCAATTGAGTTTGATTTTTTTAAATTGTTTGGATTCATTTAGCAATACGATTTTTCAAACGGTAGATACATTTTTGTCTCACTCGGTATGACAATGGAACGGCCAAATTGCTGCAAAGCATTCTTCCAAGATGCATGTTTAAGAACTTGAAAACCATGTGGAGTAACAGAATCATATATAGGCAATCTTTAGCTCCGACGATGATCACTGCATAAGGCCCTCAACTTACGCTCATCTCATTGAATCGAATTGCTGTTGTTGTTGTCGCTGCAGTGAGGCCATGCGGAATCAGTACGAGGCTAAATCCGTTTCTGGAAGCGTAGGTAAATGAGTCGTAGTTGTAGCGTTATCAGTTCAGTCAAAGAGCAAAACTATCTAGGACGTAACTACAACGCGCAAAGAGGGCTCCAACCTTCCTTCTAGTCATAGTTCACTCATGCACCAATATACCGGGCCAATTTGTAAGCTCGTAGGCCAGACCGCCTAAGTTAGTGGCTGGGAAACACCGTTGGTAATTGCGTCAAAATTCGGGTTCCTTAATTTGCAAACAAGAAAAACTGGTAGAAAACGTTTTCTAATCTAAAATTAAAAAAAGTCTGTCACTGTTCTGCACGAATTGCCATATCGAGACGAGGTTGGCTTGTCAAATTCTTTCGCAGCTTCAAGAATTATCGGTGTGTCGCCTCTGTTGGACGTGATAGTTGAATCAGCCAATCAGAGCACTTTATATCGGAATTGCTGTGTCATGATTGGGTCGACGAAAAATTGTCACGACTCAGTATTCAATGTATATTCTCGGCAATTTTAAAATTAATACATTGCAACTAATATAGTATATAATAGAAAGAGCTTTCGCCTGGTCTTAGTGCATTTCGTGCATTTTACTTGTCATCTAGCAAGTCTTCAAATGACATTTGAAAGCAACGAAACGAAATGTAGGCGTAGCCATGTGTGATCTAGTCATGAGATCTTTTTAGTGAATACTTTGGTTATCCAAAGTGAGTTTTATGTTCTTACCACTCGACCTTTCAGATACTTCAACTTCAAAACTGGTTGAAAATATTTCACAAACTGTACTATATTAGCATAGGGCTCAAATCTTTAAAAAGATGGGTGTGAAATTCTTTTACATTTTTCTTTTAATTAAATGGCTTGAAAGGAACTTAGGGTACTTTGCTGTAAATCTGTCGTAGAAATTTATTTATATCTAGATTATTTTCAAAATGACAGCATTTATTATATTTGAGGCTGTGACGTCATCAAATTTCTAAATCCTAAACCAGAAGAGCGACAGGTTTCTGCTTGCCACCATATTGTAGACCTTCATAAACTATGGTTTTCTTGAAGGTTATATCATTTTTCCTCTATTGATTTAGGATTTACGGTGATTTTAATTTTTTCAAAATTCTCCATGAATTCTTTCAACAAAAATAAAAACGCTGCCATTTTGAAAATAATAAAAATATCAACAAATTTCCACGACAGATTTACAGCAAAGTACCCTAAGTTACTTTTAAGCCATTCAATTCAAAGGAAAATGCAATAGAATTTTACACCCACCTTTATGAAGATTTGAAAGATTTGAGCCCTATGCTTACTATATTATCCCACAAATCTTCTTCGTCTTTAACCATTGCGAAGAGAGTGGACACAAGATACTAGAACAAAATTCCAGATCCACTTGTTGACATGTTTGCGCTCCTGCGCATTGTCGCACTGTCTCTTCACGTCATTTCTCCTTTCTGATTCACGTAACAGCCGAACCATGAAATCGTATATAGACCAGATTCATCAGCAATAAGATGCTTCTGCGAGGTGATAGCTGAGAATAGGCCTAAGCAAGATAGTCTTTCAACTGTTTCATTATGAGTCCCTGTTGAGCAAGGTTTACCGCAGGGATACAAGAGACTTAGGTGATTAGTCTATTGCTCATATCGAAACTCCTAGCCTTCGTATCGTAGTTTGTCACACCAAAAATAGATTCACCATACGCCAGGAGATGGTGTCNGTCTTTAACCATTGCGAAGAGAGTGGACACAAGATACTAGAACAAAATTCCAGATCCACTTGTTGACATGTTTGCGCTCCTGCGCATTGTCGCACTGTCTCTTCACGTCATTTCTCCTTTCTGATTCACGTAACAGCCGAACCATGAAATCGTATATAGACCAGATTCATCAGCAATAAGATGCTTCTGCGAGGTGATAGCTGAGAATAGGCCTAAGCAAGATAGTCTTTCAACTGTTTCATTATGAGTCCCTGTTGAGCAAGGTTTACCGCAGGGATACAAGAGACTTAGGTGATTAGTCTATTGCTCATATCGAAACTCCTAGCCTTCGTATCGTAGTTTGTCACACCAAAAATAGATTCACCATACGCCAGGAGATGGTGTCCTTGGAAGGGATCCAATCCCGCAAATCTATCTTAGCAATGTGTGAATTACTGGCTAGCCTTGAATATGATCAAAACAATGACACCAGCAAAGAGCTCTATCAAACATGCATCTGCTTAGAACATACATAACCTGTATCCGCATAACAGAGCATGCTGGTTGTACTTCACAGCAAGGATTGCAGCCTTTCAAAGGCTCCATATGTTCACCTGCAAATAGCGTAAAAAATGCCCGCATGTAATCTAACTTACACGCACGATTGGTAAAAGGCGGACTAAGGGACCGGTGGATGTAGTTGTTGAATACATTGCTAGTTTGCGTGTTGAGTTAGCGTTTTTATCAGTTCGGGCATTAACCTGTGCTGTGCATGGCTTTCTTTAAACGTGGTTTCCTTCACTATACTGATTGCGCGAAAATGAACCTCACACATTTTTTTTAATTTGTCGAGCCAACTGAGCAGTTTTGAATTTTGTCTCGCTGCCAAGACTTAATCAATCTTTGACATATAACTGGGCTAATTATTCTACCACAGTTTCGGAATTTATTTGAGTTATCAGGACACACTTCATCTTTTAGGTCCTCTTTTTCTCTTCGTTGATTAGTTCTGATGTATCAGCAACTATTTGAGTCAATCATCGTGGATCATACTTTTCAATATTGCATATACTCAAACCCTTGGGAATACGACTAAGTCTATATCTTTCAAATTCAGACAAGATTGTTGTTTCATATTCTCACTCATGGGTCCGAATATTTACAGCATTAGGATTCATTGAGCTTATTGAAGAGGTTGTCAGAACAAAGTAATCCCTAGTCAGAATTCATAGGCAGGTAATCTGCACAAAGGAAAAGGCAGGTCAGAAGGGAGTAGTATCATGTTATTAAAGCGAATAACCTGAGTTAAAAGTTGCGATCTCATAGGTTTATAAATAGCCTATTGTATTTGATAATCCAGCTCGTGGCGAAAGAAAGCAAAGCCAAAGAAGACAATAGAGGGATTAGGTGCTCCTTTGTCCTATTTATAGACAAGCGCTATATATCTCAGGTCATTCACTTTAAGTCAAAGGAAGTAAAACCTATCATCGCTTTTATGGGCAGCTTAGCGGTGAAGCAAACAACCCAGTTTTATTCCTGAGTTTAAGAAGGCTCTGGGAATGCAAAGAAATAATAGATAGCTCAAACATTTGCCTCCCAATTGGCCTTTAAACATGCAAATTTCTTTTTTCGTACTCTGTATAATAAGGAATACTTTAGTACTAGCAGTTTTGGAAATCATTTTTTCTATCTAATTGCCTGTTTTTCACTGGTGAGCAGAAGGTGAAGCTTTCTGATTGAGGCTTCTCGGGAAGTTCTTAATTTGGTCTTTGGTTCTCTAGTCCGCATTTTATAGATGCTCTTTGGAAGTCGTTGTTCTGTTTAGTACAGGTGTTTCAGGGAACTGTTGCTGGCCAAAATTGAAGAGAAATTTGTGGCGTTCTCTCCTCAAAGGGCGGCACTGTTTGAACAGATTAGAAGAACGTTAATACCAAACATATTCTGTTAATTTTGGGTGTGTGAATCTGGTGAAATTAGATCGAGAACAGCTCACAGAATTGTCAGATGTTGAACAGTTTGTGTGTATGTTGCAACATTGTTGAGGACGCGCGATTGGTTTGTTTGCTGTCCTCTCAAAATATCGTTGTTTGTAACTGAGTCAACGGAAATTTTGCAAAACATTGCTGATATCGACCATGGAAGTAAGTTTCCTCAAATTTGGTATTATTTTTAATTTGTTTATTTATTTTCTCTGACTATTTGCAAACAGGATGCCAGGCAAGAGTGAATTTCTAAATCATTTTAGTAATTATGATCTTGAGTAATTACAGCTGTATAATCTGCTCAAACCGAGGTTTAACTCGAGATTTTGCAAAACATTGCAGATCTCATCGACCATGGAAGTAAGTTATCTCATATTCTCGTTGTTTTCCTCTTATTTATTCATTTTGTCCTGAGACCATCTCCAAACAGGCAATTTTAAGTGAATTTCCAAATCATGACATTTGATAATGAATAATACTATCACACAATCCGCATAAACTTTGCCTGCGTGCATACTGTTCCGTTGGGCTGAAACTGTTTCGTTGAATTGAATTCATTTTCTACTGGCGGCGTCAGAAAATGAATTCAATTCAACGAAAAATTTCAGCCCAACGGAACAGTAGCGGATGCACGCAGGCTACATAAACTGAGCTGAACTCGAATTGTTGCAGATCTGGACTATAGAAATAAGTTTCCTAAGATCCTTGTTGTTTGCCCCTTATTTATTTGTTAATTTTTCTGTGACTATCTGCAAACAGGCAGAACCCAAGTGAATTTCCAAATCATTACAGTTGATTGTAGGTATTACTACCAGGTCCTTTTTAACATACTAACTGGAATTATTGTTGTTTTTCAGTCAGATTCTTGTTGTTTTTACTTTATTTATTTGTTTATTTATTTGATTATTTATTTGGTAATTTTGTTCTGAAATTATCGGCAAACAGGATGTAGGATATACGTGAACTCCAAATAGACTCGAGACGGAGTCCCATTTATCGCAACAACAACAACACTTTTTACACTTTTAATTTTTTTTTTATAAAAATGAATTGAGTGGAAACATTGGGAAAAGTGGAGTAAGTCCAATTATCTTGCACATTTTCGAAAATTTCCTTGCTCTGTACTTGGATTTTCCCTGCATCCACATCTCATTCCCTCTCAATCTCGGCATACCTAGATTGCTATGAAGATGGGGGAGGTACCTGATGTGGAAAAGGATGCTATTGTGCCTTGTTGCAATTCTTTTTGTATCTTCCTGCTATCATTTTGTGCATTTAATGAGCTCCTTTATGGCACTTTGGCACAACTTACGTCTTTAGAGGTTGAATTTGTACCTCGTGAAGACAGCTCATAGCTAGAAGGCTCACGTTGATATCCAAGTCAAAAGAATATTATGTCGGCCAATCCTTTTCGCTTGCCCTGCAGTAACATATTTTATATAGTGCCCTATAACCCATGCAACCATCTTGTCCTAACAAGAAGGCCGCATAGTCAATGATTTTCAAATTTCAAAACAATGAAGGCTGTTCTTAAAATCGTATTAGAATACGAGATCATTTTGTAGAGAACAGATTGGCTAAGCCATGATTAAATTGAGCCAATTTCATGCCGCCCGCAAAAGCCATGATAAAACCTGAAGTGATTTAGGCCCTATGTGCAAGGACTTTTTATCGATTCTGTCACTGTTACAGTGAAAACCTGGATATTAAAGCCTGTTTCACATCAGGTCGTTGAAGACTGAAGTCGCTGGAGTCGCTGAAAAGATCCAAAAGACTGAATGTGAATACGCGCCATAGGATGCATGGATAATCATTAAAATCATTAATGTTAAAAAATCGAAGAGAGCTAGCAAAAAACTGTCCAACCAGGCCAGTGGTCCATGAAAGCAATAACCCAACGTAGGGTAGTAGGGATGGCAGATACAGCATAAGTACGCCTGTAAACACAAGAATAGGCGTCAAATCGTTAAAAAAGCTATCTTTTTGGGTTGAATGGTTGGAAAAGAACTTCAGGTACTTTTCTATAATTCTACCGTGTGCTCTTTCGATATCTTTCATATTCTCATAATTACAGCTTCTTTCGTGTTTCAACCACTTTTGAGGTTGTGACGTCATCAAATTGCTAAATCGTAAACCAGATAAGTGGCAGATTTCTGCTTACCGTCATTTTGTAGACCATAATAATATATGTTTTTCTTGAAAATTCTACCAATTTTCCTCTATCGATTTGGAAGCTGCGATGATTTTAATTGTTTTCAAAACTGTGTTTGAATTCTTTTTGAAAAAAGTAATTCAATTCACGCTAGCACACGGTAGAAGTATGATACCTAAAGTTATTTTCAAGCTATTGGATCCAAAGAAAGAAGTAAGGCCCAGGTCAAACGTCGCTCTTCTCGTGCCCCGAATCTACTACAATTAAGTGCGACGATATAGCGACTTTGGAGCGACGTTTATGCTGCAAACGTGGGAAAACCGGTATATCTATCAGAATAATAGTATTGCGTTTGACTGGAATATAAATTAGATGGCGAATTATGACGTTTGTAGAAAAGTCAATGTTACCTGGCGCAATATTTAAACAGGCTACATCGCCCTACGTGGATTGCTAAGTGGTTTATGTAGATTGTTAGCTTAATTCACGCAGTTCAGTCCTCAATATTCAGATTTGAATTCATTGGGTTCTAAATTTCCCAAAATTTGCATTTTGGAAATGGTTCATGTTTACCTACAAGTTTTGAAAAAGTGTGTATCTTTTGATGGCGAATGTGCCATGGTACCATGAAGTTTGCCGTCTATAAATTGTTATTGTCTGGTTCTTATTTAGGTTCCTATCAAAGACTTTCTCGTCTTTGCCTTGAGTACACCATAGATCCTATTTTTGTCAGGACAGCATTTGAATAAATTGCAGGCAAATGACAACTTACTACTGAAACACACACTACGACAGAACTTTTCGAACGTCCTGCATAACATTTTACACATGGCCTTTTTTTATTTCCACGTCAGACAACAGTAAGACAGACAGATAACTTCATTTGAATTCTGATCACAGAAAGAGTTTTTTCCGTCAAAATTTTAGACTGGTGTGAGAAAGCTGTCGCTGGTCCAAGAGTTGACGTTGTCCAGGAATACTTTCTTTCAGTGTCCAGTTTGACATATGACAGCGGTGCGCTTTTGAATGTGCCAAAACGACAGTGCCGATATCACTAAAGTGCAATTACAGATGGCTACACTTTGCATTTAGCACATATGTTTATATTTAGTATACTCAGGTATTTTGCTTCTCACACGCCCCCGGAGGAAAAGATATATTCCCACCGGTTTATCCATACTAGCCGAAGGGTTGCCATTCGTAGCTTTTTGCTTTTTGGAAAGTAGACAAATACCTTAGTTTCTACAACAAGCATCTATCAAAACAGGAGACAGCCTGTTCTATACTCCCAAAAAGAAGCATGATTTTTTAGCCTGTTGCATTTATTTTTTTACTATTAAAGCGGACGAATGTAAGTCTGTCTCACGTCTCACATTGATGTCAGGTGAAAATGTCCGCGATTAAAAGTTATCTAATAATTTTGCGTAATCGCACATCCCACCTGACATTTGATGCGAGGCAGACTTGAATACTGAGTACATAGAAGAAATGCTTTTATCTTTCAAATTTACTTCAAGGTTGCTAGAAGCCGACTTTGAATCTTCTTAGCTTTCAGCATCGAGAGGAGACATGTGATAGGAAGATAGCTCATTCCATTCATAGCTAATAGCTGGGTGCAATCCTACGTTGAGTAGTAAAGTAATGCTGAGGCGCCCTGCTGGCACTTGATCTTATGCATAACTGTTCATACCTCAAAGTGACCACAATAGCCATGTAAATTCAACCTCTACTTTAGTTGGATGATGATCGATGTAAAAATTGCGTTGAATAACGAAATTCGTCAAGTAAGGTCCGAAAGAGAAGAAATGAGCATTAATACAGTACATTAATTTGAAATTAACCAATCAGAGAGCCCACTATAGTTATCTAAGGGTTTGCTGTGACCATTGTTAGACGAAATTGTTTATCAAATGGTTCCCAAAAGCTCTTGGGGAACCGGCAGGCATTGCAGCCCTATTTGTAAAGGTGGCCTAGTTTCATGCTGCATGAAAATAATTTTGTGATGTCGCTCAAGTCAGCAGCTTGTCGCTGCAGCTCTAGACTTGCCCCAAGTCTATTCCATGAAGTCCGTCTGACCGATCCCATTCCCACATTCTTTCTCTCTCTCTTTCCTTTGTTCCTAACAAAACAACCAAAAAAACGATGGCAATGCATGCTGGTCGCCCAAGAACCCTTAATTTTCGAGCTCTGTACTACATAATAAGACTGCTTGTTTGTTGATTGCGTTAGAAACGTACCATGGTGCAGTGTAATTTTGTGATAGCCAATACTGACGTTTATTAATTATTTGCATAGAGTCAAATGATGCCTTCTTCGAATTAAAGGTACCATATAGATTATTGAAATGAATAAACGCCCTTGGTTGCATATTCAAAGCAACTTTGAGAAGCTAATCAAGATGATGAACGCATCCATCTCACAATAAGTGTTTCGTAACATGTGTGTTGTGTATGGATTTACTGGTATTATTCATACGATTTAAATTGTGGGTGTGGTACGCGGAAATGGAGAGCCTTTGCGGCCCGACAAGATTACATAAAACTGTAGGGCGTCTGGGGACCGATGAAATTTGAGGAAATATTGCTCGGGTACAGCCGGCTTCTGTGTTGTGTTGTGTCGTCAAAAATCATGGGCAACGAGGAGGAAGTGAGTAGAATTTCGTTCAGTTTTGTTTACAAATTTGTAAATAATGTTTTACTGTCATGATGATACGTTCAATGTGGATACATGTGTACTCAATTAGGAAATCTTTTTATTTTCATAAAGATACGATTTTTTAAAGAGATGCTAGAAGCTTCAATGCAACAAACTTTAGTTTAGACATTTTTAGGACTAATACAAACTTCAGAAGATGTAAACAGCAAAGTTTTGTTGGAAAATAAGAGTTTGATATTTTCACTCAAGCGTATCCCGGGCATATCCTCAAGCTTCACGAAATTTGCTGGCTTTGTTCTTAATGTTGTTTTTGTATACTTCAAACATTAAAAATTTTAGTCCATAAATGTTTTTTTGTAAATATACATTTACTGCAAAGGTCTACAGGTTTCACTTCGTGGGGTCTTGCTGTTTGAGTCGCATAACGATTTGAAAACAGATGAACTGTTTGTAGTGCCCCTATCCACATATGCCGGTGACAACATTGTCGATTGTAGCACAGAATTAAAATTTAGTTAGGATTGTGGACCACTGGATAAATCAACAAAAAATATCAAATTTTTACGAAATAGAATTTCCACTTGTAAGTAATCGACTTTCAAAATTGTGTGGACCAGGTTACGTCGAAGATAATTTCTCATGATTTGCTCGACCTTAAGTAAGCTTATGTGGCTCAATGGGCTTTAATCTTAATCAGTGCAATATTCTGGCAGCTGTATTTCATAGCAATTGTTCCCATGGACTTTGAATTCTTCTCGAAATGCCATGTTCGTGTGATTTATATCCTTAAATATTTACATTGTCAATGTCATTTCTGTGTGTCTGTGTCTTCATATTGTCATCTGTTTAGCATAGACATGGATATCATCAGTTTTGCTAGGATCTTTTATGTTTCGAAATGTCGCAAAATTTACTTTTTACGAGTATGTCGTAACGAAATCACAACTGAATTGAAACCAGATTCCAAAAATTTATTGTAAACCATAAACCATGCATAATGCCAAGTGTAAAGTATCTACCGTAACCTAGCCTGCGCGCAGACTCTACCACCAAAGGAAAAGTTTTCCTTTGGTAGAGTCTGCGCGCAGGCTACCGTAACCCAAAATTAGTAGTTTAGACTGTAAATAGGAATATGGTAGGCGGTTTTAGACATTTTTGCAGTCGAGTATAAGTCTGTCTCTATTGACCATGGTCTGTATCATTTCTATGGTCTATATACATACTCAAGGTTGCAAGGATGTGGAGGAGCGTTGCGAGTAATCTGGAAAGTTTGTTGATATATGACCAAGGGCCTTAGGACGATATTTATGTGGCCTAAGTGGATGGTGGATGCTTTAACATTATTGGTCGTCCTAAAGCCTTTTAGAGTAAATTTTGCTTACCTATATGCGAGTGTTGTGCAAGTGGATTGTCTTTTTTTGCTTGTTCCTCTGCTTCTCCTTGATATAAAACAGTTTGCAAGCGAACTCACAGCAACGCAGCTAACCGTCGCCATTATTCAATTCTCAAAAAGACAATCCACTTGCACAACACTCGCATATAGGTAAGCAAAATTTACTCTGAAAGGCTTTAGGACGACCAATAATGTTAAAGCATCCACCATCCACTTAGGCCACATAAATATCGTCCTAAGGCCCTTG
>REGM01000171.1:275382-291514 GCA_004194415.1 Aurelia aurita
TCATCGATTTGTTCCAGGACAGGTCCTGACATTTTCTTTTGGCAGGCACAATTCCCGGTTGTTATTCCTTCAAGGTAGACTCCCCGAGATCGGACCATTTCTTGATAGATTTTTATTATACTCTCTTCTGAATAAAATTTTTGCCACTATCTGCAAATTGTAAAGATTTTAACAACTTCTCTTTCGGATTTCGTAACTTAGGGAGTTCGTAAGCCAAACTAGATATCAAATTTTCAATATCTCAGTTAAGATATTTGAAATGTGAAAATAAAGTTTCAAATTGATATTTCTAGTTCATATGTTAACAGAGTTAGTCAAAGTTGGGCCTTTTCATAGAGTCAGTACATCGCTCTTACGTAGACTGATGATATGAGTCAAAGTTTTGCTCCATTGAATTTAATTGTTATTTATTGAGCGAAAACAAGGACTCGTGTAATAAGTCTAGCTCTTACGTAGTGGGAGCAGTCCGTCTCTGTCTCTCTCAGCAGCTTGGAGGTTGCCTGGCCGCTCTGCCAAGTCATCACAAAACAGCAGTTTTTGAGACTAAATCCGAATCCGATTGCATATTTTGACTATTTTCACCAAAGTAAATTGTTCGATGATTTCTAAACATAGCGAAATATTGCATCCTATTCCAAGAGAAAATCTCAAAAATCAAGTTAAAGAAGCCTCGTTAACGTTTATAGAATTTCATTTCAAACAGTATAGACATTTTTACTTCTAGCTTTTCGTTCACGACAATAACCTAGTTGCCAGACCCACCCTCAAAGATAGATGTGGGTTTTATGTGGGGTCTGGCATCCAGTGTATCCCACCACTAAATTGTTTCGACTGTGCTTGGACTGTAAACAGACTGCGCCAAGATAAGGAAACTTTCACCAAACATTACAAAGTTTTTAAGGTCAAATTAAACAACAGATAAACAATTTCACCATGTGGATATTACATTTAGCGATTCCAATTAGTCTTGGGTGTAAACTGTATTTTTTTTATAATAAGGTCTGCCGAGACGACGACACAGTTCAGAATCGAACTTCGCACAACAAGCTGTTGCCTTGATAAACTTTCTAAAAGATCGAAAGCTTTCGAAATTTACTATAATCATGCCTACATAGCTAACATAAACACTGGATGCAAAAGGAATATTTATGATTTAATTGTAAACAGGAAAAATTAGCTACAAATTGACAAAAATGTTTCTGCAGAAATCGAAAATTTAAACTCCTTGTCCTCAATGCGGTGGAGCTTAGGAGGTTTTAATTACAGAGAACCGTAATCTCATCCACCGCAAGAAAAGATACATCGTTGATGGTTATCTATAGATGTGATTCATGGCGATCAGCTCATGAAATACAGTTTTATGCGCCAGTTTTAACGGGCGAATTGTTAGATATTTTTTCTGCTGAGCCTGGCGACACATTTCTGCTTGGGAAGTACTGTACATAAAATTATCTTCATTTCCACACGTTTTATACCCATTACGAAAGGCAAGGGTCGGCATGTGCTGTGTTTTTGGTGGTCCATGTATGTCTTGGAAAATCGATGTCACTAACCCATCTTTCTGGGTACCAGTACAAATAGCGTTTTCAAAAAGACTGGTTTTGGGGACATGCAATTTTATATTACTCAGATGAAACCAAGTTTTGAGAACAAACACTAACCAAAAACCAAGAGAATGACTAGTCCAAGTTAGTTGCAGGATAATATTGTCGAAAAGAGTTAGAAAAAAACCTGATTTTGGGGACAGACATAAACAAAATACGAGGGAAATAAACTACGTGGACATACATAGGACCACTGTCCTCATTACTAACATGCCCACCCTTGGAAAGGGAAAGCATTGATACGCACGTCACGAACGCTAGGTTTGCTTGGGCAGTCTGGGCAGTGGCGGCAGAAACATTTTGAATAAAAATATTAGAATCTCATAGTTGTTCTTCAATAAATATTAGAAACTTCATCCAACGAGGGTGGCAACGCAACAGAATTTCACTGTTTATCGTTATGTCTAGCTTTCCATACGTTTTCTTGCACTTTTGCTCCAGTAGGCACAGAATCGAAGGTACTTACTTTTTTTGTTAAAAGAGATCAATCTCTTTACGGCGAAGATTCTAAAGTACAGTGGATGCCTAGACTCATTGCATAAGTCCCTCTAACTTTCGCACATTGTCTCGTTGTTGTTGTTGTTGTTGTTGTTGTTGTTATCGCTTCAGTTGAGGGACAAATCAGTTCGGGAAGCGAAACAAGAGACTTTTGGAATGAGTCTAGTGGATACCATAGCTTTGCTCTGGAGTACTAGAATTAATGCACAGAATGACAGAAAAATGAGTTCAGTTCAAGGGTAATCTCACCCCAGGTAATGGCGGGGACAACGTGTACATTCCCTATTTTGTACTTACAGGTTATCTAAGTGGTTATATAAGTTCCAGGTAGGCTGAAGTTAAGCTTGGTCCAGCGAGATCAACATTTGAATGAGCGACCTTCCAGATGCCTGACCAAACAACTCACTTCACTGTCCTTCGGAAGGGACGTTAAATAGGTGAAATTAGGAGTCTCAAGCCTGGATGTGGCATGCATAGTAGGCCTAAATTAGCTGTAATATAGCTAGATACTTTTCCAGCCAACTTGAAATAAAGTAATGATGATGATGATGATGATGATGATGATGATGATGATGATGATGATTTTTTTTTTTTTTTTTTTTTTCTATATAAACAAAACATATTTACCTAACTACAAGACAATACAATACTCTATCCAATTCACAGCGGGAAAGGACACACGGTCATCTGGTTCCCACTGCGAATAGCATTTACATTTCACTAATAATTCAACATTTAAAACAAACTACAAAGAAAAAAAAAAAAAAAAAACAAAAAAAAAAAAACAAAAAAAAAAATAGGGGGAGGGGAGTCGCTGCGACGGTAGTATAATGGACATGAAGAAACATAAAAGCCACAAACCCGCAGCCGCAGACCCAACCCACACACGGCACCATCCCCGCCCGTCCACGCCAAGTCTCCCGCGCACGCCCGGCCCAAACCGCAGCGCCACCCCGAATGACCACCCCCCAACCACCCGAGCACAGCACCCCGCAGCACACCGTGCCACCACAGGGAAACCCTGTGAAAACACAATACACCACGAAGCACCACGCACAGGCGGCCAAGGCGCCGGCCACCCAAAATAACACAGCGGCCCGGACCGGACCCGCACAGAAAAACCCGACACAAACTAAGGAGGACAACACCGGATACAAACGAGGCCCGCAACCACAAGCGAGCAAACCACATGCTCCCCCATGCGCATGGTTATTTTTACAAAATTTTTATCCGAACCGCTTCGTCTTTTCAATGAATGCAATTGTAGCTTCAAGTATCATTCTGTTCATTATGATATTCAGACCAGCATTTCCATATAAAAGTAAATCGCACAAAGCTTTTGAATCCATGTCTGTAATATCCAAGTCGGGGACTTCTGCAAGCTGACGGAAGAGATCCATGCGTTCCAAACCAAATTGGGGGCAGTGCAGGAGATAATGCTCATTGTTCTCATCTCCCATTTCACATAGACAACGGGCGCTAAAACAGTCAAAATGGTGCCGAAATCTGTGCTCGTTAAGTGGACTAAATTGTAGGCGCAATTTTGTTAAATTCTTGATACCTATTCTGTCATAAACATTGTAGACTGATCTCTGCTTTGGTCTTATTACTTCTAGTAATTTGCGCTTGAATTTTGAAATTGTATCAGATTCTTTAATTTTGTTATCTAACGAGTGCCATTCAGAAAGGACATTTTGAAAATATGTATTTGAGAAGCGAACAGTACGCCCAGCCATCGGTTCATATTCGCGCTGATGTCTTAAGTTGTATGCAACGGGACGTTCAGGGGGAATTTCATCAAATAGATATGTTGGCGCTTGCGTTTGCCTCAGTGTAAAGAAATGACATAAACGCCTGTACCACCTTCTCTGATAGAGACTCTCCCAGCCAAGCTCCCCGTACAGCCTAAGCCTGTTGGTACCTCTCCATGCACTTGTAACCGCTAATGCCGCTGTATACTGGGTTTGCTCCAACCTTTTAGTTATGTCCAGTTTCATTTCCGGATCAGGCTTGTGATAAATTATATCACCATAGTCAAGATGAGGTCTCACATAGAGTTTGTAAATTTGGTCCAACACAGATCTAGAAACATACTTTGAAAGGTATCTGATTATACCAATACCTCTCCTAGCTTTAACAATAGCTTCCTTGATATGACTTTGAAAGTTCAGTTTCGAGTCAAGGATCATACCAAGATGCTTATGTTCCGACTTCTTCGTTACCTCATCAGCTCCTAACATCAGCAAAGGATGATCTTGCCTTATTCTCTTGGAAGAAAAAGTAACCTCTTCCGTTTTATCAGTGTTGAATTTCATTTTCCATTGCCACGCCCACAAGCGAACTTTTTCCAGATCTCTATTCAAATCATCAGCCGTTCTAACTTCACTTTCAACAATGGAGAANTTTTGCAATAAACGAGAAATTGCCCTTTTTGATAGAGGAAATGCCCTTTTTGATTGAGGAAATGCCCTTTTTGCTCAATGAAAAAAGTGCCCTCGAAGTGTCGTGCCCCTCCAAGTTTAAGATGCTTCCTACGGCCCTGCAAAACTGAAACATGAATCTATCAGTCAAAGGGCTCAAAGGCTAACTTAGATGAGAAATTTTTTTGGTAAAATCTCTTATCTTTTAGACTGAGAAACTAGGAAGATATTGGTAAAGGGTTTGTCTGGGAACGAGAATTCCACCTTGGATTCTGGTCCATGATTCACATGATTTCGTTTGCGAAAGGTTTTTGCCAAAGGAGTACAAGTGACTTTTAAAAAGTGGTATGCCTGTCGTTCTAGGCCTCTTCACAATCTCTCAAAGACTCAGTTGAGGAAAGTAAATTCGCACGAAAACAGTGCCATGTAGCAATAAATGCAAGGTTTCTCCATAATTAACTATGGTTTCCAGGTTCAGACTTCTCTTCCACATTCCAAGTTTCCAAAAGTATCGGCAAGGTTTAAAATCGACGCCAAATCGAAAATAAACTTTCCATAAACTTCCATAGACCATGTTGTTTGCTTTCATCATGGGATAAGGCCGATAGCGACAAAAGGCCTTCAAGAGTTTATTCTAGGGCTCAATAAGAATAAAAGAAAATATCTAACAAAAAAACCATGAATTTAACCCAATTATTTTGGAAAGACAAGAATAAAGGAATGAACAATTATTTATAAAGACAAAATCCATACAAAACATAATGAAATTCCTAAGGTGACATTTGGAATTGTTGCTCGCAACCCGAGGAGATGAAAGTCACACGAATTTGACTCATTCGACACCTTTATGATTTTCTCAAGAGACAGCAAAGAAAATCCAAGAATAAACTTTGGTTGTTGGTGGAAATATTGGCCTAAAGCAAGAGAACATTTCTGTGAACTTCAGCACAGATTTGCTTCCATTCACAGCACGACTTCTGGTTGCGCGTTTTCCAGATCAAGGAATTTTATAATAGGATCATCCAAGGCTGAGTGACAACGAAACAAACATTTCTCAAAAACAGGATTATTTGGGTGAGGTTCGCAGTTATATCGATCTGTTTAATCGCTGGTAGTTTGTTTAGAAGGATTTCTGCTTTTGAAGACTTTGTTCTTGAGGAATTTGGAAAAGCGAGAGAAGCTTTTATCTCTTGGAGAACAGTGCTGCCATTGACTTGGTGCAGCAGAACATTTGAAGGGAACTTGAAAAGCTCTGAAGACACGCTTTTTTGTCAACAAAGTTTGTTTGAAAAAGTTTGCAAGTTTAGGACATTTTGCATTCTCTTCTCTTACCGCTTCTTTCCAGGCTTTCCGAATTAAATTGTTCAGATAGATTTCCAGTTTTCGAGACTTTGTTCTTGAGCAATCTGAACAAGTGAGAGAAGCTGTTTCTACTTAGAGAGCAGAATAGCAGAGGATTCGAAAGGGAAAAAGGTTTGCAAGTTTAGATCATTTTACAGTCTTCTCTTGTCTGTTGATTAAATATTTGTTGAGAGAGATTGCCAAATTTGGAGACGTTTTTCGTTAAAAAACTGGACAAGTTTGGAAAGCTGAGCATAAATAAGTATAAATAAGTAGGGAAGATTCCAAAGATTTAAAAGACTCTCAAAGACAAAGTCTTCGTCAATAAAATAGAGCTGTGGAATTTAGTTGAATGCTTTGCAAGCAGAGCACATTTTCGGTTCTTTTCCTTTTACTGTTTATGTCTACAGGAAAACATTAGCTTTTCGTACTAGATAGTCGATCGAACCAGTTGGACACCAATAAATATTTCGCAATATTTTGTGCAAATAGATTTTCTGCTAAAAAAGAAGTGCTTCTGATTGAACGTTTTTAGAGGTCTACTAGCAGTCAAAGCTATTATGGCAACTAAAGAGACATAGCATCTAAACTCCTCACTAAAATCCGCGATTCTAAAACTTTGTCTACTCTTAACTTAGATAAAACCTTGACTAAAAGCGGGAAATTTTCTCTGTGTAGTACTGAGAGCAGCAATTTCGTCACAAAGAACAATGGATGCCAAATTTTTGGGGGCATGGGCAAAAACCAAGGAAGTTTTCAAAAGAATTGTCTTTATAAACGAGAGAGAATTTCATTTCGTGGAAGACTTGCGATCGAAATAGGGTCATAATTCATTTGAAAAGTCTGTCCAACGATAACTCTACCAGAGCAACGGTGGGAAGTAAAAAAGGAGAATTTCTGCGTAACAGTTAGCAGTAGATCGATCTCTTTCTTTGTGGCATTTGCTTTATCAATCTTTACCGAGTTTTTGGTTGATTTTTGGGGAGGGGGTTGTAACTCTTCTTCTTCGTGACCACTAACTGTATACACATTTTTTTTATAAGAAACTTGGATCAGGCCATAGTATTAAAAGTTTCTTAATTCAACATGAAAATCTCGGCGTTTTAGTACTAAAAGTTTTTTAATTTGTTTCTTATTTCTTGAATGTATGAATATCATGTAGTTTCCAACACAGCTGCAGATATGTTTCTTGACATATATAAAAAATCAGGTGGGAAGAAAAAGTGCTCAAAACATAAAGAATAAGGGTTAATTAAGGGTTCAACGACATGTTTATCATAGTATCTTTGAACATTGCTTTTGAAAGTTTCTTAGCTCTTTGAGAACTTAGTACTAGAGTTTCTTAAATTTTTGGCCATCCTAGTACTAGTTTCTTATAAACCAGTTTCTTATTTAAAAAAAAAACGTACGTGTATGTGTAGACCTCTTTTCCTTTACAGAGCGATATTAATAAACCTGATTCCTTTCCAGAAGTTCCAAGAAATCAAATTTATCATGCAAGCAAAAGACGAGCTCGAAGTCCCAAGCGACAATTCGATTGGTTATTATTCAGCCAATGGGCAACTCAGTAGAGGCAGTTCAATACACAATCTCTCCAGTACAGGCATGTTCGTTCCTGATCCGGCTTCAATACTTATGCAAAAGAGAATCGATGATTTATCACGTGGCTTTAAACAATTGGATCGAATCACTGATGAGATTGATTATGATATCGAGACATTTGAAGNCCAGAAGTTCCAAGAAATCAAATTTATCATGCAAGCAAAAGACGAGCTCGAAGTCCCAAGCGACAATTCGATTGGTTATTATTCAGCCAATGGGCAACTCAGTAGAGGCAGTTCAATACACAATCTCTCCAGTACAGGCATGTTCGTTCCTGATCCGGCTTCAATACTTATGCAAAAGAGAATCGATGATTTATCACGTGGCTTTAAACAATTGGATCGAATCACTGATGAGATT
This sequence comes from Aurelia aurita, assembly GCA_004194415.1. Taxonomy (NCBI): domain Eukaryota; kingdom Metazoa; phylum Cnidaria; class Scyphozoa; order Semaeostomeae; family Ulmaridae; genus Aurelia; species Aurelia aurita. The sequence goes on from REGM01000171.1 coordinate 283,208, forward strand.
GATTATGATATCGAGACATTTGAAGGTATGGGTCCAAGGGTTAGCTACGGGCAAATATTGGGAAAAACATTTCGTTCCTATCTTATGGAATGGAGGCTATAGTTATATAACACTGCATCACTGCATATGGCTTGTGACCCTCAAGAAATGCCTTGTAGGGTGCAGGGTTCTCTGGCCATTCCGCATTTGACAACTGCAGTGAAAAGTCAGTGAAAGAGTTCCAATATTCACAGTGAATTGCACCAAAATATTCGAAACGTACCTTCATGTTCTAAGTCATTGCACTATCTTAGGTCAGATCAACCTCGTCCCCAGGGCCTTTTAGGTCAGGTAGCAACCGTCATTTTGGAGTAAATTCTTGCATCAGCTAAAATCTTTCTAATAGCCAAAGCTTTTCATTAACTTATCTAAGGTTTGGCATTACCGCCTAAGAAGAGTTCTAAAATTTTCTTATGACATTGAAGTCTTTTTCAAAAGTCTGGGCACTTAATTTGCGTCGCTGCAAAATAAATTCCATTTAGGTTGTCTGAAAATGACTTAACTTTGCCATCAAATGATTGCTTTGAGGAACTTATTGCTTGTGGGCAATTCTTTTGTGTCAGTTTCGTTTGATGTTACTCTTGTGAGAAACGTTGGATCTATCTTCGCTAAAAAGCTTTTCCAAGTGTAAGTGCATTGACTTTATAAACATATTTCATTTCTTATTGGCTTCTCTGATTTCTTCAAAATTCTAATACGGCTGTGACAGATGAAGTTACCATCGCTGTAACGACAAATCTATCTCTACACTGCAGTGTTGTTGTAGTTGTTGTATATATAATTAGGTTAGACTTTCATACAGACACATGTGTTTAGTAATCAATGAGAGCCGGTGCTCACAATTCTATACTGGCGACGAGTATGCGAATATACACCACCGAAGAGACCAACATTGTTCTATTAAGTAATATTGCGACCCTCCTGACGCCCCGAGAGGGTCACTTCCATATATACTGGTACGAGGTGTGCCATTTTTGGGGTGCCTTTTTTCAGGCAGAAAATAAATTTTAGGGTGTCATTTTTGGTAAGATCATAAGAAACCATAAATTTTGGGGTATCATTTTTGGTATGATCATAAATTTTAGGGTATCATGTTAAAAAAAAATTGTTTGGGGTAAACTTTTGGGATTTTTTACCCATAATATTAAATTTTAGGGTATGCATTTTGCATATCCTGTAAATTTTGGGGTATGGTTTTTGGAAAATCTATAAATTTTAGTAAATTTTGGGGTATGGTTTTTGGAAAATCTATAAATTTTAGGGTGTGATTTCACATGTCAAAATGGCACACCCCAGTCATCTCCCTATTGAAGTTTACCCCCCCCGGGCCTGAGACTGTAACTAACCATTGGCGTTAAGAAACGCGGTAGTCATTCGTACAACAGTTTTTTCCTCCCTGTGTCCCTATGCCCGTTCCTCCCTGTATCCCTATCTCACATTTTCTGGACACAGGGATACAAGGAAAACCGGGCACACAGAGATGCAAGGAGAGCCGGGCACGGGGATAGNTTGGAAAATCTATAAATTTTAGTAAATTTTGGGGTATGGTTGTTGGAAAATCTATAAATTTTAGGGTGTGATTTCACATGTCAAAATGGCACACCCCAGTCATCTCCCTATTGAAGTTTACCCCCCCCGGGCCTGAGACTGTAACTAACCATTGGCGTTAAGAAACGCGGTAGTCATTCGTACAACAGTTTTTTCCTCCCTGTGTCCCTATGCCCGTTCCTCCCTGTATCCCTATCTCACATTTTCTGGACACAGGGATACAAGGAAAACCGGGCACACAGAGATGCAAGGAGAGCCGGGCACGGGGATAGGGACACAGGGAGGAAAAAACTGTTGTAGGAACAACTACAGCGTTTCTTAACGCCCATCAACTATAACTATTAAATCTATACGGGAAGTTACGATAGTCTACTGCATTATCACTCCCGCATTTTTCCATAGGCGTTACCAAAAAACTTCGAAACGGTTTCGACGACATGGGTATTGACATACAAGCCTTGAGAGACGAGATGATGGATCTATTTGATAGCTTGGACGCTGTGGAGGACGGTATGAAACCGAGGTTGAAAGGAAAAATACCACAAGATTCAGGATCTTTTGTGAAGAAGAGCTTTATGGGATCGAGGCAAATGCTAACTGGTTCTTCGCGTACAGATATTAGGGGGTCGACATATTCACTTGCCACAGACAGTAAAAGGTGAACTTTTGAAATTAGTTGGTTAAGTTAAAAATACGCACCACGTAACAGCACAGGCATCTAATCTTTACAAAATATAGTGCAAATGGCAATCACATCCTTCTTTGCTTTTAATAACTTGAAAGCAACTTTTGGTACTTTACTGTAATGCTACCGTTGGCTTTTTTTATATCTTTGTCATTTTCAGAATTACAGCATTTTTCTTTTCATGGAACGAATTCACGAGAAGGTTTGAAAAAATTAAAGTAAATGAACGGAGATATAGCGATCTAGTCTAAACATAGCACAAAAGAACGGCACGCGACACTATTGTTTTCATGGATCGAAAACATCAAATACAATAGGTTCTGTTTAGATGGACCCAGTCCCCCTAGCTAAGTTGCCTTTTAACTCCGTTAATTTACTTTAACATCATCACCATAAATTCTAAGTTAATAGAGCGAAAATGGTAGAAATTTTAAAGAACATCATAGTTTATGAAGGCCTGCAATATGATAGTAAACAGAAACCTGTCGCTTTTCTGGTTTACCATTTAGCAATTTGATGAAATGATAACCTCAAGACTGGTTGTAACATAAAAGGCGCTGTAATTCTGAAAATAATCAAGATATCAAAAATTGCCAAATTAGAATTACAGCACAGTAGCTCATCTGTTCAAGTCATTCAACCCAATGGAAGATGCAATGACCATTTTACACTATACTCATTACATAAGTCTCAGTATCGCTCATTGAATTGGATGGTTATCGCTCAAACTGAGACTTATGTCCATACGCATAAAAAACGGGGACTAATTTCAGGATTAGCGCGGCTTTTCCCGCGTATCCAATCAAATCAAATATACGAAACACATGACAGAATCCTCACAGAATCCTGCATTCTTATTGGATAGAGATGCTCCTTCCCAGGGCATATGATGCATGTAAGCATTTTCTAACGTCCTGAATCTTTTGTTTAACAAAAACGTGCTGGGGGTCGTGTAGGAATATTTGCTTCACGAGGCATTCGGTTTCAATCAAATTTAGTCCCCAATTCGTTACTGATTGGATGTGAGTCCTTATATGAGAGAAAATAAAACATCCGATTAAAAATATTGAACGAATACAAGGAATCACGTCGTAAGTCTANCTAGTTTTACATACGAATAAGTCTTAAAATTTTACATGATTCATTAATTATGATGAAACTGTCTTGTACTATTTCTTTTACAGTAGTAGAAAATAGCTATGATTAGTATCTTTGAAATAACTTCTCCATATTTTTGACCAAGATTATTGTTTTCTTGTTTCGTTTCATTCTCTTCAATATGCATCGAAGAGTGCTGGGATAGTTAAAACAGTTCCTTGCTTCCGAAGGATGATCAGAAGAGGACTGATCTCCTTTATAATATGAAAATTGACATTTTTGAAGAATTTTCGTTATACGATATACATTCACTTATTTTTATAAGAAACAGCGTATAAGAAAAGGTAGGCTCAATTTTTTTAAACTTAAGAAACTACCCTACCTGAATTAAAAAAGCTGAGAAACTTTTGTAATTTGTAGCTTTAATTTTTCCAGGTCACTCAAAAATGTGTTGACACTGTACAATAATAGTGGATGTTTTGGCATTGTTTTGAGTGCGAATTATGTTATAACATGTTTTAGATCTTAAGTCTGTCTCAAACTAGATGTGACGTGAAAATTCCCGCAAATAAAGACAATTGAAGAGTTTTGCACGAGCAATTTTGCCTTATCGCAAATCTCATGCCACAGCCTCCGCACTTTCCACACTCTCCACAACCTCCACCATCTCCATATTTTAATTTGAGACAGACTCTGAAGTAATTTGGAAGCCCTTCTAACAAAAATTTATTGGCTCTGCACTTAGGGAATTAACAATATAAGAAGCGCATAAGAAAATTTTGGTAGCAAAATAGCCATAAAATTTAAGAAACTGCCTACCAACCCCGGACTTTAGTTTCTTATAAAAAAAATGAGTGTACTGTGTATATTTTGCCTATCGTTAACTTGCTGAATAACAACTTCTGAGATGTTTTGGAAATGACAGAGCAGTAGTTATGATGCTTTTCCTTATGCTGCATCTAAACAAGGATGCAAAATCACGCGAATTTGATTTCATTTCGCTTTAACTCACAGCATAACAGTCTATCAATAAACACAATGTAAAATATAACTCCGAAGTCATAGCATTCCTTGGCTCTCATGTCCTAATCTCAAGATTCCGATTTTGTTGCCTCGTTTTCAAGCTATAACCAAGTCGGCCATCTTGATTTTAAAAGCACAACACTGTTTTCTTTGTGGTGATTTTAAACTGGTCGTTTTGGCTCACAAAGTAGTTGGTGCAGGCTTGAATAAATCAATTCGAGACTTCAAGATATCGGGAACATTATTTTCAAGACTTCAAGAAGATAAGAAGAGGACTGCTAGCAAAATTTTGAGAGTGAACGTTGCAAGCCTGTTAGGCCCATTTTGTGTGTATTTTTTGCAAGAAGCCCTTTTTAGTGCCATTTGCTGTCACACAGGCCCATTTCCCCACGCTGGAAAATAAAATCTGAGAAGAAATTGGATCCAAACCACAAGTAGAGACAGGAGGCAAAGAGCAAGACTGCTATTTAGTCAAAGAATCTCAACTTAACTAAAATTGGAAGAAAAGAAAGTTTGTTAAGGACCAAGTTTGAAGAAACACTTTTCTTTCAAGCATAGCTTAGCAGTTGCAGAAGAGACCGACTACACAGTTTAGCAGTGAACACAAAGAGCAATAATCATGGAGCCAGTACGTATGGCAAGTGACTTCAAACTACCTCGCATCGGGAGAAGACCAATTCAATCAACTGCAGGAGCTGTATCAGTCAGGGGTGACAAAGGTATTACATAAAAGCTCACAAGCTGCTTCTCTGTCAGCAGAACTTAGCAGATTTCTTGATGATGTCTCCCATGTGTAATCCTCTGACTTTGTACCAGAACAGTCAGGTGGACAAGAGTCAAGCCCTGCCAACACCACTTGAGTACCCAGTCTGCAGAGTATGGCAGTTCTCAACGAGATCTTGTGCGTGCAGACCAACGAAACAGTGGCGTTTTGGTGTGCAGGGTCTTTGGTTCCTTTGTTTTTAAAGTAGAGAACAAAAGATCTTGTTCAAAATCGAGGTGCACATTACAATTTTGTAAAAAATCCTGTGCATGCAGTTGCCACACTCTGCAGACTGGTTGAGTACTATAAACTGCGACTTTGCCTCCTCCTTCTATCCTGTTTGTAAAGTCTGATCAGTCTATATGGAAGTCTGATACAGAAATCTGATACAGAAATGCAATTATCTACAGACTGGCAAGTGCTGTGTTTTCGCAAAAATGAAAAATTGTTTCTGGATGCGGTTAAGGCCAGAGATCTCATAGACTGGAGATTTCTTTGGCTTGTCTATTGGTTGCAAGAATTTTGGAGATAGGAAAGTTGCTGTCCTTTCCGCTCAGAAAACATGTATTTTGCCTACACATGATATAATAGTATTTCAACATATCAGCTTATGCTGCGCAGCCTGACTATGTAACAAATGACTATGTAACACTATGTTTCTTGCAGGAGATCTTCTGATTGAGAAAGTTGAGGTCAAAAGATATGTGGCTGGTCAGAGGTTAGTAGGATCATGATAATATTGCATTATGTATGATTTTTTTAGAATCATTATCTATTCTGTCACAGCGCCAAAGAGTTTGAAAGGTATCATTTTTTTGTCCTTTGTTCTTCGTACTTGGTAAAGTATGCAAGAAAGAATTACAAATTTTAGCAAATGGTGATCACCAGATCAAAACAAAGTTTTGGTCATATAATAAGGAGAGATAATTTACACCGTGTCATACTAGAAAGATGAATACCATAAAAAGACCCAGAGGAAGACCAAGAACTGTGTGGATGGACAACATCGGAGAAGGGGTGGGAAGGAAACATTATGGATGGCTTGTGAGGAAAGCTCAAGATTGAGAAAAATGGAGACAATTCATAGCAGCCTATCTACAACGAGTAGACGGCACATGAGACGAGGGTGATCAACACAAGGGTTGCTAGAAAATTAATCACTCTTGGTTTTATCTGGAAATGCAAATTTTTAGCAAGCAGCCACTAAGCTTGGTACTGTATGGGTGGCATATTTTGTTGCCAGTTGTGGGAGACATTGAGACCATGACAAATGCCATGCCAGCAAGGCGGAAACCTGGTTCCCAGGCGCAATGCGAACAAGAAAAAACTTCTGTTTCAAGCTGGCACATTATAATATTTCTTTTTATCACACAGGGACATTTACATGTTCCTTTGTTACCTTGGCTTGTGTTCCCAAGCACAAAGGACTTATAGAGGGCTGAAGACTTTTTTTATAGCATTTTATCTATTCTAGGCCAGACTATGCTCCAGTCTCAAGTGATGAAGAAAGTGATGATGAAAATCAGGTGCAAGAAGAACCAGAGACACCCATGCAGGTAATTACTTGCTTGTATGGCTATCGTGTGAATTTAGATGTACATAAGATTTGTTACATTTGAATGCATCTACAGTACGGGCATTGCGCACATTAATACTGTTTTTTTGCCAAAGAATTCTTGAGAAATTTTTTTGTTCAAATATTTTTACAATCTGTCATACAACTTAAAAATTCTTATCAGAATGTGAAGAATTCTTAGAAATTCTTAATAGTTTGTAAGAAATCTTGAGAAGTCTTCTCATGTTGATGTGTGCAAGGCCTGTGCCTGTACTGTATGTCATTGTAGATCACGGTTGGCCATCTTGTGTTTTTGTTACCTGAGATATTATCAGCAACATCATGAAGGTAGAGAAATAAGGAAATAGGGGAAGGAAATATAGAACAATTATATATTAGGAATAATATGTTAAAAAATTTAAATAGTAAGGGTAAAGAAAAGAAGGTCATTGAATGGAAATAATTATGATTTAAGCATCTCACGTTAATTGATAAGTTCTTAGTTTTTATTATACTGAAATGGACTTTGAGGCATCCATATTGCTAGAATAAAATCATCATGTTTTGGTAAGTTTTTTCGCAATCTTTGCTGCATTGTATGATAACATGTAAGAGCAACACAAAAAAATGTAACATCACATGCAGTATACTTAGCAACATTGTAGCTAATTTTAGCTATTTAATTACTTTTATAGATAAGAGCAGAAGATATCGAAGAGCAAGAACAAGAAGAAATGTAAGCTATATATTTTTTTGCTTGCTGACTCAAAAAGTTGCAGTTTTATCTGTGCCGTGCAAATTTTTTTTCAGGGTAAGTGGGGCTTTAGTCACCACGTTTCTGATGATCAGAATATCAAGCTTTCGTTTTGAATTTTTTTCATGTCACAATAAGGAAGAGCCTTAAATCCCTTGACAAGGATTGAGCGTGTGAAGAATCCGATGATGTTGGACAGGTCTAAGACCTGCCTACTTTATGTGATGGTGTTATAAGATGTCTGGTAGTGCTGTTTACGTTGAGCAACAGGGTCTTAGGTTTGGAAAGCTTTTAGATGCAGTATTGGCAAAATCAAATCATTTCAGCTATATCCAGTTAAACCTTCCCAAGTTTTTTTTGCGAAATCTTACATATTATTTAACGATCTTTATATGTTCTGAAGTATGAAGATATCATTGTTTATTTGTTTCAGCTTAAGAGGAGATCATGGACATCGTATTCATGAGCCAGAAGTCATCTCTATGGAAGAAGAAAATGACGAGGTAAATATTCTTGAAAAGATAGAATCGAAATTGGTTAAAGAAGTTAATCAAGATTGGGGAGTCATTTGCTAAATATACCCAGTGAGCCAGAAACAAGTTCCCAGTTTTAAAAATTCATAGCAACCAAGAATACTGCATGGATTTGAATGAATCGAATTCTGCTTGGGAGCCAACAGACCAACATATTTTTGTGATTTTTCTCACGTTTTTATGAGCACTGAAAATACAGGTAAATTCAACTTTACGAAAATTTCTTGGTTGTGAAGTGCCTGAAAAAGGGCCTAAAACACTCGATCAAATGGAATCTCATCACACAGCCATATCCACAACAGTCATATC
>REGM01000171.1:291741-355063 GCA_004194415.1 Aurelia aurita
ATTTGATAATCTCTCGAGGTCATCAAATACAATGGAATACAATAGGCTATATTTGGATTGCCCAGGCCCCTGATTTAAGTCGCCTTATATCTCCGTCATTTGTCTTTAAACCTTCCCAAGTTTTTTGCGAAATCTTACATATTATATATATTTAACGATCTTTATATGTTCTGAAGTATGAAAATATCATTGTTTATGTGTTTCAGCTTAAGAGGAGATCATGGACATCGTATTCATGAGCCAGAAGTCATCTCTATGGAAGAAGAAAATGACGAGGTAAATATTCTTGAAAATATAGAATCGAAATTGGTTAAAGAAGTTAATCAAGATTGGGGAGTCATTTGCTAAATATGCCCAGTGAGCCAGAAACAAGTTCCCAGTTTTGAAAATTCATAGCAACCAAGAATACTGCATGGATTTGAATGAATTGAATTCTGCTTGGGAGACAACAGACCAGCGTATTTTTGTGATTTTTCTCACGTTTTTATGAGCACTGAAAATACAGGTAAATTCAACTTTACGAAAATTTCTTGGTTGTGAAGTGCCTGAAAAAGGGCCTAAGACACTCGATCAAATGGAATCTCATCACACAGCCATATCCACAACAGTCATATCCACAGGTTTTTTCTTTTAGATTTTATAAAAACTGCCAGTGTAGGACGAGATATTTTTACAAATTTTGCTGTTAGTGAACGGAATTTTCAGATTTTCTACACCGCTGTGCACCTCTGAGGAGCATTTTAGGAGTAGCAAAATATGTTGCTTTCAAATAAGCCTCAAGACAACTGTAGTGACGGAGCTATAAAAGAGGACAAAGCACCTGTAATCACCTCTTATCATCAATTGCAAAGACTTGCTTTAAAGTTACAAATGAAATATATTTTCACTTTTCTGTTCAGGATTTTGGGCGAAGGAGGCGAGAAGTTCCCGAAGAAAGCAGGTATGCAAAGCAAACTATATCTACTAGCTTATTAACGAAACAAAATTTCAAATATTTAGGCCTTGATTATTTATCTATTTGCAACTCAAATAATGGAACAATTTGTAAATGCGATTCAAAAATAAAACTGCAATAGTCTTTTTCCGAGATAGAAATTAAATTGTTAACCCCAGAAATGGAGAAAATGGCAAAACGTTAGTTTAAATCATATTTTGGGAGCAAAATTGCTCGAAAAGGAGTCACTTACGAATATAAAAGTGTGTTTGATTGGTAATCCTAAATCTACCAAATTCTGAAAAATATTAGACTTCGCAGAGATGGAAACATATCTTCCAATCAAACAAAAAATCTTTAAAACGGTACGATTCGGATTCACCATGGCGAATTGACCAGTCTCTCCAAAGTCTGCAAAACCTTCTGCCTTTTTGTTAGAGGTTCAGAAAGCCTTGCAAACCTGCCAAGCCTATCGTGTTCAGAATTTGCAGGGTCAATCAAACACGAATTTCGAGTCTACTAAGTCTTACCGTTTTCAGAATTGGTTCCAATCAAACACACCCAAAAGATGACTAATGTGACGAACAGACCTCATTAATGTGCGCGAGCGCACGAGCGCCGCTCGCAGGCACAACATATCATTTCACATTTGTTGCTGGCATCTTTACTGTACCCAGAATGATTTGATTGCAGGCACATTTTTCCCAATCATTTGCTCGCAGGCACAGAATACTTTTAATGAGGCCTGGTGACGAAAATAGATGCTCAGTTTTAAGTTTTTCCTCTTGCTAGGAATTGGAGCTATTGCAATTGGATAGTTAGACAAGCACTCAGGGTTGATGCATTCTTATGAGTTCAACTATAAACGCTTGCTTATATGGTTTATATCTTTCTCCTTGACAGTGAAGATGAAGAGCTCGACGAAGAGGTGTGTATTGCCAAATGTCAAACCTTATTATCAAAACTTTGAGCTTCATATTTGAGGGTACCAAACTCAAGACATTACCCATTGAGCGTAGTAAAGCTGGAAAGAATGTTAGAATCTTGGATAATTGTTAAACATCTCCATGTAGAGTGGTTTAGGATTTAAAGAACAAATGAGCAAAGTATTATTTACTTTAAAAAGAACCCTTTCATTACATAATTTTATTTCTGCGCCTTTTCGTGGAACTGTTTCGAGCAATGCAATTAAGGCAATTGTTTAAAGGTTAGCATTGTAGTCTACAGTAATCTGCGCTCTTGAGTCAAACAATGAAAGTTTTGAATTAAAGATACTGAACAGTAAAAGTTTTTAAACCATTGCTCAGGTGAGTAAGTGAGAGGATCGTTCAGGCTATGATCAAGCTTCTTATCAGAGCTAGAAGAAGGTGTTGTGACGCAGTGGTGTAATCCTCTGACTTTGCTGCCAGAACAGTCAGGCGGACAGGGTACGAGTCCCACCACTTGAGCGTCATGATAAGGGGTCGTGGACTCGATTAGGTCTTCTCTACTTTGCAATCCCAGCGTTTGGCGCTAAAAACTGCAACTTCACCTTCACTTCACCTAGAGGTTTTTGCAGCCGAAGAAGTTGTCTGGTGCAAATTTTCCTTTATATTCAAAGAACCTTGTTGGCAGCTCAATCCCTATTCGCCCCCAGTTATTAACTGTCTTTGCTTGCATGATTGACAATAACTGAAGCTGAATGATTATTCGTAGGAAATACAAAACAGGAGAGAAGCACTAAGAAGAAGGGCTCAACAAAAGGCGAAACAAGAAAGGGTAAAGTATTTGTTACAAAGTCATCCCTTCCTCGAAATATTCCCATTTTGTATCCTTTATTCCAAAAACAGCGTGTTATTTTTCAATTCTGTAGAAGTTGAATTATACATTTGTGTGGTTACCGCATGCCTCATTGGTAGTATTTTCCAAGAGTGCAGTACCTTTGCGTACGAGAAAGTAAACTGTAAATATATGTATTCTTCACAGCTACAGTACTTAATTCTTTATTCCATTTAAAGATTATTTATAGTAAAGTGCGCACATAAGACCCATCATTTTTTACCTTAGGCTAGCGAAAACTATTTATTCTTGCGTAGAAAGCTTTAGAATAGGTACCTGAACCACACAAGAACCATTTAATGGACATGCTCTGAGCATCGGGCACGTGTAACATTCTTTCTAGTTTTAATGAAATTTTAACTCTTTCGGAAATTGTTTTGTCAATATCTTAAAAGGTTCTTAAAAGTAGTCACCCTCAGGCCTAAAATCTGCAAGGAACATCAACAGTTTCAAACATAAGACCAAAGATAAATTCTTTAAAAATGCCAAAAATTTAGAAGATAGCCCCTACATTTATTATTAAAAACCTAAATGTTTGTTTAAGCATTTTTCAGAATGAATTTTTCTTTCTCCAGTTTTTGACACAAATTCCGTGTTTTTCCTTCTTGGAAAGATTTTATTTTTAAAAACACCTCTAGAGGGACCATTATGGAAACAAGGTCGCATTGACCTTTTTAATGCTATCCCTGCTATTTTTAACTTGGGGTGTTTTTTAGATTAGATTTTTAGCTTTTGCATGTAAATTTGTTTATACTTGTAATTAGATCCCTTTCTTTTTCTTAAGCTTATATTATAATTATTTTGATGGCAAAATTATGCACACATAGTTGGTTTTTATATGCGGGTTATTACTGTATGTCATCATTGGGATATTTTATGATATTTTTAATTTTGCAGGATATCCTTGATGTCGAAGAAGATATCGAAGATGACGAGGAAGAAGAAGAGGTAAGTAAGATTATTTTTCAGTAATGATAGTAATAAGGCTAAAAGATTTTGGAGGAGATCCCAGTCACAGCGAGATGCTTTTCATTGGTGTCCTCAACTAAAGTATTTTTGATGTTTATGTGAAAATGGTTGGACAAGTTAAAGAGCCATAGTCACCCAGGGTCCTTTGCGGGCACGCTGCAATTTCAGACCACCAGAAAATCAAATTTGGCCTAAACGGCAGCTATGGATCCACACTGCAGTGGTCGAACTGATAGAAAAGTTTGACTTAAGTTGACTTTCCTGTCATTTCAGCTACTGCAGTGTGGATCAATATCTTCCGTTCGGGCCAAATTTGATTTTCAGACAGTCTGAACTTGCAGCGTGCCCGCAAAGGACCCTGAGTGACAATGGCTCTTCAATTGGCTTTAATCGCCATGGAAGTCATCCGTCCGTCTTGTTTTTAGGAGCAATTTTGTTCGGAGTGATCATTTCTTTTTCCTCCTTTCCCTAGTCATCAGAATATGAAGAATATTCCGACTCAGACGATGAGACTGGCTTACGCCTCAAACCTGTATTCGTTAGAAAGTAAGTAGCATCTGCTGTTGATTCAACAGAACAACCAATGTTAAATCATAACGACGAGCCATAAAATAAAATTAGCAATATCATTCTCCGTTTACACTATACCGGATAGCTATCGTCGCGGAGTGACCTCTGGGTAGGGCCACTGTTTACATTATACCGGATAGCTATCGTCGCGTCTTGATTTTCATGCCAGGTGGGCTTTCTTTTTACATTACGAGGAAGCTATCCAGTATTGTTTTTTGATCCTTTATTTTTTAATTTATTGTTTCTCATTGTTCTCGAAGTAAAGAAATGTGATCATTGAGCGAAACGTATCGGATAGCAGCGTTTACATCATGCCAAAACCATGCCGGAGTGATTTTCATGTCACCTACAAAGCGAAGTGATTTTCGCTCTGATTTGCGGAGCGTCTTGCATCGGATAGCTCTGGCATGATATAAACAGCGCCCTATCCGATACGAAAATCGTGGTGCGAAGATAGCTATCCGGTATAGTGTAAACGGGGCCTCAGACATTAACTTCCTGAAATGAGACCTCAGTGAATAGAACGTTTCAGATTGGAATTGTCAAGTTGAGTAATGACTTGCTTTTCAAAAGGTGGCATCCAAAAATCTTCAACTTCTCAGTTAGAGTTAATCATTCGAATCTTTTCCAGTCCATATTTTGGAAGATGCAACAAAGAACAAATGTGTGACTTTGGAAATCTATCATTTAATAATAAAGATCTCTTCTTTTATAAAAAATTGCATAAAAAATCTCTGCCTGTATCAGAAATGCTGCTTTCTACTTTCTATTGTCCTTTAGTCTTTGGCATACAAAACATTGTAAGGATTTTGANGTTAGAGTTAATCATTCGAATCTTTTCCAGTCCATATTTTGGAAGATGCAACAAAGAACAAATGTGTGACTTTGGAAATCTATCATTTAATAATAAAGATCTCTTCTTTTATAAAAAATTGCATAAAAAATCTCTGCCTGTATCAGAAATGCTGCTTTCTACTTTCTATTGTCCTTTAGTCTTTGGCATACAAAACATTGTAAGGATTTTGAAAGTTATTTTTGAATTTGTCAAATTAACAAAGTCTTCCAAAATCCTGCAATGTATGCCAAAGACTGAAGGCTAAACCGATATGATTTTTTTATATACCGGGTGAGTCAGAAAAACGTGGGAAAACGTGTAACAAGCCATATTTTGGTGAAAAACAAGCCAAATCGGGTGTTTTGAAGGTTTATTTTATAGAAGAAATTTAGTTTGTTAAAATAGGCCATTTCTTTCTGTATCTACCGGGTGTATCAGAAAAAACGGGCCACTTGCAAAGCGCCTCTGCCTGGGCGACTTGAGTCTTACAAATTTATGGTATCGATTTTCGTCATCCATAAGCTTGAAATTAAAGTTTGATGTATTGCTTTTACCTATATTTGCCAATGAAATAGATTTGTTGCTCAAAGTTACCCAAAATTGTTGACAGGTCGATGACAGACGGTCTCCATTTTCTGATACATCTCAAGTCCTTAAAATTCCCAAACAATAAATTTGTTGTTGCTTTTGTTTTATTTTTCAGAAAAGTAATATTCTAAAAGGCTAGAATTAATTAATTTCTCCTTGCATCATTGATTTGAACGTTCGTGATAGCATATTTTTGCCCCTAAATAATGCTATTTTTTGACCATGTTTAAAGAATATCTGACACCTTCTAATGTACAAAGGAATCGTCAACCCCGTAATATAGGCCAGCTTAAAGATGCGATAAGAAGAGAGTGCAATGCAATGCAAGGACAGGAGAAATGACAAGAAGAGCCTACCATGCAATGGGAGACCGATGCAGAGCATGCATAGCGAACTATGGACATGCGTTTGCAAATGAATGAATTTTTTTAACTGATTGGCGGTTGTTGTTCGTATTAGACAGGACTAAGTGAAATGTTATTAACCAGTTTAGATGATAGATATCTTTTCTGTAGTCACTTTTCTCCAAGAAACTACACTCTGTCATCGCCTGTTCTAGAAATCAGAGTTATTTGCGGCAATGCTTTTCGTTGAACGCACCAAATTCAGCTCAGAAGGTGTCAGATATTCATTAAACATGGTCAAAAAATAGCATTCCTCTGGGGGCAAAAATATGCTATCACGAACGCTCAAATCAATGATGCAAGGTAAAATTAATTAATTCTAGCCTTTTAGAATATTACTTTTCGGAAAAATGAAACAAAAAGAACAACAAATTTATTGTTTTGGAATTTTAAAGAATTGAGATATATCAGAAAGTGGAGACCGTCTGTCATCGACCGGTCAACAAATTTGGGTAACTTTGAGCAACATATCTATTTTATTGGCAAATATAGGTAAAAGCAATACATCAAACTTTAAGTTCAAGCTTATGGATTACGAAAATCGATACCACAAAATTATTAGAATCAAGTCACCACCGCAGAGGTGCTTTGCAAGTGGCCCGTTTTTTCTGATACACCCGGTATTTGCAATTTTGTGTGATATAGCTATTTTGGTGAAAAGTATCGCTAGCATAAGAACTTTCTTCTTCCTAACAATGAGAATTAATTATAGGAGTACAAAACAAATAACAATAATTTTTTGTTTTGTATTCTAACATGATGCATGCCTTGTTTAGATTTGTTGGTAGATAAACAGTAACTTTGTCATGGTTTAACGGTTCACACGTGCATGAATATGAATCTAATTGGAGGCCTATTTTAGGAATCTTGCGAAACACCATTTTACTAAAATCGCTTTTAATTATGAAACGGAAAGACCGATTTCGACCAAACAAATTTTGATATCTAACTAAGTAAGCCTTTCTTCTATGCAATGAACTTTAAAGAAACGAATTTACAAAGTAAACTCCATAAAAAAATTGGCAAACACCCCACGTTTTTTCTGACTCACCCGGTAGGTACAGTGAAGATATTGTACCATTGATCATTAATATTGCTTTCTGTCATGAGAAATTCCAACTGTATAATGATAAGATGCTTTTGTTGCTTTCATCTTTAGAACTGATCGTGTAACGATTCAAGAAAGAGAGAAGATATTGCATGATAATTAAGTTTCGGAAGAAAAGGCGAAGAAAGTGGCGGATGAAAGAAAAAGATCTGCAGCCAGGGTAAGACTTTGTATGAAGCTTCCTTGTTGATGTGTTGTGTTTCATTGCCGCTAAAATTGGCGGCGAGGAATTCATTACATAGGGATTTTGTGTTCGATTTATACCGGGTGTCTTAAAAAAGTACTCCTGTTTTAAAAATCACTAAAACTTGATTATCACACCTATCATAAAATTTTCTTTTCGACTTGTTTTGTCGATAAACCAAAAATATTTAAAGAGGATAAAGTGTTTGTTTTCAGTACTTTGAGGTTAAAAGATTAGACGTTGAAAAATCTCATTTTGAGCAATACTTTTCAAGTTCTTGCCTAAAAATTTAATTTTTTTTTTTTACATTCGATAAAAATTTACAATACAAATTTACTTGCTACACTACTTACAAAATACTTAACGATACTACAAGGACGATGCCACTGGGTGCAAAAAACTATGACTACTTCGTGGCATCACACAAAACTAAGACGACCTACATATGAATGATCAAAAGAAAACAACAAGACAGAAAACAAAAACCAAGCAAAGAACACTACACTCTGTCTCAAATTAGATATCAGGTGAAAATGTCCGCGATTGACACCAAACAAGATGTTTACTGGAGTTATGAGTAATTTTGCGCTATTAAAAATCTCACCTCATATATAATTTGAGACAGACTTTAGATATAATAGTTAACTAAATAATTGGCGGCTTACTAGGGGGGATGGGGGCGAGATAATTTATTCAAAGCGACCAGTACTGTGTATGAAACGTATAGTTAACTCAAGGATGCTTCTATTCAGTTCATTTGGAAAATTCTTATCTCCGTACAATAAGATTTGCAACAGAACTTCATTTGCAAGATTTGCATGTCCATATGGTCGTACTAGAGTGTAAATTCCAGCGAGGAGATCAGTCCTTTGAACACCAAAAGAGGGGCAGAGCAACAAGAATTTTTTTTATTATCCTTGAAGTATCCAATGATAGTGTACGTTTCTTTCTGTCATTTATGACCAACTTAAAAGCTTGACAGGCGAAAAGAAATTAGTCTGGTAATCATCAGTGCTTTTTGCAGTATGATTCAAAATCGGACAGCCCTGAAAATCATCAGTGCTCATTTTTAAACAAATTACAAAATTAGTTATACCTGGGAAAATAATTTGGTCCTTGATCTACTTGCTAATAAAAGAAATTTGAAGATCGGCCTTGTAATCAAATTTTGGTAATTTTTCTAACAGGAGTACTTTTTTTGAGACACCCGGTAGCAGATCATATGGAACTTACCGCACACCGCAAAGGAACTGAGTTAAATTTGATACGATTTTCCTTAATGGTTCACTTTGTACCAGCAATGAAGGGTCTGTGTAAATTGTCATGATGGTCCTTGTTTATCATCCCATAACGGTATTTTATTAAAGCTGTTAAACCCTTTAAAACTTCTAGAAAATTCAGACATTAAGTCAGAGCGATTCTATAAGGATGACTTCTGTGTGGACTGAATTCTTTGATCGTCGCATCCATTCTCCCAACGCGATACACAGAACAGTTTGAGAAGTTTGAGTGTGATTTTCAACCGCTTTGTCCGTTTCTGGGTGACTCCTTTTTTGCAAAATCTCTCATAATTTTGGAACCATTTTTTTCAATTTAGGTGGGGGCAATGTTTCCAGTAGATTAGAATATATTGGCTACTCAGATGAAGTTATTTTCATGAAAATTTCTAACTCTCTCGTTCTCGTTAGTGATTTGTTTTTCATACTCTCCTAGATGATTAACGATATTATTCGTGAAGAGCTTAAAGAAGAACAAGGCGGTAAGTATAGGTTTTATTTTTAAAACGGAAGTCCAATTTGTAGCTCAACCGAAAAAATGGTTTTTGATGAAATACCATTCTTTTGAGTTTATATGTATTAAAGTGAGTCAACGGAGCTAAGTGAAGGTCATCTATAAATAGGACAAAGAACACTCCTACGCACGCTATTGTTCCTCTGGCTTAACAATATCCATCTACGTGTCGAAATCATCAAATACAATAGCCTAATAATATAATACCCAGACCTCTTCCGCGCGTGGCTTTTATTTCCGTTGATTCTCTTTAATCATAACTACCCGCCCTCTTAAATAGGGAGTTCACGAAACCACGACGCCGACTGCAACGGCAATTTAATGTTGCTTTTGTTTCAGAACATTGGTTTCGATAGATTCTTTGTTTTCCGTGCGAATTTGCTTCCCTTGAGGGATTATGAAGTTGTCCTTTTTAATTGCACAACCTGGAAATACCATTTCTATCGTTCTGTACTGCAGATCTAGGCCTCTGAAGTAAAACTCGCTCCCTTCAAATTTCAGTTGTCAAGGAAAACGTGATTTTTCTTTGGTATTTAAGTGAAGAAGGAGGTTTCGTCTTGGCCTTTTGAGTAATATATATAAATTAGCGTAGCTGGTAGCGTATAGGAAACTATACTTTGCAGGATACAAGGTGACGTTGTGGTTGGCGTTCCTGGTTTCGTAAACTCTCTACTGGTAATGTGGAGGAGACTTTTATAGTTTCGTGGGAGATTCTTTTTTGTTGGTACCTTTTTTATAACAACGTCCAGGCTGAGATTAGGCCTACCGTAGAGAACGTTGCAAGAATATCTCAAAGCTGAGGCTCAAAATTGGAAAAGTAAATTTCTATTTATTCAACTGTAAGCAAATTTTAGTGAGTCAGAAAAATGTTTGAAAAATCGTACAGGAAAGTTATGAAACCAATTTATGAAATTTTAATTTCATCATCTTACTGAGGCTTCAACTTAATTTTCGGGGTTTTTCTCGTGACTTTAGGTGCATTAGTTCCTGAAATTAGGATTTAGCCAAAAATCTTATTTCTCAATTTGCCCAAAAACAGCCAAAAGTGGGCTGTTCACTATTATCTAAATTTTGTCATTTTGACGCTCATCATTGACGAAAGAGCATAATTGCATTTCAACAGTTTCCCTATCATTAGAAGGCCACATGCGTGCTTAGAAAAATCATTATTTTGCCATTTTGATAGTTGAAAAGTGGATTAAAGTGAGCCACTCACTTATAGTTTTAGCCAAAGCCCATGGAAGCAAGTTTTCAGGAATTCTTGATTTGAGATTAAGATTGTGCAATGTAAATTATGGATAATTATCAAAATTAAGTTAAAGGGAATCTAAGCATATAAAAGTGTCTCAAGCCATTTGCGGTCAAATTCTAGCCTATCAGATATCAGTATTTCCTATTGACGTATATCAGTTACCGAAATATGGTTCGGTGCGTGTCACGGCCTATTGTCTTTGCACGGCTATTTTTATCAAAGGCTTAGATATGCTTAGATTTCCTTTAAGCTCTCAGCCAGACGACGGAGCTGCAATTTTTCAAATCGGTTTCATAGTCTTCGTTGTACGATTTTTCAAATAATGGATGAATTTTTCTGACTCACCCGGTAGTAGAATCAGAAATAAAACAAAAACAACATGGAATATTGCATGAATGCTTTCAGTGTCAGATATTCAGTAAGGTAATAGCTTTAGCCGCTTACAAGGAGGAGATTGACTGTTTAAGGCGCAGAATGTACTATTTTGGGTTAAAAGATGATATGGAGTATTTTAGGTCCACCTGACAAAATAAACGTTCTTATAAACAGGAGGGTGTAACACGTTTCTTGAATTGTTTAAGTATTATTAGGTAATATATCGATGATTAAGATATAACGTTCTCTGTCTTGAAAGACAGATGGTTTTTTCTCAACATATTTATAGAGATTAGTAGTGTTTTTGGTTAAAGATGAGTTTTTTGAAACCCTTCTCAAATTTTATGAGTGGAAAAGATTAGTTCTTACAGAGTGAAATGTTGACAGTGTCTTTGATGTGGCTAGCAGTGTCTAGCAATTTAGGCAGCATAGCCTCCAAATCTTTGGCATCTTTAAAAAAACATTGCACGGATGGGTAATGCATCTTTTGTTTGACTTTATGGCTTGAAAGGAACTTCAAGACCTTTGCTATAGTCCTTTATGTAAACTCTCTAATATCTTGATTATTTTCAGAATTACAGCGTCTTCTTTGCTTGGGCCAGTTTTGAGAATGTGACGTCATCAAATTGCTAAATCGTAAACTAGAAAAGCTACAGATTTTTGCTTGCAGCCATATTATAGACCTTCATAAACTATAGTTTTCTTGAAGATTGTGCCGTTTTTCATATTTCCATTTAGGATCTACGAATATTTTAATTTCAATGAATTTCAATATTTTATTTTAATGACTAGGAGTTTATTTCAACAGCCGATAATTGTGAACCTAAGTCAGCCTGTCTCTCAAAAAAGTAGGTTCTTATACGCGGGGATTTACTGTATTACTCTGAAAAATATGAACCTATTTAGGCCCTCGCCACAAGAACTTGTGGCAGGAATCAGCTCGCGAAATTCGACGAATTCTATTCTTAGTCAAACTTCAATCACCGGTGTGAACTTTACACTACTTACGTATGCCCCTACGTTTTCGTCATTAACTGTGTGCCGAATGGAAATTTCCTGCACTTCGTTTTTGCAAGGTGATGGCCGAGAATGGGCCTAGGCAGGGTCATTTTTCACTGTTTCATTAAGAGTCCCTGTTGAGCAAGGTTTACCGCAGGGATACAAGGGACTCAGTCTAATGTGCTCCATAGAATTTAGTTAATCTTGATTATCAAACTATCACAAAATCTTGCTTTATTCAAAACCATCCCTCGTTTAAAACCTTGTGGGGTGGCTGCCTGATGTTGTAGGTCTTCTGATTAAACTTAACTTTCGATTTAAAAGTACTTCCAACATTTTTGACGTCCTTTATGTTTTCTAATTTGTCATATGTTTAGCCAGCATGATGTCTTTTCTTCAAGGTCAAGATAAATGTCTGATAGCACAGATTTAAGGTCTAAAATTAACTGCTGATAGAAGTCTGAACTTAAGTTTTACGTCATCCAATATGTTTAATTGTTTGCCAACCAGGGTGCCATTATGTCACTATTGTCTCACTTTGAATGTTTCTAGATGGATTTCTAATTGCGTTAAAGCTTAAGGTTTAAATTTGAAAATTTTACTCTGTACTTTAATTTTTTCTTGTTGCTTCAATAATTTGTTCCATTTGCTTCAAGTTTTCTGAAGCATGCTTTAGTTCGCTTGTGCAATAGAGTAGAGGGTATTTAGTGTTAGGTGGGGTGGGGGGACAACAATCAGTACGCTAGAGAGATAAATTCATTAATTATTTTAAGCACTAGCTATACTTTCCAATCTTAGGAACTCTCAACTATTACGTCTGTATTACAGCATCTATTATGTAGACGTCCTGGCCAAGCTGGATACCTGAATTTAGGCCTAGTTTAAACGTCGTATTTCTGCCGTGTCGAATTGAATTACATTTCATGCGACAATAATGCGGCAAAACTGCTTATTGATTTAAACGTCGCAAATAATATTACCACGTCAAATTACCTAACGAGAACCCCCACGTGGAGCAAGCGCATTGGGTATGATTTTCTTGGTATTTTCTTTGTGAGTGTAAATTAGGGAACAGCCAACGCGATAATTTAATTCGACAACATGGCAATAATGCGACTCTCTAAAGCAAGTCACGCTCTTGGTGAATTTAGCGGCAGAGCTGGTGAACTACTGTCGAATTTAATTATTTAATGCGACGCTGATTTAAACGTCGCATTATCGTCGCATTTAATCGACACTTGGAGAAATAATTTAATTCGACGCGGAAGAAATGCGAAGTTTAAAAAGGGCCTTAATCGTCGCCTCAATTTTAGACATCTTTAAAGATGAAATCTGATAACCATCTAATAAGATCTCAAAATAGCCTCAAATCTCATCTCTTTTTTCACAACCGTATGTTCATTTTATAGGTTTTTCAAATTAGGTTAAGATTACATTTATTAAAGCCTTTATTTGTAGCGATATAAATTATCAAATATGCAGATTTTGTAGCCAAGCCATGGTTTTAATTTCATTTTACCTCAGTTTTAAACTCCATGCGATTGAAATCAGATAACTGATAATAAAGAACCAAAAATAGCTTCTAATTTAGGATTCGCCTACTGTCTTTTATTCCATTTTAAGGGGCTGATTATATGAGAGTTTTCAGCCCGTTTATAACTTTAACCGGGCTGAAATTTGAATCGATTACATGGTGGTTTCAACCAAGGCTGAATTCCATATTATGTATGGGAATCATTTCAAAATTAACTGCGCATGCTCCAGTAATTAGCTGGTGAACTACTGTCGAATTTAATTATTTAATGCGACGCTGATTTAAACGTCGCATTATCGTCGCATTTAATCGACACTTGGAGAAATAATTTAATTCGACGCGGAAGAAATGCGAAGTTTAAAAAGGGCCTTAATCGTCGCCTCAATTTTAGACATCTTTAAAGATGAAATCTGATAACCATTTAATAAGATCTCAAAATAGCCTCAAATCTCATATCTTTTTTCCCAACCGTATGTTCATTTTATAGGTTTTTCAAATTAGGTTAAGATTACATTTATTAAAGCCTTTATTTGTAGCGATATAAGTTATCAAATATGCAGATTTTGTAGCCAAGCCATGGTTTTAATTTCATTTTACCTCAGTTTTAAAGTCCATGCGATTGAAATCAGATAACTGATAATAAAGAACCAAAAATAGCTTCTAATTTAGGATTCGCCTACTGTCTTTTATTCCATTTTAAGGGGCTGATTATATGAGAGTTTTCAGCCCGTTTATAACTTTAACCGGGCTGAAATTTGAATCGATTACATGGTGGTTTCAACCAAGGCTGGAATTATTATTCATGGGAATCATTTCAAAATTAACTGCGCATGCTCCAGTAATTTCAGCCCGGTTAAAAATTATGATTTGCGATTATATGGAATTTGTCAGCCTGTTTGATCAAGCTAAAAATCCTAGCCCGTTTGTTACAAGCGGGCTGAAATTTCAGCCCTGCAAACCGGGCTGAAACTTTTGTCATGTAATCGCAACTTTGTTTTTGGAACACTTTGACCGCAACGCCAGGCTGACTTTTCAGCCCGGCTAAAGTTACAAGCGGGCTGAAAACTCTCATATAATCAGCCCCTAAGTTTCTTGAAATTAGATTAATACATGATTAAAGTCTCTATTCTCTCTCCATCCAGTTGCTACAGAAGAACAAGTTGTGGTCACCGACGACGAAAACGACGAAGAAGAGGTAATTATAAGTTAATATTTTAATAATTAATGCATACAAATATTTTATGTTACATTTGGTTTAAATCTCAGAAGTCTCAGAATGTGTTTTTTGTTGTGATTTCATATTTCGCATTGTAGGAGCAAAACTAGTAATTTCATCAGAAATGTTAGATTTTGAGTAAATTTTCGTAAATTTTGAGATTTAAAGCAAAATCAGGGGAGACCGATTTGGAAAAACCCCGACACTTTTTTACTCACCGCTTACAACCATTAAATCTTTTATATCTTCTGTGATCCAACATAGATTCCTAGAGCTTGGAGATAATTTTCATTCAGGTAGTTTGTAAGTCATACTCTGATGAAGACGCCAAGTCAGAAAGTCCTCAGTATGCTAAATATGCGTTAGAATTTCTTTAAGTTGTTTCTTGCAGCTCTCCACCATATGATTGGATATAGTATGTAAATGTATGTCACTTGCTTTTGCAAAAATATATCGAGGACATTGTAGGTGACTTGGTACGTGGTTCTGCCTGTTGGAGTACCGGATGTCCTATAGCCTGCGTCGCTCCCTTTTAAAGTACTCCCTTTTAAAAAATCATCAAAATTCGATCATCAAACCTATCATAAAATTTTATTTTCGATGTTTTGTTTCAATGATCCAAATATATTTAAAGATGATAGAACATTTTTTGTCATCACTTAAAGAGTATAAAATTACAGGTTGAAAACCTTATTCTGAGCTATACACTTTAAGTAACATCGAAAATCTCCCCCAAGAGCCATTATTTTGAGATTTTTCATTGCCGTTCAAATCTACAACGATAGTTTGCATTTCTTTCTAACATTTATGACCAAACTAGAAGCTTAATATACAAAAAGAAATTAATCTGGCAGTTGTCAGTGCTGTTTGCAGTATGCTTCAAAATCAGGCAGCCCTAAACAGAGCTAAATTGTTTCCTTTTAAAACTAATCACAAGATCTGCTATACCTGGGAAAATAATTTAGTCTTTGATCTACTTGCCAAAAAGAGAAATTTAAAGATCTGTGATGTAATCAAATATTGGTAATTTTTCAAGCAGGAGTACTTTTTTGGGACACCCGGTAGCTTTTTCATATAATATTTTCCAGATTTACGGGTAGACTTGTTGAGTGATTTTTTCATAATTTTGTGCTTCTGCATTTTAAAATTCTCTTATTTGGCCTTCCACTTCGCCAAGTCCACCACGAAACAACCAGGTTTTCCAAGAGAATGAAAAATAACTTTGTTCTTTTATGTAAATTAAAAGGAAATCAAAGTTACTACGTGAATGAATGCGAACAAATAAAAGATTTTTGCTGTTTTTGACATGAAAAACGTTTCTAATTTAATATCCTTTCTCTTACTGTAGTACGAGGCATGGAAGGTTCGAGAATTAAAAAGAATAAAGAGGGACAGAGATGAAAGAGAAGCGTAAGTTGTTTACGATTCCTTTCAATATATATTTGTTCTTGCATTATCCCATACTTTAATTCAGGGTTGAAAACACCAGTTTCCAGCCCCCAAAATGTCGCAGGTTTGAGGAATAAATCTTATTGGTATTCATAGGAAATATGACTTTTAGCAAGCATTTTTCTCCCTAATTTAGATAATCTTTGTTGGCATAACCTGTTCAAATTTTTAGAACCAACAACTATTTTACAGTTATACGTTATGCAATCATTTGTTGATAAGGTAAGTTACACAAAATAAAGAAAAATGTACGGTACACATCTTTATGTTTGTTGTAGAGAGGAAAGTTGAACTTATAGAGAAATTATACCGGGTGTCTCAAAAGAGTACTCCTGTTTGAAAAATCACCAAAATTTGATTACAACTTCGATCTTCAAATTTCTTTTTTTGGCAAGTAGATAAAGGACCAAATTATTTTCCCAAGTATAAGCTGATCTTGTAATTGGTTTAGAAATTAGCAAGTTTAGCTCTTTTTAAAGCTGCCTGGTTTTGAATCATACTGCAGAAAAGCACTGATGATTACCAGATCAATTCTTTGTTCATATTAAGCTTGTAATTTTGTCATAAATGACAGAAAAAGACGCACACTATCATTAGAGACTTCAAGAATGATAAAAAATCTGAAAATTTTGGCTCTTAGGCAAGATTGACTATGTTGCTTAAAAAGTATAGCTCAAAATAGTGTTTTTCAATGTGTAATTTTTCAAGCTTTAAGTGTTGAAAACAAATATTTTGTCATCTTTAAATATTTTTGGGTCTTTGACAAAATATATCTAAAAGAAAATTTAGTCGTAGGTTTGATAATCGAGTTTTGGTGAATTTTTAAACAGGAGTACTTTTTTGGGACACCCGGTAGGAGGAGATGGAAAATGTGTTGACTTAAATTCCTAGCTGTCAGTGTTCATGACATCAAGTTAGACCCAAAAAGATTTTAAAGTAGCAAATAATTATTTAGATGTTTCTTTTTTTTTTGCAGAATTGAGAAACAACGATCAGAAACAGAACGCATACATAATATGACAGAAGATGAACGCAGAATGGAATTCCGAAATGCACCAAAAACAATTACGAATAAATCAACGAAAGGAAAATACAAGTTTCTTCAAAAGTATTATCACAGAGGCGCTTTCTTTATGGTAAGAAATTTGGATTAGCTTTTTCCCTGATTTATTAAATTGTGATGTCTTTGTCGAGTTCAGATCAAACTTAGAGCTATTAAGAATGGCAGGGCATGAAAGAATATTTTCCTTCCTGCGACCGGACAAAAATCATGCTTAAAGTTCCTGCAAGGACAGAAAAGGGACAATATCCAGCTTTCTTAAAAAGAAGTCAGGTTCCAAAGATACGTGATACGTTATACGTGATACGTGTAACCGGTTTTATGTAAATGCAAGTAAGACATTGTGAACAATAAATGTGGATGAAGTTGGGACGGCTGAAGTTGGGGCCCCATAAAAGAAGCCATTTATGATTTCTAAATGGCATGAAGGATACTTGAGTGATTTACTGATCTCATATTTGTTGTATATAATCTGAATACAAATTATACATGAGATACCATTTATGTTAGTTAATTTTTGCGAAACGTCATCAGTTGATTCTTGTAATGAAAAAATGAGAAACATAATGATATATACATGAAAAAGATACATTTGGAAAAATTTCCTGCAGGACGTTACAAAATGAAAATTCCCTGCGACCGCCCGGTCGCATGGTCGGGTGGGTTTTCATGCCCTGAAGAATGTTATCCAATGACCATCCTATAGATAGACCAGCGAAATTTTGCGTCAGTATACAAGGGGTGGGCCAAAAAAAACTAACCGCCCAGATAAAAATTCCTGAAAAACTTTCTGAAGGTAAGATTTTGATGACATTTGCAAGCCACTAAATGCAACATAAAATACACCTACTAAGTAAAAATCAGTTCAATTTCAGCTGTAATTACAGAGAAATGAGGTTCTTAAAAGAGATAGTCACAAAAACCACTGTAACAAAATTACTAATCATCAACAATAACCCACCCACGCATTTTTTGATGTTTTGAATAATTTCTGTGGAAATCATGGTTTTCCCAATATCTAGTGACAACGAGAGGGATTTTTAAATTGATCTTCGTAATGTTAAAGAAGCGAATGTAATTTTCTAGTAGGATACCATAACATGGTCCCTAAGTAGCACAACATTATTGTGAAAATGTAAATTTTCGTAATTTTGACGTTTTCCATCAGTATTTTTCAATGCCTCGCATTCTTTAGCAGTATCTTGCAATGTAGTGATCATCTTGACAAAAAAGATGCTAGTAGATGTGGAAACAATGCAGTGCAAGGTTCGAGAGAAGAAAAAGTTCTTGTGACAGACACGTTCTTTAGTCAAGTTGTGCTTTTGATGATTAGTGATTTAGTTACAGTGGTTTTTGGGGACCATATTTTTTAAAAACCTTACTTCTCTGTAAGTACATCTGATAATGAAATGACTTTTATTCAGTAGGGGTATTTTATGTTCTACTTTGTGCCTTATAAATATCATCAAAATCTTGCATTCAGAAAATTTTTCAGAATTTTTTTACGTTGGTGGTTACTTTTAGTTGGCCCACCCATTATTTCATATATATTTCATATTTGATTCTTTTAAGGAGGGTTGCCCTTCAGCAGAAGCTGTGTCACAAGGGACCCTCCACTAGAAACATTCATTAAAATACGAAATTACAATAAAAACTTAAATGCAATATTAAAAACATAATGTTAAAAACCTAATACAAATTCTTGAAATCTACAATAAAAAGAAAAACTGAAACAAAGTCGAGTGTTTAAAACTATTTAGGGAAGATGCTGTCTTATTCTCGGCTGAAAGGCCATTTCACAATCTTGCTCCTCTGTAAGAAAAACATTTTTGCCCATTATTTGACTTTTTCTTGTGCAGTCAGTGATCAACATATCTCTCCTAGTAGACGAATTCATCAGCGAATTTTTGGTTATGAAAAATGTTAAATTCTTGGCTAATTCACCGGAAAAAAGCCAATGGAACTTCAAGAAGTTGGAGTCGTTTTTCTTGAACCTACTAGATATTGGTGCCTTTTTTTATATCTGTTTATTTTCTCTCAGGAAAAAGAAGATGACAAGTTCACAAGAGATGTCAGTATGCCAACGCTGGAAGATCATTTCGACAAGAGCATTCTTCCTAAAGTCATGCAGGTAAGATTTCAATGGCATTTGAAATCACCGTTCTTATCACATATTTTCATCAGTATATCCAGAATGTTTAGCAACTAGTCTGTAAATGCGGAAAGAAAGGTTTCTTTCTTTGTGACGGGAGTTTGTGAAAAGAAGGCCCACAAATAACAAAGAGATTTGCTGCAGGTGCCTTTTCCTAAGACAGTTTCATCTCAACTGTTAAAGACGCCTTAATTTTTCTAGTGTAATTAAAGCTTATTATATTTCTGATCTTAAAGTTGTTAATGAATCAATTTCCACGGAAAAGCTGTAAAATATATCCTATTCTGTCAGTTATTTTCTAGATTTGATATTGATTTGATAAGGTGCTTTCCCTTAGTGCCAGAAGTGATACAATTTGGGATTAACTTTAACTCGTCGCTGGGGTGAGTGGCCGAGCGGCTTATACAGTTTTCATCAGGTGACTGAAGTTAAGCTCGGTCGAGTGAGGTCAAACTCCGGATGGGTGACCTCGGAGGCCTGACCCGGGACTGACCTCGCAACTCACTTCGCCGTTCTTCGGAAAGGACGTTAAACTAGGGGTCCCATGCGTGGATTCGGCATGCACAGTGGGCCTAAATTAGCTTTAAGTAGCTAGAAAATCCTGACAGCCCACTTAAAAGCAAATAACTGACTGACTGACTGGCTATCTGGTTTTGATTCATTGTTTATTTCTTCGTAGGTGAAGAACTTTGGAAGATCAGGAAGGACAAAATATACTCATCTTACAGACCAAGACACGACGGAGGTTAGTTACGTTAATCCATCGCAATCTTTAACAAACATTTTTAATTCTGATAAGGCGAAATGTTTGAAACAGCTTGTGAAATTCCAAGTCTTTCGTCTTACAGAGGGTTAAACCCGCTCTTAAAGATTTTACTCTTAGGTTTGCATGCGCTACAGCACTCCAAAATGAATAGTAGATTCTTTTCATTCAACACTCCGTTTAAAATAAAGAATTATTGTTCATCTCAACACAATGTTCTTTCTTATTCCCACTCGTAGGGTTGAAAAGCATTACCTTTGGAATCCTCGATCATTTAGTACAGATAAATTGGTATCCCTATACTACTCATGTTTTAGGAGATCTAGGAAACAAAAGACAAAGCTGTAACATCAATCCTAAATTTCCCTTTGACATCGATATATCGGTTGAAAATCATTCGCTTTTGCTTTCTCTGGAAATTTGTTTCCATTTGTAGTAATGACGTAATGTGGCCTCTTTTTGGTGCCTATAAATAAGTCATTACCACCATTTTAAGCCGTGACGATTACTGTGACTGTACACAATAAGCCACCCGTTTGGCTGTTTTATTTTGTTTGTGCTATTTCAATGGTTCACGCTTTATTTTAATTGTTGACAGCAGTTTATTTTAAAGGGCATTCTTATAGCTGTCATGGGTTTGAAAACATTTAACAATGAAATTAGTAAGGGAAACGGCTCTTATTTTTAAATATTTCAAGTGTTTACCAAAAGGAGATGCGTCACAAGAACGAAAGCATAGGTTTCAAATCTATAAAAAGGCTAGTGTAAATGGCTATTGCATCTTTCTTTTGATTGAATGGCTGGAAAGAAACTTTAGCTACTTTGCTATAATTCTACCGTTGGACTTTGCTGAAATCTTGAATATTTTCGAAACTGCAGCGTATTTCGTATTTCAACTCATTTGAGGACGAAACGTCATCAAACTTCTAACTCGTAAACCAGAAGAGTGAATGACTTGTGCTTGATACAGTATTGTAGACGTTCATGAACTATGGTTTTCTTGAACATTATGTTATGTTTCCTCGAAAATTCAGAAAAAAACGATGGTGTTAGTTTTTTTCCAAAACATTTTTGAATTTAAAAATAAGAAGAGAAACCCTCTAATTCTGTCAATATCAAAGGTTTCAGAAAAGTCCAATGGTAGAATTATGGCAAAATATCTGAAGTTTCTTTCAAGCTATTCAGTTCAAAGAAAAAGTATTTGCACTAGCCTTTTTCAAGATTTGACGCCTATGCTAAGAACGAATGTGCTCTTGCCTTAAGTATCAAATCTTTAAAGCAGGTTGAAGACAGGCATCGACCTTGTAATGCCAATAGAACTAGAAAGGCCTGTTCTTAACTGCTGTTCCATAATTTGCTTCTGTTTCTTTCCAATGCTCAAAACGCCGCACTCACTAACTGTTGTTTTTCTAGTTGTAAATTCTAAATTAATATACAAAAAAACGGTGGAATTTTCAAGAAAACCATAGTTTAAGAAGTTCTACATTATTGTTGTAAGCAGAAACCTGTTGCTTTTCTGGTCTACGATTTAGCAATTTGATGACGTCACAACCTCAAAACTAGCTGAAACGCGAAAGATGCTGTAATTTGAAAATAATCAAAATTTAAAAAAAGTCAACGGTAGAATTACAGCAAAGTACCCAAAGTTCCTTTCAAGCCATTCAAACCAAAGAAAGATCTAATAATCGTTCACGCTACTTTTTTAAAGATTTGACGCTGATGCATTCATGATCACAACCCCCTTTAAGATTTGACGCCTATGTTGGTTGCCATATGTCTTGTACTGTTTGATTTCTCAAGCACTTGATAAGTGTTTTCCACGAACCCGGAACTATCGATTTGATTGTAAACGAAGCACAATTTTACAAAAGATGACTCACACATACGTGGATACACATCCATACATTTTTTAACACCTTTTAATCTCATTGAATTATTACTTATTGACTTCTGCCCGCAAAAGATTTGTTCTTTGCTGGAACGAAAAAAATACTCAACCATCATAGATTTATCCTGGGGAGTCGATTATAGTGCTTTATATTAAGGACATAAATGTGTAGAAAAAACTAAACCACTAATGGTCGTTGAGGTTTTATTAGATGCTATAGGACGGTATCCATTATAGATTGTCCTGGAGAGTCGATCATGGTACTTTATATTGAGGATAGAAATATGTATAGGAATAACTAACCAATTAACAAACGGTGCGGTTTTATAGAATGGCAGAAGACAGTATCCTTGGTAAGTTTATCTCGGGGTGGCGACTAGTTAGTTTTGTATTCACGAAAGAACAACACATAGAAATAATTAAGCCGTCAGCAGGCGACGCGGTTTTATGAAATGCTATAGGATAAGTATTCGAAGTCGCTGAATGATTGTCTAGGACAGCATGCCCACTATGGGGTCATTATGTAATTTTTCGTGTGAAAATTGTTTATTTTGCTTAATGCACGTGATTTTAGGCACATTTTCATTCATTTTCCAGAATTTGAATTTTTATTAATGATTTAGTAGTACTACCGAATGACCCAGGAAAGAGTGTCATGATAGAACCACTGCTATATTGCTAAGAATTTTATGCCAGAATTTTTAATAACTACTTTGCAAAGTTGGCAAACGATTCATTGAAAACTAGAAGAAAAGATGGTAGATGCTTAAAGGACACAATATAGACTCAATACATGTCGTAGTTTCGCTCTTTGACTGAACTGATAACGCTACAACTACCTCACTGCCTCACTGCAGCGACAACAACAACAGCAATTCAATTCAATTAGATGAGCGTAAGTTAAGGGCCTTATGCAGTGAGGCTAGACACAATAGACCTTTAGCTATTCTATAAAAGAGTCTGGACCGAGCTTTTTTTTATACATTTTTATGCAAAGGGTTCGACTGAATAGCATTAGAGCTTTTATCGCTTTGTACACATTCGACAATTCTAAAAAAGGAATAAATATGTCGTTCGATTAATACTCTTTTGTAGAATCGCTAAAAGGTCTATTTATCCTATTTGGGAACCAAGAACCAAGTTCTTGTAATATTCTGAAATCTTAGACTTCAGAATCAAAACTTGTATTAAGGAAAGTTCATACTGTGAACCTTCTTATATGCCGAGTTTTTTGTATGATTAAAGGGTTTGTGCAAGGTTAAAAGCTTGCATTTGCACGGAGCAAACAATCTAAAAGTATCTCATTGAAATCAAAGTTACTCTCGCGCCATGAACAATGGACAGCTAAAAACACAATGCTGTGTCTGAGTGTTTTCTTTGTTTTATATATATAGACAAGCATCTTCACCATTGACCGTTCCCTTTAAGTCGCAAAAATTCCTTAGAATTTAGCATCTTCTTCAAGCTGTTTCTGTATGCAAGTAATGCAAGGGTAAAATCTGATCATATGTTACATTTCGTCTTAGAAATCTAATTCACCTTGGTACATGGAAACTGCGCAGAGTTTGAAGTTCCATGCTGGCCACGGAGGAGGAATGAAGCAGTCATTTACAAGACCAAGTACGAAGAGAAAATAATGATGTCATGCAGTCTATAATGCAGAACAGGTTGGTGTATTTTGTGGAACTGTTTTGAAGACGAGAAGTTTTGAAACTTGCTGAACTGTCATTAGAAGGGTCGAAGGAGGCATGTAGATCAAAACAGCCGGAAAACATGCCATGTTCGGATACACTAAAGAACATCACAAAAGAAGGGTACTGTTTTGTAACAAAGGACACTTAAAATGCCAAATGGATGATAGGAATAGTCGTATAAGAGAGGACTTCAAGCTCATATCGAGGCTATATCATGATGGACCCCGAGGGACACATGTGAAATTTACCTTCTATAGTTAGGAATATGGGACTGTAAGATTCAGACAGTTTTTCAACATCATTCAAGTCTTGTATCAAGTGTGGATTCGCTTCTGAAATTTATAACAACGTGAGAAACTTAATTTAAACAAAGAAATTAATCTGATCATCATCTGTGCTTTTCTCAGTATGCTTAGAAAGCCAGGTAGCTGCCAAACAGCCAGATTTGCTTGTTAAATCCTATCAAAGAGATAAGCTGCAGCTAAAAAAGTAATTTGGTTGCTGATTTACTTACGCAGAATGAAAATTTCAAAATTAACTTTCTTGTCGAATTTTTTGGAATTTCCCAAATGTGTGTAATTTTTAGGACATTCAGTAGGCTTTGTTATTGGTAACAGCGAGCAAGGAGATTTCTGCAGTTAGGTCCAATATGATGAGGCCACTGGTTCTCAATATTTTGCACCTTTTTATTTTGCATAATTATATCTTATTTTCTTGTTACGTTCCTCAAATTTTTTCTTTTATAAATTAATCTCAAGGTAAATGAAACAAACGCCTCTTTGATCGATGATTCACGATTATACATTCAGTCAATACCGAAACATTTTTGTTTGACCTGGTATGGGACCTTTAAGGCTACTTGGCCATCCCGTAAGCGTCTATCTTCTAGCGCAAAAGATTTCGGTCATCGCTATTAGACTGACGACGTGATTCCTTGCATTCGTTCAATGTTTTTAATCTGATGTCTTTATTTTCTCTCATACAAGTTTCAAGCCATACCCATCATTCAATTCAAGACCCATTACTAACCATGATCCTTTGCGACCCCAAAGTCAACTTTCATATAATATAAAAGTAATTCCTGATCGACTAGCATCGAGACGTTGTGCTTTTATTTTGATTTGATTGGGTGCTTCTGGAAGTGTTAAAGACCCATTACTAACCATGATCCTTTGCGACCCCAAAGTCGACTTTCATATAATATGAAAGTAATTCCTGGCCTAGGTTCTTTTTTTTGCTTTTCATTCGGCGCGCAAAGGATCATGGTTAGCAATGGGTCTTTAAATCTAGTTTTGAATACGGCAAATCGACTTGGAAATTCACCCTTGCAGTATGTTCTCTGCCACGATGCCACAAGAAGAATATTGCACAAACGAGAACTTCAAATTATGTGACGATATAACTTGATATTTACGAGATATGAACCTCATTTATTATCAAGTCTTTATTTCTATGTTGATATTTACACGCAAAATCTTGCACCATTCTTTTGAAAATTGTCATTTCTGTGTCCTTCGAATTCGAAGTATTTATTTAAAAACGTTACGATCTTCTGCGAAAATATTGTGCCTTAATATTTACAGTGACACTATTATAATCTACTTTTGTATTTTACTAAAATTTCAACGGTTAACTATTTGCAATTATTCCGTTTTTGTTTGTTTACCCTAATTTAAGGTCTCCCTCAATTTAGATGCCATGTGAGATTTGCGATAACGCAAAATTACTCATGCAAAAGTCTTGAAATATTTCATTCGCGGGTATTTTCACGTGACATCTAATTTAAGACAAACCTTAATTTCCTTTGCTTAATGCACCTAAAAAACAGATTATTATTTACATACAATTGTCTAGTTACACGAGTTACTACCGAGTGTCCCAAAATGATGTGTCAGCGTTTGCCGAACGTACAATCATGAAATATGTACTGATTTAAATGAACGACATACCATTTTGAAGCAAAGAGGCTAACTTTGATGTAGAAATTTATTTCACTATAATCGATCATATTGTTCTAGAGCTATGGAAAATTTTACTTGGAAGCTAGTTTTGAAAATCTTTGAGAAAAGCTAAAGCTATAATCAGATTTTATCCTGTTTTCAGGTTTGATAAGATGACATTGCATCAATAGACAATAACACTAAAGACGGCGGCTCCAAAGACTCTGTTGTGTTTTGCTGCAAAGCATGCTGGTAAAAAGCTCCCTGACGACCACCTAACGACGTAAAAATTTCGGTCTGCCGTTTTGACTAGCTAGCTTGAATTCGAATCGAACTTGAATTCGAATGCAAGATGGTTCGAAAGGAAACCTTTCTAAAGCAGAAAAAGTAAAATTTTGATTTGAATTGAAGATTCGCGTTCGAATTACAAAATTTTCCTATTTGTTTACATTGATTCCTTGTTCCGAACTTTACCAAAGCTAGCTAGTGGAAAAGGCAGACCAAAATTTGTATGTCGTTAGGTGGGCGTCAGGGTGCTTTTTACTAGCATGCTTTGC
Organism: Aurelia aurita; assembly: GCA_004194415.1. Lineage (NCBI taxonomy): Eukaryota > Metazoa > Cnidaria > Scyphozoa > Semaeostomeae > Ulmaridae > Aurelia > Aurelia aurita. Next base: position 317,822 of record REGM01000171.1, read on the forward strand.
ACAGCCGCCATCTTTAGCGTTATTGTCTATTATCTTCTTAGGAGCTTAAATGGGCAACACAAGTAAATTTACATGTAAGAGGCTCGTATTTGTCATTACGTTTTGCTCACTGGAGTATGACCATGCCTGCTTTCATTTTTTGAAGCTGAAACTTGAGAAAAACGTTTCCGAAATTTTTAGTTCTCTCTTACGTATCTTAAAAAAAATCCCAAGTAAAATAGCCCATAACTCTATAATGGCATGACTGATTTTAGTGCAATAAATCTCTACATCTAAGTTAGGCTTTCTGCTATAAAATAATTGGTATTTCATTCAAATCGATGAATAGTTCATGATAGTACAGTTTGGCAAGCGTCGAATTATCATTTTGGGACACCCGGTAGAATAATGCGGGTTAAAACGGCAGATTGTGTTAACAGTAACAGGTTGCAGGTTATCTTTTATGATCTGCTTTGTTTAATCCTGGTTTCCATATGATCGTTACGATCGTTTAGGTCGTTTCTATCGCTGACTTTGAATCGCTGGGATTGCTGGCGAAAGTGTTTCCACATAATCGCTAGGATCGCTCAGATGGCTGGAGAGTCGAAGTTACTGGCTCCTGCGAGGGCAGCTTGCATTCTTCTTCTAAAGGACAACTCCAGCGATCCTAGCGATCTTATGGAAACATGCACGAACGATTCTAGCGATCGATTTCTTTTCATTTCATTGAGATCGCTGGGATCGTTCACAACGATCCAAGCGATCGTATCGATTATATGGAAACCAGGCTTTACATTTGGATCGTTGCGATCGCTGGTGGATCGCTGGAATAGGGCAAGTTTCTATCCCAGCGATCCTGATCGTTGCAATCACTAGGATCGTTCGTGTATGTTTCCATAAGATGGCTGGGATCATTGGGATCGCTGGAGTCGTTCACAACGATCCAAACGATCTAAGCGATTATATGGAAACCAGGCTTTACGTTTGCAGTTTGACTAGTCAGTGATATAAATCATTTCTTCGCTGATCGCTTTGTACTGGCATGTCAATCAAAAGCAACGGATGCTATTGTTTAAAATCTGCTCTTGTTTCAGGAATTTTCAAATTTAAATGGGTTTCACCGAAGGGCAAATCAATCGAAAAATAGCACAGGAGATTTTTGAATTTTTAAACAGGATTTTGGGATTTTAAAATCTTCGAACGATTATGTCATTTTCAGTTTCCTAAGCTTTTTTTAGATCTTTAAGCATTTTCAAGATTTTTAGGAGTACATACATGTTTTTGATTTTTCAGGGTTTTTGGAGTTTTGCCAAAGGATGCCAGATTTCTGAGTGACTTGCTCCTCGATGCTTTTGGGGTTTACCGAAATAATTTAAGATGACCGAATAATTTAAGATACGAAACCAGTTTTAATGTGCAAAGGCCCAAAACGGGCGAGGAAATATTTTGGCAGCCGTAAAAATTGGCTGATAACTAGGCTCTATTTTAATGTTTTACTCAGACATGCTAAGATTTATATTACTCTTTGTGTGTGAAATATTCTAATATCGAATCGTTTTGTATTCACTCTGCTTCACATCCTGGACAGGTTCCAAATCTTTGAATTGGCGCAAAAAGGTCGGTGTAAAATTTTGTGACCTAATTCTTTGAATTGAATGGCTTGTAAGAAACTTTAGCTACTTTGCTATAATTCTACCGTTGGACTTTTCAGAAATCTTGAATATTTTCGAAATTACGGCTTATTTTATATTTCAACTCATTTGAGGATGTGACGTCATCAAATTTCTAAATCGTAACCCATAAGAGTGAAAGACTTTTTCTTGATACCATATTGTAGACAATCATAAACTATGTTTTTCTTGAAAATTATTCTGTTTCCTCAAAAATTTCAGAATTGACGATGGTTTTAAATTTTTTTCAAAATTTTCTTGAATTCTTAAAAAAGAAGAAAAACCCTCTCAATCTGAAAATATTGAAGATTTCTGAAAAGTCCAACGGTAGAGTTATAGCATAGTAGCTAAAGTTTCTTTCAAGCCATTCCATTCAGAGAAATAGGTCACAGAATTTTACACCGACCATTTTAAAGATTTGGAACCTATGATATCATGGACACATTTAGGCCATTTAGACTTTGCAGCATACCCTGTATCAGTATTGTATTACTATTGCAAGGTTGAAATTGAGTCGTCTAATTGAAACACTTGTTGATTTTGTTTCATCCGAGGAAAGGCACACCAAATCGACACAAAAACTATATAAACAGTGATACCGGGAGAATCAAAGAAATGTATAGACATTTGAAAGCTTGTAGCTATGTAGCTCTCAAACCATTTTTCAGATTCCTATATATTTGATCAAGGATTTTAGGCCTGTTTTCAAGGATTTTGAGAAGAAGCATTTTTATAAAATCGCGTGTAATTCGAGAGCGATATGACCGATTTTGACAAACCAAATTTTCTTATCCAAGTTGATATGTTAGCTACACAGGTTTTATCAATTTATTGGAATCTGAAAAATGGTTTGAGAGCTACAGGCTTTCAAACATCTATACATTGTTTTGACGCATCCGGTATTGTGAAAATTCTTCCGCTGTACAACACTACCTTTCAGGCAATGTTATCGCCATTGATCCAGGAATGGTGTTTGGGGTTATCTGGCCAGACTTAGACTTTCGGAAAAGATTTACAAATGCTTATTTTCACTCACCTATCGTAGGCACTACCAAGAACGGCCAGTGGCCTTGGCATAGATTTGTCTTGTCAATCTGCAATCAGTTTTCGTCAATTGAAACATTGTCTTAAGAAGGCACATTAAGCTGAATTTAAACTGTATTTGAGTGGTATGTTTAAGCGAGCATTCAGGTTTATGAGAAGGGCCAATGTGGTAGAGTGAATACAAAATCTAATAAATATATATTTTCCAAACCATTTCAATAACAGCTATGCTGACGAGTCATCGAAGTGATTATTCCGCTCCACATGACTGTCTGAATCCTCCGAAAGTTGTTTCGTTAACGATAAAAATTCGGGCGTCGGCGACCGTGCTGTTTTGTTCTTTATTACTTGTTGAAATTTAATTTTCGAATTCAGTTGCTCTGCTAAAATTTCTTCCATTATTTCATTGTATTCAATTTCATCAGTATGCGATTCACTCGCAGTTCGTTCAAGTACTTTTCTCTTGTTTTGATTTACCTTAGCTGCGAAGATTTCCGACGGCAGCCCAATCTCGTTATGTTTACGATACGAAGTCGATTGTTTTCTAATTTCATTTTCTGTCGTTCTGCGTTTTACGCTAGGCCGATCTGGTGGCTCTTTACACGCTGAGTCAGTCTTTTTGCTAACGTAACATCGTTTTTCGTTGCTATTACATTCGCTCTTCGAAGGCAATATTCTATTTACTTTAGGCTTGGATAGTTTTCGAGTACCAAGACTGTTCGCAGACATGGGTCGATTGCTCGATGGTCTCCGTGAAGGAACTGGGCTCACATCAACATCAACAATCTAAAATGAAACGATAAAAGAATTGTTTGAGATATTTCATTTGAAACTGCGAGGAAAGCCATCAACACTGGCTTTCCCAAGATATTCATACCAGTCAATGCAGAATGTTTTTCTGGGGTTTTTCTCTACAATATATTCAAAATTCGCTAAAATCCGCTTAAGGGAAAAGTTCTAGGGGAGGCTTGATACACTTCACTTTTTGCTTTATACTTCTTTGAAATCCTAAAAAGTGTTTGGGAAGTTGTTCACAAAATCAGATGTAATGATAAGAAAGATCTTGATGACTATACTCCACAAAGGTTAAATTTCGACCAATCAAAATGAATTCGATTTGTTGGATTGACCAATTAGATCACAACATTTCATAGCCTGGTTTAGTTTGAGCTGGTTCAACTCGCCAGTAGGAATGGGGTAAAAGTTAAGGATTACCAACGTTTTCGATTATATTTCTGTCTAAGGAATGTGGCATAAGGCTGTTCCGAAATGTCAATCGTCCCCAAATCAGAATACAGTAAGTCATAGGTAGTATACTTACAACGCTGTTATTTACAGCCAGTCCATTTTGTACAGCCTTTTCCAACCCAGTCCTCACTACAGTGTCAACTTCAGTTGTATCTTCTTCCTTATTATTCCCCTTCGCAGACCTCTCCTCCTCAATGGCTTGACCCATTTCTACGTCATTATCAGCCTCCTCCGCATTCTTTACTCTCTGCGTGACCGTGCCGTTTGGCAACATTGGCGGTATCTCAAGGTTAGGGTTCCCGCCATTCCTCATCTTTTGAACATCGTCAAACATTTTGCTGGCACCTCGCGGTGCGATATCATCCGGGACTATAGTTCCACGCCTAGCGTTCAAATTATAATGGGTCGTCTCATCCAATGGACCATTTGTAACTTTATAACCAAGTTTTTCATAGCTTTCGAGTTCAGATTTTCAATTCTCAGATTTCGTATAGCATCCATTGGATCTTGCATGTCGAATTTCTTTGTTTTCTCTTCAATTAAATTGCTAAGTGATAGGATAACACCAGACATTATCGATAGGCCAATCACGTAGTACATCAGGGCTGCAAGTTCTGCTACTAGGCTGACGCCGACGTTGTCATAAGTTTGGTCACGTGTTAGGCCAGGGATCAAATCACCAAAACCGATCGTAGTTAATGATATAAAACAGTAATAAAACGAATCTGAATACTTCCAATCCTCTGTCAATCCAAAAATTAGGCCTCCCAGACATAGCATAAATACGACCAATAAACTTGCCGTTATAGCACTTTTCATTTCAATTTTCTCTGCTTCTCGATTATATAGTCGCCTTTCCCAATATTTTATTGAAAATGCCAGAAAATTTGTCAGCTCATTACCGACAGTTCGTAGAAAGAAACCGGTCAATGGTATACCGACAAGGGCATACAGAATACAAAAGAGTTTTCCAGCAAGTGTCCTTGGTACGATATGACCATATCCTGTAAAAAGAAGGAAAATAAGTTGATCTTTCAAGCAGTATTTCAACATCTTAAAGGCTCTTGTCCAACCATGGTTCTTTGCGTGCCCTGTTTATGAAAATCAACATTGTTGTGGTCTACGAATATGGCTACGCGCAAGGCTGCTGGTTGAACAAGAGCAGAGAAGTATCGTGTTTAGATTGATTTAAATACCAACCAGGACAGAGCCCACTTAAAACAAATAACTGACTGACTTGACTGACTGAGAGCCGTTTGGTATTAACTCGGATTAAATTTCATTTATTCATGAACAACAACAACTGAAATTTTTAAAGAGTCTGGGAACTAAGTTTTATGCGCGCGCTGATTTCAAAGAAAAGGAACACGAAGCGGATGGCGGATGGCCTAAGAAAACTCCGTTGGAGCTGCATCTCCTCTCGGCTCCATTTGATACAGAGATCTGGCAGCAAATAATTTACTAGAAGACAGATGCACTACAGGTATACCATGTTTGCTTATTAGCCTTCTATCTACCTGTCAATGACTCTTTTGCTGCGAGAAAGACCAAAATTACTGCAAGCCTAAAATAAGGTGTGTGTGTGCCAAAAAACCAGACGAAATTGAGAGTTGCTTATTCTCAGCGCAGCGCCGAAGATCTTCCTAAAAATAGGCACTCGGCAGATTCACCCCGGCCCCTGATTTTTTGGCCATTATTATTATTGTCAATTTCTTTTTCGTTGGATGACAATATACAATAGCTAAAATTAGTTAGCTAATTAGTTCCAACGTTAAAAGTAGATATACAAATATTACATAAAAAAGGTGGATATAAAGCATTTACAAGTCATCAAAAGTATACAACATAGTCTAATATCCATCTTGCATCTTGTCCAAAAAGGGAAGGTAGGGCTGTGTGTGGTACCAGGAGCAACTTTCCTGTGTGTGGTCTACATATCAGTAAATTATGCCATTTACTGGATTTATCATAAACAGCAAACTGCAATTAACAAAGCACAAAAGAAAAACAAAAAGCATGTAAATATTTGTTAATAGCTACTTTAAGTTAAAGGAGTTAAAGGGAATCTAATCATATATAAGCCTTTGATAAAAATAGCCGTACAAAGACAATAGACCTTGACACGCGCCAAACCATATTTGGGTAACTGATCTATATGTCGACAGGAAATAATGATATCTGATTGGCTACAATTTGACTGCAAGTGGCTGTGCCATCAGTGATTGGATGAATAGAACAAGTGATTCTAAGTGTGGAAATAAATCATGTTGATTTTAATCTTTTTCCATACATGTCCATCAGAATAAAACAAACTAGATTTTTAGAAATATGAGAAAAAGAAGTAGAAATAAAAAATTTAAAAACAAGCAAAGAAAACTGGTANTTGCTGCTTTCCTAAAAATAGGCACTCTCGGCAGATTCACCCCAGCCCCTGATTTTTGACCATTATTATTATTATTGTCAATTTCTTTTTCGTTGGATGACAATATACAATAGCTAAAATTAGTTAGCTAATTAGTTCCAACCTTAAAAATAGGTACACAAATATTACATAAAAAAGGTGGATATAAAGCATTTACAAGTCATCAAAAGTATACAACATAGTCTAGTCTAATAATAATATCCATCTTGCATCTTGTCCAAAAAGGGAAGGTAGGGCTGTGTGTGGTACCAGGAGCAACTTTCCTGTGGTCTACATATCAGTAAATTATGCCATTTACTGGATTTATCATAAACAGCAAAACTGCAATTAACAAAGCCCAAAACAAAAACAAAAAGCATGTAAATATTTGTTAATAGCCACTTGAAGTTAAAGGGAATCTAAGCATATATAAGCCTTTGATAAAAATAGCCGTACAAAGACAATAGACCTTGACACGCGCCAAACCATATTTGGGTAACTGATCTATATGTCGACAGGAAATAATGATAGCTGATTGGCTACAATTTGACTGCAAGTGGCTGTGCCATCAGTGATTGGATGAATAGAACAAGTGATTCTAAGTGTGGAAATAAATCATGTTGATTTTAATCTTTTTCCATGCATGTCCATCAGAATAAAACAAACTAGATTTTTAGAAATACGAGAAAAAGAAGTAGAAATAAAAAAGTTAAAAACAAGCAAAGAAAACTGGTAAAGTCCTGCTTCATATAAGGTTTAATACAGCAGTTCATTCAAAACTGCTCTGCGCACCCAACTTTGAGCTAATGTACATAGTCTAATTCACGCACATTCAGTCAAGCAGGACTGAGAAAGAAAACATTGATAGTGTGAATGTAGATATATATTCTTTTAATAAACCATGGTACGTGAGTTTCCTGAGACCTAACAACTTTCTGATAAAAAATGGCATGTACAGCTCAAAATGGATTTTAAAAGTTTAATTTCAATCAATTTTGACCAAATTCAAGGTCTAAGATTAACTTGTTAGCCTTAGATGTTTTAATTGCTGCAAAATGATTTCACAGTTGCAGGCAGTCAATAATTATGTTTATTTTTATATCATTAGTTTATTCACTAAATGTTGGTAAAACTGTTTAGCTATGAGTCATATGATTAAAAATTAAGATATAGAGTAAATAGATTGGAACTGTTTGGTTTAAGACCAGAAGAATTGTTAGCAGACAGTCATGTTGTCAATTTTGTCTAACCAGTATGCAGATCTTTATGTAGTCCACAAAGCTGAATAAATATTGCGTAAATCAGGTAGTTATTTTTTGAATCAAAACAATCTTTTTCCAATGAATGGGTGTCTGGTCTGTAAACATGACTGTTGTTTCAGTACAGTACAGGCCTTTCGTACATTAACACTGTTTTCATGCCTAAGAATTCTTAAGAATTCTTGAGAAAATTTTCAAGTTCTTAAAAATTCTTGTTTAAAAATGTGTACACTCTTTTGTACCACTCAAGGCTTCTTATCAGAATGTGAAGAATTCTTGAGAATTTTTTGTCATGTTGATGTGCACGAGGCCTGTACAGTATGTTGTTCACCCAAACCATCCCCAAGGACAATTAAGATTAGGCTTTGTTATTTAACCCCCTACCCATCAGAAAGCTGCACAGGGCCTGCAATGCCAATAGTTAATGGTGCACACACAGGCCCTGTCCCCCTTTGGTGAGCCTGAGTGTTGCCAGTTGGTACAAAAGTTTAATTACCATATCTGAATCATGGGCCCTGTGTGTTTTCTTATCAATATCAGTGCATCTGTATTTTTATTTTATATTATACAGGTTTAGTCTAATGCAGCTTACAAGCTGACCTATGTGCCACTAAATTTACAGAATCCAGACCATTATTGATACAAACTCTTCAAAATGTTTACCTAAATTTATTTCTAATCTCTTAATNCTGACCTATGTGCCACTAAATTTACAGAATCCAGACCATTATTGATACAAACTCTTCAAAATGTTTACCTAAATTTATTTCTAATCTCTTAATGTATAAATTTACCCAAAATCTTGTCGTATGTGGTTATCAAATGATGCTGTAGAGAATACTGAACATTACATGCTGCTTTGCCAAGAATTTAGTCAGCAGAGGACACTCCTCCTTGGAAAGGTATATCTGATGTTCTGTCTTTAATAGGAATCAATATAAACGATTTATCTCAGAGTGCACTTCTAAATATTTTACTATATGGAGACTCTAGGCTTAACTGCACCCTAAACAGGCATATCATTTCGGGAACCTTAGAATACATTTTAAAAACTGGTCAAAATGAACTGAGCTGCATCCCTTTTTTCTCTCTTTTTTTCTTTGTTTTTGTTTTGTTTTTGTTTTTCATGGTCTTGTGTGTCTTTATTTTTGTTTTATGTCTAAGTGTTGGCTGCAGGGGAGATTTGCAAGTTCACACCCCATGCAGTTTTGTTTCAAGTAATCTTGTAGGTTTCTTATGTAGTATTCCTAGTTTGTAGTTTTGTATTCTTGTAGTTTTGTAGATTTTGATGATGAATACCGTATAAAAAAATCTTATCAAAATTTACTTGGAGTATTTTCCAAAATTGTTTATTTAAAATCACTGTCATACATAGCTGGGCTATTTAGAATATGTAAGAGTTGCCTTATCTATGTGATTTGGTTCTGCGCATGTCGTCTTTGGGGTATGTCGTGTTTTGATTTGTCAGCAGGTATTAAAAGGCTTGTTGAGTTATTTGCTGTACTCAATACGTTGTTTGTACTATTTATTTTATTTGCTGAGGTGGGTTCTGAGGTGGGTACATTTGTATTGACCCGAAAGCCTTGTTAAATGTATTTTTGATGATGATGATTATCATTGTTATCAGAACACAGCTAAACTGGAGTAGATTAGAATTACATCAGTGAGTGATAATGGTTGTTATGTTGCAGAGAAGCAGGAGAGTGAGTGGCAAGGAGATATCGATGCTGGGCACATTAAAAATTTATGAATGTTATATGTAATTTTGCATGGATTTAAAATCTTTTATTACGGTTTTCAAAGGAGCATCTTAGTTCTCAATACCATAAAAAATATTCATCTTAAATACAATTAATTACATACTTCTTTTTAATCTGGTATCTTTGAAGTTTAGCCTTGGCACCTGTTCATTTTTGTTATGGTGAATGTTCTAACAATTTTTTTCAAGAAACTTTCATAATCCAATTTTTATCAACAAAAGAACATATTTCCAGCTTTTGCAGAAAAACAACTTTGATACCGTGACCTAGTTACATAAACTGAAACTTTGCGAGGGAGTTTGCTATGTAAAATATTCTCAGGGCTGCTGAGTTTATTTTCTCGATTTTGAGACTTTGAGCGCCTAAGGTAAGCTCAAACTAGAACGATGTCGCTCTGGAAATGAGGTGACTATACCAGGAAGGGGTCCAGTGACCCTCCCCCGAATACAGGGTGTCTCAAAAAAGTAGTGCCCCATTTGTGCGGCTGCTGTGGAGGAGCTGTAACCTCTATTGTCCCGTTGTTGATACAGTTGCATTGGATATACTCCAACTTAGAGTTTGAGACATTGTTCTAGCCAATCGAACAAGTGGTTGCTGATTTATGGCGCAAGGAAGTCTAAACAGTGAAAATTTCAAAAACTTTCTTTGTTCTCCAAAAATGCCAAGATCAAGTAACTACTGCAAGAACTGGTTCTAGAGCTGTATTAGAATTTGTTCTACAGTTGATAAAGGGTTGATTGTATTGTTTACTGATAACACAACACAATTAACGCATTGCAAAATGCATAAAAATTGAAATAAAATGCTAGAACCTTAATTTTTTCACATCAAGCACACTTTTTCTCGAGTATAAGCTTACAAAGTAGTTCGCCATCAAGGTATCCTATGTGGCTTGACTTGTTTACATTTGCGGTTGGGGTAATCGGCCGTGCACAATTTAAATTTGATTTTCAAGCTGTCTCAGCGAAAAGATAAGTTCGATTTTCTACTTTCTTGCTCGCGCTTGCTCAAATTTTCGAGGTGACAACTTCGCTTCGTGCGAAGAAATTCGCCGAGTGGAAAACCTGCTCAACCATTGCCTCCTTACTCTCGGCCTACAGAGTGTTGTGCAGAGCAGAGCAGAGCTGAGATTGAGACAGAAGAATTCTAGTTGCATAATTCTACGTGTTACTGTGTAGGTCTCATCATAAAAGCGCATATACTTTGCTTTAGGCCTACAAATATGTAAATTTATCATAGTGAAACTGAGGGAAACGAGTGATTTCGAGGATTTACAAATCTAAATATTTGAACTAGTTTGCAGTGGTTTGAAATGCCTGCGCAAACATGATAAAGTAATATTTTGGTAGATGATTGACGCGATTGACCAGGAAGGACGAGAAACAGTTTCCAGTGTAAACCATCTTGTTCACATTCATTGCAACGAAATTCACAAAGTCAATCCAATTTCACAAATTAACAATTTCAACAAGTACATCGTAAATGCGACAATTTTAAGTGCAAATTGAGTTCTTAACCTACCTATAGCTTCGCATAAATGCAGCAGGCCTAGCAACTGCTTCTTAATTTAACAAAATAAACATGCAAATATGCACCTGCAGAGTGTGTATTCCCTGCATCCAAAATTTAAATACCCATAGCTAACCATGATCCTTTGCGTTCTCAAAGTCGACTTTCGTATGATGCCAAAGTCGTTTCTGGCCTAGGTTCTGTTTGTTTTGCTTTTCAAGTCAGTTGTGGCCCATTCGTTGGTACCTTTTGATTTCGTTGCTACAGAAATAGCAAGGGTAAATTAAAGACCCATAGCTAACCATGATCCTTTGCGGTCCCTAGGTCGACTTTCGTATGATATAAAAGTCATTTCTGGCCTAGGTTCTGTTTGTTTTGCTCTTCATTCGGACCACAAAGGATCATGGTTACCAATGGGTCTTTAAGTTGCATACAACGTGTAACTCAAAAACTGCAAACGATTAAAACAGCATCTAAATTTGATCATGTTGATGATCATGAAAAATTGCTTTGTTTGCAATTGTGTCACCGGACAAAATTAATTTCAGTTGTTAAAGGGAATCTAAGCATATAAAAGTGGCTCAAGCCATCTGCGGTCAAATTCTAGCCTATCAGCTATCATTATTTACTGTTGACGTAGATTAGTTACCCAAATATGGTTCAGCACGTGTCATGGTCTACTGTTTTTCACAGCTATTTTTATCAAAGACTTATATATGCTTAGATTCCCTTTAATTGTTGCATTCTTACGAGAAAGAAATGATGAAATCAATAGCTTGGAAAACTTTATCTGAGGAATATATGTCGCAAAATGTTGTCTTTTTAGCCTGTTTGGAAGTGATTATCATACACAATATTCAGAATCTAGAGCCTTTTTCGAATAATTGGTTTATCAGCTTAATCAGGAATAATCAGCTGCGTGCGATGCATTCTGGTCTTTATGGTAACATTCTCTCTCAACGTAAACAACGTCAAGCTGAATTCACTCGATTCAATTTTGTGGTGCGGTGCGGTAAAGTTCAACCAATCTAACTGTGTTGCATTGGCAATGCATTACCGCGCTTCATTGTTATCTGGAATGCGCTCAGCTCAGCCCCTTGTCCTAGCTACGCAAAATCTGTTTATGCGCAATAGCTGCTGCAAAGTGCAGGCCCCGTTATTGTTCTTGATGAGTTAAGACCTTAATCAAATAGGGGTTGAGCTGAATGAAATTTGAAAAGTAAGTTCGGTAATTCAAGCGTTACACATAATGATGTGAAAATGCGGCTGCGCAATGCATTATGGCCTTGGTAGTAACATTCTCTCTCAACTGGGGCTAATGCTTTCAAGTGGCTATGCCCCCAGCATCCGGCGTCCCTTTAGCTCAGCCCCTTGTTTTCCTCAATGACGTCAAAACACCGCTGGGCGCAATGCATTCTGGTCTTGGTAGTAACTCATGCCCTCTTCGTAAGCAGAATTTCATGTAACTTTTACGTCATTGGGTTGTGGCTATTGCTCTCAAGTAGCTGTGCCTCCCAGCATCTAACGGCTCTTTAGCTCAGCGCCTTGTTTTCCCAATGACGTCAAAACACCGCTGGGCGTAATACATTCTGGTCTTGGTAGTAACTCATGGCCTCTACGTAAGCACAATTTCATGTAAATTTCACGTCATTGGGTTGTGGCTAGTGCCCTCAAGTAGCTTTGCCTCCCAGCATCTGACAGCCCTTTAGCTCAGCCCCTTGTTTTCCCAATGACGTCAAAACACCGCTGGGTGCAATGCATTCTGGTCTTGGTAGTAACTCATGCCCTCTACGTAAGAAGAATTTCATGTTACTTTTGCGTCATAGGGTTGTGGCTATTGCCCTCAAGTAGCTGTGCCTCCCAGCATCTAACGGCTCTTTAGCTCAGCGCCTTGTTTTCCCAATGACGTCAAAACACTGCTGTGCGCAATGCATCCTGGTCTTGGTAGTAACTCATGCCCTCTACGTAAGCAGAATTTCATGTTACTTTTACGTCATAGGGTTGTGGCTAGTGCACTAGCCACAACCCTATGACGTAAAAGTAGCATGAAATTTTGTTTACGTAGAGGGCATGAGTTACTAGTGCCCGCAAGCAGCTTTGCCTCCCAGCATCTAACGGCTCTTTAGCTCAGCCTATCCTGCAAACTATGCAAAAACCTGTTTCGTGCTTAATTGCCACCACCGAGTACTGGTGTTTCTATTGTCCATAGTGAATTCAGACCTCAGATAAATAGGGGCTGAGCTTAATCGCACGATTAGAAAGAAAGCTTGTTAGTTCATTCATCACTATTTATCAATCTTTCATTTTAGGCCAACAAATGCCAAATATTTACGTCCGTAAGATTTCTGCTTGGCATGAGTGAATAGAAGTTGCGTCATTTAGTCAATGAAAGGTTGTCCAAAGGATGTATTTTAGGACAAAAATGGACGAAGGGTGGAACTTTTAAGAATCAATAGTCTAGCATTTGTATTGCATGGACGTTGTTACCAGCTGCGAACGAGGCTATGATCTCAATTAGATGAACGAGTCGAGTAATGTCTCGTTCAATTCCTACCCTGACCATACTTCCCCGGGCAGCCCGGGATCAACAAAAATTGTTTGCACAGATTCCCGGGGGCTGGAGACATTTTTTTGGCGAATGACCGGGGGCCGGGCACTGAGAGCATGCCATATTCTCGGACACTGTATAATACGAAAGGTCCCATGCCCCTATGGGCCAGGAAAACATTTACTGTCAAATGCCCGGGGACGGGGAATATTTTTTGAGCAAGTACCCTGGGTTGGGGAGGGTGGGAGGTTGGTAAGGATAGAAATTGAACGAGGCATAAAGTTTTAGGCAATGGCCGACTGATTCATTGATTCAAACCAGTGATTAACGATTCAAGCGAATACATCAACATGTTTTACTCGCTGTGATAAACAACTTGACTGAAACATGCGTAAGATGACGTCAACAGACCTTAGAACTACCATCTAAATTTTGAGTCCTAGCTGCGAGCGGATTGGAAAGACCAACGATGTTATATATGTAACTTTCATGCTACATGAGTTTCATTTCTGACAAAGTTTGGAAGATAACCAAATAACCAACTGTTTTTATGAATACGTGATTTCTGATGTTACTGTATGAACTTGAAAATGTCCTCAAAGGGGCCTAAATCGCTCTAAACCCAATCAAAGCAATACTGTATTACCTCTTTCGTGAAGTCAAACTGGATTGGCTAATGAAAGAACAATAGATTTAATTGTCTCATTCTTTAGAAGTAGATTAGCTATGATCTCATCACTGCTTCTTCGAATCATTAATGACAAATCATGACATGTCTGCCTTGCAAAATTTTCTTACTTTCCAAAGCAGCGTCATTCCTTACTTTCTTTAGGAATCTCAATTTTAGACCAGCATGCTAGCTTACGAAATCACCTTAAAAAAATTTTCTCTCAGTTCTTCAAATCATTCATTCCTCAGTTTCTAATGAATTATATATTCAATTCATTCTGCGATTTCAAGCAATTTTACACTTGAATTACTCACAGTTTTCAATGCATCTGAGAAGCATAGTCCTCCTCTTTTTCAGACTGGCTTTGAAAATCGTAATGCGAAAGTACTAGCATCACAGGGGGAATTTTCACGTCATAATGAATTGAACTCATCAGATTAAGCAATTAAATAAACACAAATGCGGCAATGAATGATGCCTGTTGCACCCCATTATTTCTATACTAGCGAATGCCGTTAATAAACCAGTCATCATCGTCCAAGCAAGGTACCAGAGAAAGATCCCTGCTGTACCCCTTAGACTTTCGAAATTAGATTGTGCAATCACTCAAATGATATCAGCAAAAAGGGGAGCCAAGAATGATGCCTGCAGCACTCAATTATTGTTTTATGAGCCTTAAAAACAAGGTACCAGAGAAAGAGCCTTGCAGTACCATATAGGGTTGTTCAGAATCACATCATGCCATGTATGTCAACGATAAAGGAGCCAATAATGATACCTGCGGAACCCCATTAGTTTAATACGAGCAAGTGTATTTAAGAAATTGTTCGTCATCATTTAATAGGGTTTTTGGAAATAACTTTAAGCAATAATCAGATTTGTTTAAAGGCCTTATGCAATGAAAATTTCGACCCAGTTTTTTTTACTTTTTCATAAAATTCAGTCTTTCTTCGTTCGAATGATGCTTAATTTTCCTGAATTTCTAAAAGTTAACAGGGTTTTCTCGCCCCTCAAAGTTGGGTAGGTCATGCGAAAAAATGTTGTTGCGCGTGACGTCACAATTATGATCACATCCCACACATNCAATTTTACACTTGAATTACTCACAGTTTTCAATGCATCTGAGAAGCATAGTCCTCCTCTTTTTCAGACTGGCTTTGAAAATCGTAATGCGAAAGTACTAGCATCACAGGGGGAATTTTCACGTCATAATGAATTGAACTCATCAGATTAAGCAATTAAATAAACACAAATGCGGCAATGAATGATGCCTGTTGCACCCCATTATTTCTATACTAGCGAATGCCGTTAATAAACCAGTCATCATCGTCCAAGCAAGGTACCAGAGAAAGATCCCTGCTGTACCCCTTAGACTTTCGAAATTAGATTGTGCAATCACTCAAATGATATCAGCAAAAAGGGGAGCCAAGAATGATGCCTGCAGCACTCAATTATTGTTTTATGAGCCTTAAAAACAAGGTACCAGAGAAAGAGCCTTGCAGTACCATATAGGGTTGTTCAGAATCACATCATGCCATGTATGTCAACGATAAAGGAGCCAATAATGATACCTGCGGAGCCCCATTAGTTTAATACGAGCAAGTGTATTTAAGAAATTGTTCGTCATCATTTAATAGGGTTTTTGGAAATAACTTGAACAAAACTGATGCCTGCTCCACCCCAACGGGGCTATTTTTATTCGAGCAAATTCCTTTTAAAGAATCATTCTACATTTGTTAAGAATGATGTTTAAGCAACGTACTGGAGAAAGATCCCTGCTTGGCCCCATAGTTTCTTTTCTAGACAGCAATTTCCTGTCATGAAATATTCAACGTTTGCACATCATAGGCGAAACAACACATAAAAGAGATCTCGCTCCGCCTCAAATTTGAGCTTATTTTTATACTTGACCATGCCTATTTTTAACTATCGATTCTGTGGAATCATGTTCTGACGTGAACCTGATAGGGTGCTTTTTATTCCTTTGAAATTTTCTTCATATCCATTGCAAACTGTTCTGTTGTTTACCAATCTTTGTTTGCTGAAAAATAGCGGCGAAAATGCCCAGGACAACAACTAGACCAAAGATAACTCGTTTCTCCACGATAGTCGTTTCCCGAACTTTGGCGTCGAAAGTTTAATGCATTGCATAGAGATTGGGCTGCTCCTAAATCTGTTTTATCTTGTCAGTTATGAGGCCCTCTCAGGGGGTCAAAGTACCCTTGTTCTCCAGTTATTTTTCTCTTTGTTCCCTATTAGACGAATTACAAAATTCGTAAAGTTGTTCCCCAGAAATATGAATTTTCACAACTTTGTTCCCTTGTTCCAGATTATTTTCACTAATGTCCCCTTGTTCCCAGCTTAAAAAGGTCAGTTATTCCCTGTTCTCTGAAACCCTGGGGAGGGCCTCAGTTCTGATGTTAATGTGTATCTAAAATATAAATAAATGCTTTGCCAAAGTGTCTTAATTTTTCACCATATTAGTCCATGAATTCCTCAACAGTTTTATACACCTTAATGAGTGCTAAGGCTGCGAACAGGCTAAAACATTGTTGCTTGCTGCACCTAATTTAATGCATAGGTCATATGAGTCATTGAATAGCTAAATTAGAGGGAACAGACATAGACTAAGCAAACGTCCTTAGTGGCGGATGTTCGTTAGTGGTGTACTATGCTGTTGTTTACTTCTATGTAATGGCTGCGGGATAGATATTGCCTTTTTCTCCTCGTGGTATCGTTTTCGTTGTATTGTATAGTAATTTGTAACCAGCGTAGCTAGTAACATGTATTGTAAACGTTTTATTGGAATGTATAAAAAAAGACATAGTAGTTATGTTGGCGCGAGCCACGAGTTTTGAAATAGCTTATTGAATTTGAAACTCTATATGCGTGAATGTATAAGGAAACATTGCTATGCTCAAATATTTTCTTTATCCTATTTATCCTTTTGGATAACACTGATCCTTTGCGGCAGATATTTGACATACAATAATTCGATTATGGCTATGCCCTCATGGCGTTTTGTTATCATCTACGCGCGCAAAGGATCAGTGTTAACCGAGAGTCTTTAAACATGTCTATGTCCATATTTTCTGATTTTCAAAGATGTTTACCTCAAGCCCGAATCAATTAAAAGAAATATACATTGTTAATAATTTGAATTCTTCCTCCACACCTACGCTACTAAAATATCACATTCTGAAGCTACACAATCCTGTCGTTACATCCTTTGGTTCCAGACTCGACAGTCCGAGTTTTATACATCATGTCAGTCAATACAGCTGCACGTTACAGGTATCTATGGTAGCGTTATTCCTCCAGATGAATTCCACACAATGAATTAGATGAAAATATTAAAGCAACACAAATCAATGCGAACCAGCAATATTATTATAACGCCCAAGCGTGCTTTGTTCAATCTCTTAGTTCTCACTTATGCTTCCAGATGACCTAATCCTGGTGCTTTCCCAGTTAAGTCAAGTTTAAAGGAAGCGCTATGATTCATTGGGCAAATCTCGACCATCTTGAGCAGTTTCAAGGTTTCGTAATAATATTTCAAAGATTAACCGGCAGTTCACAGCAGGCAGGCCTATATTTAGGCCAAGATTTAAAGCTAACTTGTAGAAAGCTAATTAAGGTCAAGTGAGCTGCTTGGAATAAGCAGCATGTTGCATTGAAATCCCGTTGAAATTAAAACAATTGAGAAAATTAAAACTGAAGCGAAATGAAAAAGTTTTACTGTATTTCAATTAGATAGCAGCCGATCAATTTACTTAGCCACACCCCACTTTTAAGCAAGGAAGTAGCTAATCAAACAATAAGTATTCAACCTACAAATAGCTATAATCCAATTAGTATCAGAGGTGAAGAAGTTAGTAAAGTCATGTCTCCACTAACTAGTTTTGGTCGCCGAGCGAAGAACGCGACTGCTGGCCGCAAGCGACCAACGCGACCTGCTGATCTCCACGGATCTTGCGCTCAGGAAATTCTTGATTCTGACTGGATAAATTTCATCTGGACAGCTTCTACTTCCATAGCCCGTGAAGCGCCTTCTGCGATGACGTCTGGCCATGAACCAGAGCATGGACACTAGACAAGCGCGCTGGTTGCCGACCAAAACTACTGCAATCCTTAAAACTATCGATACCAAATTATTTTCCGAAATGACTTTGGTATTGCTTGGCTTGGTTTCAACTTTTAGGATTTATTACAAAGAATTGATTGCTGATGAAGGGAATGAAGTATTTAGTTTAGATTTAGTTTAGTTTGGAAGTTGCCTAGTATGGCTATAGTTGGAGATAAGCTCACAGATCAACCTGGTCTAATTTATGTCGATGACCTGCTTGGTGGCAAAACTTGTCTTAATCCAGCATCTTTTATGTAATTGCCTGAGGTGATTGCCTAGATTGACGATATTTTGATTCGTTTTTTTCCTATTTGGCAACAAAATCCTGGTTACTTTCAGATGATGATTTTTGTCTTTGAAATATTGATGATTTTCGATTTTGTGTCGATCGTATTTTTTTGGGCCCTCGCTAAGTCTGGGTGCCTGGGTCAATCTGCCCCCTCTCGGCGGGCTTGTTGATTTTCATTGTGTTGCTGCTAGTCGTTCTGAAATCGTTGCTATGCTGCAAGGGGGGATATGTTGATGATTATTTTGCTGTGCAATAGTAACCAACAGGTCACAGGCTATTGACTAATGATTCCACAAGGAAAAAGTGTACAGAAAAATGGTGTGTAATTTTTTGAGCGCAATCGCAATGTCAAGTTAAATGAGCATATGTCCTTTCCGATATACGTGTTGCTACTAGGCGTTATGAAATTGTTGCTATGCTGTAACGAGGAGGATATGTTGATGATTATTTTGCTTGGCAATAGTTTCCAACAGGTCACAGACTATTGAATACCGATTCCGCACTGATGATAGTTTTGCACCATTTTGAGCGAAATCGCAATTTGAAATTAAATAGCCATACACCCTTTCCAATGTACGTGTTGCTACTAGGCGTTATGAAATCGTTGCTATGCTGCAACGGGGAGATATGCTAAATATGTCCCCTCCTTAAAGCACAGCAACGATTTGATGATTTTTGCTGTGCAACAGTTGCCAACAGGTCCACAGGCTACTAACTAACGATGCTACAATTGAAAATTGTTTAGAAAGAGGGTTTTGTACCATTTTGTGCATGGGTCATTGTAGGGAAATCACGATTGGTGGTTGGATGACCATATGCCCTTCCAATAACTGTTAGGCGTTATAGATTGGTTGTTTATGTGCTGTATGTTATGCTTATATTGATGATTTTCTTATTGGCACGTCGCTAATGTTGCAATGATTACCAAGCGTTGCAGCGAGTGGAAATCGTCTAAAATGGGGGTTTTACGATTTAGATTTTTTTTCATTCTATCAATATTTATACGCGAAACTCCTTTCAGCTTGGAGAATTAGCAAATTAACAACCTATTAACAACATTTGTTTAAGAAAATATATTACGAATCGCTGCTCTACCAAGAGGTCGTGTTTGGGTCCTGCATGTTCAAAGGTTCACAAGATTCAAAGCCTATGCAAAACATATATACCGCAGGTTGGGTATCTAACATGATACGCATCTATCACATATATTTGTAATATTATTATTTAACGACTGTAAATATATTTTTAATTTGTTTTGTAAGATAGATAGTAGGCCTAAATTAGCAGTAATTTCGCTACAATATTTGTTAATAAGCCTACTTTGAATAAGTTAATGATGATGACGATGATGATGATGATGATGATAATTATGATCACAATGTAGATGACCATATGCCCTTTCCCATTTGTTGCTGTCAGGCGTTATAAAGGCGTTACTATGCCGTATAGAGGAGATCTACAGCTACGTCTGTCTAAACCTTATTCAAAATTAATGACATTCCATCGTCTATGGGAAGACGAACATGATGTCGCCAGCTATCAGCGTTTTGCAGAATACACACAGATGCAGTTGAAAGATTATGAAGAAAACAATTTTGTTTGCTCGAATATTCGAACGATCTGCTAAAAAATTGAGAAGAATTTCTCGCTATCCCCATTGTTTCTTGCTGAGAAACAACGCTAAAGTCTTAAATCTTTCACACAGTTAGGCCCATTTTACAGTGTTCTTTTATCGCAACTTCACTAGAATGATATCAATATTGTATACATGACAAGCATCTGTTTGTTGACGCTTTGGAAATCGAGATAGTGCAGTTGTTCACGGCCTCTTTGGCGAAATTCTGCATGCAATATGATCTAAGTGCATTAGCGAATACATAAAAAATTCATCGAGATTTCGATAGCATTTGAAAACTTAATCGGAGCAGTAAGAAAAAGATCTCAAGTTGATTGAGACCAGGCTTTAAACCAGAATTCACACATGAGCGTTTACTTGTCGTTTGTGCCTTTCTTGGAGAGACCCAAGCAGGGAGCTAAAGACCGTTCCCATCTTGTTTTCACAGCAAAGTGCGCTGCGAAGGAGGCGCATATCACATCGCGCGCGCTGCCTATGTGCGGTTGATCTCCCTACTTAATCACTCTGGACCCGAGACATACTTGAGCAGTGGCAGAAAAAATGCTTCAGTTGTGTTACTGGTTGGTGGATGCTTACGAATTTCTGGGTGAATCAGAAAAACATCAGACGTTTGTAAGCCTGCAGCTTCGTAGATAATGACCGGATTCATCCAAACCGATTTTCGCTGTATATGTAACATGCCTACTTAGTTGGTCAAATTTTGTTGATAAAATCTGAAAATTTAGTTGGTCAAAATTGGTCGTATCATTCTCAATTTATGAGCGATTTTATCAACATGTTTCATCTCAGAATCTTTCAAAACAAGCCTAAAATCTTTGATCAAATTTTCCAACATGTCAGTCTCTTAGCAATCCGATTAAAATCAATTTTCGAAGCAAACGATTCTTCATTATCGCACAAAAAGTGTGGCCAATCTCGTCCAGACAATGTGATATATCCCAGCTGTTTCTGGTTGGAGGGGAAATTTCATCCCGGCTGGACAGCATTTCGCGCCTTGTCGAGACAGGACGAAAATGTCCAAACAAGATAGGTTGATAAGTAGGAATTTTAGGATGCTTAGATATATCCTTCTTCTTTCGATATTTACTCATGTCTTCTTGTAATAACCCTACTTGACTATTAGTACGGGGGTGTGCACTCCAAGAAATAAGTTTTTGACCCGGCTCTAGAATTTTCCCCTCCAAATGATACCCGGCTTTAGAAAAAAATCGGCGAAAGTATACTCCAAAACGTAAAAATACACTGCGCAACATTGAAATAACAGCACGCTCTAACAAAATATCCCTTTTGACAACCGGCTTTAGAAAAATTACCTTCTTTGATACCCGGCTCTAGAAAAAGGAGGCGAATACGATACCCGGAAAGGAGTGCACAGGCACATCCCGTCAGCAAAATATACTGAGTACCCCCCCGGGTAATAACCCCTTTTCGCTTGCACAACGAGACAGTTAGCCATACTTGTTTCCGGGCATCTTTTTGCAGCTTTGTTTGTTTTGATTTGTTGCTTGAGTGAATTCCCTTTATGTGCGATCGCTAATCGCTTTGAATTGGCGTGTCAATCAAAAGAAACTGACTAGGCTATTCCCGCAAAATCTGCCCTTGCTGATCTAGTTTCACACTTATTAGTTTCACACTTATTTGTGTTACTCTGGACGGGGACGGGGTGTTGTTCTCTCGGCTGGGGTCCTATTGCTCAGCATTATCGTCTATGTTAGCCCGACATCCAATGTGAAACCGGCCTTAGTATTTATCACTGAAATCGTTTATTTGTAGCTTTTTGCAATCGCATATTTAGTTGTAACTTTGTTGTATGTTCTTTATGTAATGGCCTCGAGGTAGTCATGATCTTTTGCCCCTCGGGGTATCGCCCTTGTAGTGTTGTAAAGTAGCTCATAAGTAATGTCTTAGGTAACTCGTCTTTGTAAACATCTTATACTGAATGTAAAAAAAACACTTATTTGTGTAAAGTCTGCGCGAACGCTACCTTGTTGGCCTGCGTGCAGACTCAAGGAGCGGGGGAGGAGCACACGTTCATTAAAATAGCAATACAGACTGATTCTGTTGTGTTTGCAAAATTATCTGCTGAAGTTGCATGGGTTCTAAATCTATAAAAACTTTTAAAAGGTCAGTGTAAATTCTATGACCTTTTTTGTTTGAATTGAATGGCTGGGAAGAAACTTTAGCTACGTTGCTGTAATTCTACCGTTGGATTTTCAGAAATCTTCGATGTTTTGAGAATTAGAGGGTTTTTTATATTTCAGCTCTTTTGAGGATGTGCCGTCATCAAATTTCTAAATCGTAAACCAGAAGATTGAAAGACTTGTGCTTGATACCATATTGTAAACGTTCATAAACTCACTACTACCTCAAGGCTACCTCAAGGCTACTCTTTTCTCTGCTGCGTCAAATTCTATTCGACGTTCTATAGTTCTCGGTCTTTCGAGTTTTCGATCTCTTTAGCTTAACCGCCCTGTGCGTTCTATTTCTCATCACTACTGATGAAGGGTTATGCCCGATACGTTTAGTGTTTTTAAATCTTGGCATTTTAGTTTATTTAACACAGAATTTTATGTATTTTGTTCATAAACTATTGTTTTCTTGAGAATTACTCCATGTTTCCTCAAAACAATTTGAAATTACGATGTTTTTAAGTTTTTCCAAATTTTTTCTTGAATTCGTAAGAAAGAAGAAAAACCCTCTAATTCTGAAAATATTCAAGATTTCTGAAAAGTCTAACGGTAGAACTACAGCAAAGTAGCTAAAATTCCTTTCATGTCATTCAATTAAAAGAAATAGGCCATAGAATTTTACACTGACGTTTTTAAAGATTTGAAACCTATGCTATCTGCTGATACATCTAGAAACTTCCTTCCTTTCAGATAACGCGAAACCTCGTTTATCAATACCTTTCAACACATTTTTTGCTTTGCTAGCGTGAGAAGCAGAATTTTACGCCCACATATTTCCAGATGAAAAGAATCTCTTGCCGTTAGGAAGAAAAACATCGACATTTATTCAAATCGTGTAAAATTCTTTTATTTAGATAATCTATAGCAATTTTTGAAAAATTCAAATTTATTGACATTATGTAGAATTCTTTCATTCAAATGATTTAAAATTGTTTTATCTAAATGATCTATGAAAGCTATTAATAACTTAAAATTTATTGAAATATTTTAAAATATGTTTATTCTTAAATGATGTAAAGTATCTATTGGGAAATTCAGATTTATTGAAATAATCCAAAATTCTTTTATTTAAATGATCGAAAATAACTATTATGAAACTCCATAAGTATGATAAAATGTGGTTACTGAAATATTCAAAAACATAATATAGGGAAGAGTCTTTGATACTGTTTCAACAAAAAGCCTTAAAATTTGGAAAATCTTAGAATTTCTTCAGTTAAGAAACGAATTTCTTTTGAATTGATGATAGAAATCATTTCAAGCGGCAAACTTTATGAAATTGAATAATGCTGAACGTCATGCATGTGTTATATGAATTTCTCAGCCATAGAACGCTTGAGTTTAGAATTCGGTGCAAACTTTACTAAAGTGAGAAAATGTGGATTCATCCAAATGTTATATAAGTTTTTGAACCATGAAACTCCCGATTTTGGGGAGTACGCCAATATATCAAAACCTTGAAATGAATTAGGGTTAGGGTAGGGGTTTGAAATAAATTAGGGTAAGGGTTAGTTTTAGGGTTAGGGGAAGGGTTAGGAATAGATTCAGGGTTAGGGTTAGGTTTAGCGTTCGGTTTAGGGTCAGGGCTAGGGTTAGGGATTTCAAGATTTGATATATTGGCGTGTTACATGATTTTGGGTTCCTTTTTTTTATGTATTTGGGTAAAAAATGTAGGTCTGATGCTTGTGTTATATGAATTTCTCTACCACACAACTCCAGTTTAGAAAGCGGTAATAATTGTCAAAAAGTTAAAAACAATGTAGGCATCCTGTAAATGTTATATAGATCTTGACCCACAGAACTTCGTTTTTCTGTCAAAAATCTTTCATTGAACATTTCTTCAGAATTTCATTTATAATGTGTATACATTGGTCAAATTTTTATTAATCATAACTCTCGAGTTTAGGTAAAGAAATATACTACAGAACAAATATGTAGATATCTTGCTTGTGTTAAATAAACTTCTGTACCACAAAACCATAAAGTTTTGAACTCAGTATGGAATATGTTGAAGTAAATGATGTAAGCATTAAGCCTCGGTCAAACGATCCAACATTTCATCCAACATTTCACCCAACATCATGTTGGATGAAATGTTGGGTCATTTGACCACCATGTTGGGTCACCCAACATCGTCTTTCTCGATGTTGGGTGAAATTTGATTGAGATCAAAAATGTTGGGCGAGGACGCCCAACAATTCCATTGTTCTGACATGCTGGGTCAAATGTTGGATCGTTTGACCACCTCGCCAACATTGTTGGCTATGCGCATGCGTAGTTGGTTACATTCATTCAGAGAGAGCCCAAGTTGTCATGACAACAATGCCGATTGACGTTGACTCTCGCAGCTTCGAGCAGATTTACCGGATCTAATTTGGCTATAAGCAGGAAGATTATTGCAGAAAAGTTAAGGTATTTAAACTTTTCGCATCAAGGAAACATTCTTCTAAGTACTACTAACTAGTTTTTTCATGTTCAAGTCCTGGAACCTCGAATTTTTAGGCGTTTTAGCATCAGTATTTTCGATGAAATAGCTTAGGCCATGAGGTGGTCGTCTCAACTGACAGTTAGATCATGAGTCGTATTTCTAGCTATATATCAGTTTAGGCAAGGAGCGAAACTACGACGATGTATAAGTCTATGCAGCCATGATCATTGTTTGGAAGTTAGGCCCACTGTTGTTGTTCGCTGCTTATCAACATGGCAACATCAACGGCACCTTGTGCCCAGGCCCTTGGATGTCAGGCGCGAGAAAATGTTGGGTCAAATGTTGGGTAAAATGTTGGATCGTTTGACCACTTATGTTGTTGGGTGGAATGTTGGATGAAATGTTGGGTGGAATGTTGGGTGAAATGTTGGGTGAAATGTTGGATCGTTTGACCGGAGCTTTATACATGTGTTGTATAAACATTTGAGCCACAGCACAGAACATACAAGTTTAGGAATCGGTTCAAAATTTATTAAAGTAAACATTTTAGATACCATGTAAATGTTATATAAAGTTTGACCCACATAACTCCCGAGTTTTTGTGTATCCTAAAATCCAAAACAAATCTTGAGCGTTGTTCAGGGAAATGTTTCATACATTTGAATGAGACTTCATAATTTCCTCATCATCCTGTGTCAGACGTAGACTGATGATATGAGTCAAAGTTTTGCTCCATTGAATTGAATTGTTATTTATTGTTGTAGTCATTCCGCTAAAACTTAGTTTGAAGCGGAATGGGTTTTTATGGGGGTATGGTTTAGGGGGGAATGGAGCGAAAACAAGGACTCATGTAATAAGTCTATGTCAGACGTAGACCATACAATAAGATGGTTTAGACCTTTGCCTACAGAAGAGGAATTTATTTTATCTTAAAAAGACAACCGATAGCCTAAACAACACATTTTACTTCCCACCTGAATTCTATTGCACGTCTAACTGACTTTACTTACTAATAAATACTTAGACATCCACTAGACTGACAACATTATCGTATTCATCGTTATTGAAAGACCTGATAGCTAAGACTCATAATCATACATGCACAGAAAGCGGATTAAATTTGTGACTTATAAAATAAAATCCCTCATAATTTCAGAACGGAGTGGCCGATTTCAGTCAGGTAAAATTTAGAATTTATTTGAACATGTCCACTATTAAACAATATATTTACCAATATTATTACCTCGATATCCAGGGAGCAGTCTGGATCTCAATCTGGGATTGTTTTGTTCTGACTCACCCGGTACTAACTTCAGAATAATAACTAATGATTTGTGTTCCTATCTCCTTTAACAGGTTTATATCGATCAGATATCTTATCATTTAAAGAGGGATAGTTATAGTAACATGTATAGCGTAATTACAAAAGATGACCTTGTCAGTGAAACGTGTGCTGCTAAATTATTAAGGATCCTGTCAGAAGATGATAGTCTCATGTCATAATTCCTGTTTTCGTTTTGTTCTGACGAGTGAAAAAGCCAGTTTTCTTATTTTGCATCACGTGACATATGTTGCGCGACGCGACCAACGGGCAGAAGTACTCAAGATCAAACGACCAACGGGCAGAAGTACTCGCGATTAAACATGGTTTTGGGCAACGTCATTCCAACGGTCAGTGAAGGTCTCCGTAGTAGCCTGCGTGCAGCCTCAACACTCCTCCGCCAAAGGAGTGTTGAGGCTGCACGCAGGCTACTCCGTAGTATCTTCGTAGGATATACTGGCTGGCAGCACAGCAGCACATTCCTTTTGGCACATGGGATCGAGGTTGGGTTTTTGGACTAAATGTAAAACCTTCGTTCGTATACAAGATTGCTGAAGTTGAAAGCTTAATCTGAAAACGCCCGTGCTAAAATCGTTCAAAACGCAGGTTTTTAGAAATGGAAAACAAGAAAACAAACGAAAAGTACCGAGATGAAAGTTTCCTTCGCCTAAAGATTAAAGGGAGTACAAAGACCAGCATGCTTTGCGCACAGTCAGCGACGTGCTCTGCACAGCTTCCAGAATAACTGACTGTACGAAATTCATAAAAACAAAAACAAACGATGGCAAAGGCTGCTGGTCTTTGTACTCCCTTTAAGTAATCTTTCATTTGCTTTGAGTCATCTTTCTTCTAGAGGTAAAATTTCTCTGAGAAGTTTACCCACGGCTTCGCCCAGCTTTACAGCTTCGACTTGTTATCGCATTTTATCACATGCATCCAATCAGAACATTTTAGTTGGCAAATACTGCACTCTGATTGGAGATTCGAACAAATTGGATCTAAATGGCCTAGTAAGCCCCAAGATAATTTTCTGATGATAGAATCTCGGCAGATAAGTTTTGGAAAAAATGATGTTTATCGCGAAAAATTTTCGGTCTAGTATTTACAAACTTNAGCCTGCGTGCATCCCCTACTGTTCCGTTGGGCTGAAATTTTTCGTTGAATTGAATTCATTTTCTGACGCGTCAGAAAATGAATTCAATTCAACGAAAAATTTCAGCCCAACGGAACAGTAGGGGATGCACGCAGGCTATCTTTCATTTGCTTTGAGTCATCTTTCTTCTAGAGGTAAAATTTCTCTGAGAAGTTTACCCACGGCTTCGCCCAGCTTTACAGCTTCGACTTGTTATCGCATTTTATCACATGCATCCAATCAGAACATTTTAGTTGGCAAATACTGCACTCTGATTGGAGATTCGAACAAATTGGATCTAAATGGCCTAGTAAGCCCCAAGATAATTTTCTGATGATAGAATCTCGGCAGATAAGTTTTGGAAAAAATGATGTTTATCGCGAAAAATTTTCGGTCTAGTATTTACAAACTTTGAACAATATTTTCGGCAAGAATTTATACCGAAAATTTGTCATGCCGAAAAATTGCGTTCTCAGTGTAATAGGTAGTAAGTCCAAGAAACTTATAGTTCTTTAAGATTTGTTTTCAGGGCACCTGTGACTTGAATAGACTTACGACGTGATTCCTTGTATTCGTTCAAACCATCCAAATCAATGAGCGATACTGAGACATATGTAATGAGTATATGACTTGAATACTTTCATTTATAAAGTTAGAAATGACCATGAATAACAGAACCATCTGTTTAATATTTTTGTTTGACATTGGTCACAGCAAATTGTTCGATAAGATTCAATAGAGAAGAAGCGAAAATCTAAACAGTGCTTAATTATGTTAGCTTTTTTCAAATAAGTTCATTTTGAATTCTGTTTATATTAGTCATTCTTCCCCATCGAATCTTATCAGACAATTTGCTTTGACCACTGCCAGACGAAAATATTAAACACATTTTTATCCTGTATTCAGGGTTATCTTCAACTTTATAAATGATGCCCCCCAGGGGGGTCTGTGTTCCCAAGTTCCCCAACAATTTTCAAAAAATCTCCCTTGTTCCGAATAATGTTCTTGAATGTTCCCTAAAAAGAAATCTTGGAGTTTTCCTCAGTTCTTCAAAAGTAGACCTTTGATTCCTAGTTAGAAAATTGTGCTTATGTTCCCTGATTATCATATTTTCACATGACAATAAATATAAATTTATCAATTTCTGACTAAGGATCATTTGGGGGGACGTCCTAACAACTTTCTGTACTTGAAGGAAGAGTTCTTTTTGGTGGAATGCATATGTAGCCTCTCTGCATAAGGCCCTCAACTTACGCTCATCTCATCTCATTGAATTGAATTGCTGTTGTTGTTGTCGTCGCTGCAGTGAGTAGTTGTAGCGTTATCAGTTCAATCACAGAGCGAAACTACGACATGGATTGAGTCTAATGCCTATGCGGCACATTCAACTAAAAGATTTCTCAAATATACGTAGATATTCCAGTCCCATACACCCAAAATTGAACTTTCAAGTAAGTGCACTGAAGGCCATCCGCCATTAGAGTATGCAATCATCAATTTAGTCCGGTTTCTGTTAGCCTGCGTGCAGACTATACTTTTCCACTGCAAAGGAGTGCCAACGAGGATCTTGTACCTCGTTGGCACTCCTTCGCAGTGGAAAAGTATAGTCTGCACACAGGCAAGGTTTCTGTGCGCAGTTAAAGCGTTCTGCCGCAGGTCAATTAACAGCGATAATTAGGGAATTGTAATAAATCTAAAGCTTACATACGTGACAGGAATCTAAGCGTGTCGCTGATCTCACCGTGTACGCGGCAAATCCTTGATTAAACACTCGAGATTTCATTGTTTTCATTCATAATTCATTTTAAGAACTAGAGTTCCGCGAAATCGTGAAATTTGTAAACAACCTCGATTGTTTGGCTGTTTCGTAGCGTTCTAGGTAATGTATAACTGTGCCTTGTTAGTTGTAAATGACGCATTCCCTCCGTTGTGTGTTATGTTTCGCTGTAAAATGCAGGTGAAGCCACTGCTTTCGTGAAAATTTCTTTGATGTGTTACTAATTCGATCTAAAAGCTTTAATATCAATAATTTGACCATCAAAGAATTCTCTGCATGGAATAATAAATAGACATCATTCAGCCCTTATAACAAGGCTTCGAGTTCATTTCAGTGACTTAAATGAGCATGGGTTCCACCACAATTTCTCCTGTGAAAGTCCCTTTTGTAGTTGTAAAGAAGGAATTGAATCCACAGTTTATTTTTTCCTGCACTGCCCACTACATTCAGTCCATTAGTCCATAGGAATAACCTGCTTGGTGAAGTATCAGATATACTTAATAATGATGTGACGCAATTGCCTGATGATCATTTATGCGATTTGTTGCTTCTTGGCAGTTCAAATTTCAACGAAATAGCTAACAAAATGATTTTAGATGCTACCATCAATTTTATGATTCACACAAATCGTTTTAAATGAAACAGTCGTTACTGTACACGCCTTCGATTCGATGAAACAAGTTGTTCGGCCTTGAATTTCGTTCTTGTTGTAAACTTTAGATGTACTTTTAATTTCGTGAAATCTAAAAGACATGTGTCGTACAAAGCATTATGTGGTCTTGCGCCCAGTTATCTTTCCAAGCTATTTAGATAGAAACAATCCTGTGCGTAAAGTAAATATGAATTTGCGCATTGTTCTACCGATGTCCTTGTTTCCATTGTAAATTCCTGTAGTTTACTATAGGCCAATTCCCCTTTTACCTATCTTCAGCAAGATATTTGAAAAGTTAATGTACAGACGACTTTATAGATTCCTTGAAATATACTAAATTCTTTATTCTTTACAGTTTGGTTTTCAAGAAAACCATCAATTGACCATGCCCTAGTGAGTTTGACAGAAGCTGTAAGAAATACACTTGATGATACAAGAATTGGTTGTGGTATTTTCATATATTTACAAAAGGCCTTTGATACTGTTAATCATAACATCTTGCTATCAAAATTGGAACATTATGGTGTTCGTGGATGTGCTCTTGATTGGCTTAGATCTTATCTATCTGATAGAAAGCAATATGTTTCTGTTAATGGAAGCAATTCTAACTTACTTCAAGTTACTTGTGGTGTGCCACAAGGTTCTGTACTGGGTCCATTACTTTTCCTTATCTACATCAATGATCTACCAAATGCTTTTAAGAAACTGAATTTTTATCTTTTGCTGATGATACAAGCATCTACTGTGAATCCAATGATTTATCTAATTTGATTAAAACTGTAAACAAAGAGCTGAGATCAGTAAAGAAATGGCTTGATGCTAATAAATTATCACTAAACATTGATAAGACAAACTACATTATCTTTCATTCTTCTTCTGTAACTGTTCCTTCTGATGCTGTTATNTAGCGTTATCAGTTCAATCACAGAGCGAAACTACGACATGGATTGAGTCTAATGCCTATGCGGCACATTCAACTAAAAGATTTCTCAAATATACGTAGATATTCCAGTCCCATACACCCAAAATTGAACTTTCAAGTAAGTGCACTGAAGGCCATCCGCCATTAGAGTATGCAATCATCAATTTAGTCCGGTTTCTGTTAGCCTGCGTGCAGACTATACTTTTCCACTGCAAAGGAGTGCCAACGAGGATCTTGTACCTCGTTGGCACTCCTTCGCAGTGGAAAAGTATAGTCTGCACACAGGCAAGGTTTCTGTGCGCAGTTAAAGCGTTCTGCCGCAGGTCAATTAACAGCGATAATTAGGGAATTGTAATAAATCTAAAGCTTACATACGTGACAGGAATCTAAGCGTGTCGCTGATCTCACCGTGTACGCGGCAAATCCTTGATTAAACACTCGAGATTTCATTGTTTTCATTCATAATTCATTTTAAGAACTAGAGTTCCGCGAAATCGTGAAATTTGTAAACAGCCTCGATTGTTTGGCTGTTTCGTAGCGTTCTAGGTAATGTATAACTGTGCCTTGTTAGTTGTAAATGACGCATTCCCTCCGTTGTGTGTTATGTTTCGCTGTAAAATGCAGGTGAAGCCACTGCTTTCGTGAAAATTTCTTTGATGTGTTACTAATTCGATCTAAAAGCTTTAATATCAATAATTTGACCATCAAAGAATTCTCTGCATGGAATAATAAATAGACATCATTCAGCCCTTATAACAAGGCTTCGAGTTCATTTCAGTGACTTAAATGAGCATGGGTTCCACCACAATTTCTCCTGTGAAAGTCCCTTTTGTAGTTGTAAAGAAGGAATTGAATCCACAGTTTATTTTTTCCTGCACTGCCCACTACATTCAGTCCATTAGTCCATAGGAATAACCTGCTTGGTGAAGTATCAGATATACTTAATAATGATGTGACGCAATTGCCTGATGATCATTTATGCGATTTGTTGCTTTTTGGCAGTTCAAATTTCAACGAAATAGCTAACAAAATGATTTTAGATGCTACCATCAATTTTATGATTCACACAAATCGTTTCAAATGAAACAGTCGTTACTGTACCCGCCTTCGATTCGATGAAACAAGTTGTTCGGCCTTGAATATCGTTCTTGTTGTAAACTTTAGATGTACTTTTAATTTCATGAAATCTAAAAGACATGTGTCGTACAAAGCATTATCTGGTCTTGCGCCCAGTTATCTTTCCAAGCTATTTAGATAGAAACAATCCTGTGCGTAAAGTAAATATGAATTTGCGCATTGTTCTACCGATGTCCTTGTTTCCATTGTAAATTCCTGTAGTTTACTATAGGCCAATTTCCCTTTTACCTATCTTCAGCAAGATATTTGAAAAGTTAATGTACAGACGACTTTATAGATTCCTTGAAATATACTAAATTCTTTATTCTTTACAGTTTGGTTTTCAAGAAAACCATTCAATTGACCATGCCCTAGTGAGTTATACAGAAGCTGTAAGAAATACACTTGATGATAAAAGACTTGGTTGTGGTATTTTCATATATTTACAAAAGGCTTTTGATACTGTTAATCATAACATTTTGCTATCAAAACTGGAACATTACGGTGTTCGTGGATGTGCTCTTGATTGGCTTAGATCTTATCTATCTGATAGAAAGCAATATGTTTCTGTTAATGGAAGCAATTCTAACTTACTTCAAGTTACTTGTGGTGTGCCACAAGGTTCTGTACTGGGTCCATTACTTTTCCTTATCTACATCAATGATCTACCAAATGCTTTTAAGAAACTGCATTTTTATCTCTTTGCTGATGATACAATCATCTACTGTGAATCCAATGATTTATCTAATTTGATTAAAACTGTAAACAAAGAGCTGAGATCAGTAAAGAAATGGCTTGATGCTAATAAATTATCACTAAACATTGATAAGACAAACTACATTATCTTTCATTCTTCTTCTGTAACTGTTCCTTCTGATGCTGTTATCAAAATAGGGAAAAAACCAATCAAAAGAGTGAAGTTTGTTAAGTTCTTTGGACTCCTCTTAGATGAGAATCTAAGCTGGTAATACCATCTCAATGAACTCTCCAAACAATTACCTAGAACATGTGGAATCTTTTTCGAAATTAGAAACTTACTACCATCAGATGTTTTACTCTGCTTGTACAATGCTTTGTTTCTGTCTTTCTTACTTAGATTGTATATAGTAGTGGAATTTGAGATTATATGAACTGAACTGAAAGTGGGCAGAAAGCAAGATTTTCCACTGGCGTTATACGACTTGGCATAAATTACCTTCGGATGTTAAACAATCACCCTTCCTTAGCACTTTTAAAAGTTGGCCAAAGAGCAATTTGCTCTTTTCAGCCTTTTGCAATTTTATATTGTACAATTTAGACAATTTAGTATATATACAAACATCTGAAGCATCATAAATTCTACATTTATTGAAGGAAATCAATAGAACGTTCAAGATAATATCAGTTTATGAAGGTCTACAATATGGAGGTAAGGAAACGTCTGTGGCTTTTACGGTTTGCAATTTAGCAATTTGATGGCGTCACAGCTTCAAAATTAGCAGAAATACCAACAGCTCTGTAATTCTGACAATAATGATGATACCAAAAATTGTCTTTCTGGAATTATGGCAAATTACCTAAAGTTCCTTTCGAGCAATTTACTGGACAGAAATGGAGATAAAATGTTACACGATTAATTTTAAAGTTTTGCAAAGATTTGCCGCCTGTGCTATAGCCAGAGCGCAGCCTCAACTCCTCCTCAAGGGAGTTGAGGCTGCGCACAGGCTACCTGTGCTATTCTAATGCATGAAATATCGAAGCTTTCCAAACATAAATATTTCATTAAGCGCTCCAGTAGATATCTAAACGCCAGGTAGAACTCAGATTACTTTAGATTTTCATTTCTATCCCCAATCGCTGCATGGACGCTTCTAAAAGCTGTACTTATCTTAGCAACAGCCGAAAATGTTTTCTTGGCCTAGAATAACAAGGTATGGTTAGGAACGTGGAATCAAGAAAACACGGAATCAGCTCTTTATGGATTCAGGTAAACAGACCCTGAAGCCATCAAACAAGCAAATCGTGATAGAATCTGTTCTTCGTGCAGTTAACTTATAGGGATTAAAGCAGTTGGACTGTCATAATTCTAACTGCGGAATCTTGCAGGCCTCCAGACGATCTAGCCATGTGGTAGCCATAGTCAATGGCCATAGGGTAGTCATAGTCTTTTGCTCCTCATGTTGTAAAGTAGTTTGTAGGTAGAGTAATCTGTAATATATTTTGTAAAATTGGAATAAAAAAAAATAGAATCTAGCGCTAACCCTAATTTCTAATATGCGGACAATTCCATGCGCAAAAAACATTTTCTGTGCGAAAAAATATTTTCCGAACTATTCGGTTTTCGAGTATAACTTTCTCTTAGAGGAATCTTCATTCTCGTGGAAATTAGGTTTATTTATAGTTGGGTCACTTATCACTCACACTGAATAACCATTTTCAGTTTACAGGTTAAAATTTTCATTTTCGGTTTACACATCACCCCTCCTGCCAGAGGTGCAGAGATGACACTTTATTCAGTAAACAAGCTTGGTAAGGTCAGGTTAAAATGGGTCAGAGTGGAAAAAACTGGGTCATTGACAAAAAGTTATGGATTTATCTGTTAATGTGCTTCAAGCTTGGTACTCACTGCGCATTTAACTGCGTTTAAGTGCGTTTAAGTTAAACCCTCAGTGAGTATGGTGTGGGCGTTTATTTTTCGGGTTTTA
The DNA here is from genome assembly GCA_004194415.1 of Aurelia aurita. NCBI lineage: Eukaryota > Metazoa > Cnidaria > Scyphozoa > Semaeostomeae > Ulmaridae > Aurelia > Aurelia aurita. Next base: position 352,182 of record REGM01000171.1, read on the forward strand.
TACGCACTTAAACCATCACAGTCAAGCCCTGAAGAAAAGCAGGTTCAACAGGAACTAGGACAATTTTATTTGTTGAAAAAGCTGCAAGTTTACAGCCAAGGACATTTTGCCTCAATTTTAGAAGCAAAAATCAAGTGACCCATCGTGCCTAGACTCATGATTTAAGTCCCTTCCCTTTCGCTCATAATTGAATTGATCTTCAAAGAACAACTATAGAAGGGGGTGTAACTTTAATTTCATTTTTACGTTCTTTTTCATAGATTTTGTATTATATTATATTGTATATTAATTTCTTTTGTTCTTAGTTTAGTGCTTTCGTTTAAACAGGTCGGTTTGAAAAACATATTTTGATATGAAACTTATAACCTGTATAAATATTTTAAAATGAAAAAATGAATTGATGTTGTTGTTGTTGTTGTTGTTGTTGATGATGATGATGTAGTTGTAGTTGTAGCGACATATCAGTTCAGGGAGCGAAACTACTCTAAAATAATGCGTCTACATCGTGCCCCACTCTGACTCATTTTGCCTCATTCCATCATTCCTGAACAATAGTTTGGTTGACGCAAAGTTTATTTTATTTTGTTACTGTTTTGACTCAAGCTTGTTTACTTTTCAGAGTGCAAAGCTTTCAATTGGTTTGTAGGATCATTAGATGAAAAAGCTGGCTAAAACGGCATCAGAAAGAAGTCACAAGTAAGTTTTGAAACAATCACATCTTCCATTGTTTATCCAGGCAAAACAAACTAGTTTTGAAGAATACCCAAGCTAAATAACTTCACCCCCTCAGTCGGTCGATCAGTCAATCAATGTATCTATCCATCAATAAACCAGTCAAGCATTAAATCTATCAACCAATCAATATCATCAGTCAACGAATCCACCAATCAGTGAATCAATAGATCTTTTTAGAAACTACGTCACTTCTGTCTAAATACAGCCTTTGCCTCTATTTAATGTGGAGCTGAATCCCAAAAGCGTGCAATGCTCTCAGCAACGCATGGAATGGTTTTGTGTGCGTATTTGCATCGAAATTGGCACGGTGTAATTTCTGGTTGTGCTGGGATTTGCAGCCTTTGCCTCGAGTTCAAAATAGTTTCCAAAATGGTCTATCAATCGTTCATTTACCCAGTCACGGGCATAACCCTTCATCATTAGTAACATCGAAAAGTACTTCCAGGCTGTAACAATACTCATATTTCTATTTATCTTTTTGTCTTCTTGTACATTTTGCCACTGTGCTCTGTGTAAAGGATAGAGTGAGCAATGCGTCTAGGGCCACTTTTGAGAGCATCATATTTAGCAAACTATTAAGTTCAGATGGGAAATATGTACAAAAATAACGGGGTAAGTAATAAATGAAAAATAATTGCCATGAATTGAGCAAAGGTGTCAAATCTTTATAAAAGTTTGCACAAATGGTTATTGCATCTTCCTTTTGATGTAATGGCTTGAAATGAACTTCAGGTACTTTGCTATTGTTGGTCTTTGAAAATTTTTGATATCTTGATTAGTTTCAGAACTACGGCGTGTTTTCTGTTTCAACCAGTTTAGAGGTTGTGACGTCATCAAATTGCTAAATTATGAGCCAGAAAAGCTACAGATTTCTCAACCTCGATTCCAGGGCTATCAGTGTCTTCAGCCTCCCTTCAGCGCACATGATTTTTAGCGCGCACACTTCAGTGCCCATTGTTACCCTGGGTTCGAGGTTGACAGATTTCTGCTTACCGTCATATTGTGGACCTGTAAACTATGATTTTCTTGAAGATCGTACCGTGTTTCTTGTATCAATTTAAGATTTACGATGATTTAATTTTTTTTAACTTTCTATGAATTTTTCGAATAAGAAGAAAAACACTGAAATGCCGAAAATAATCAGGCTATCAAAAATTACTACCAAAAATTACTATCAAAAATTAAAATTACTTACTGATGAAGGGTTATGCCCGAAACGTCTAATCATAATATTCAAGGCTTATATTTTATCTTTTATCAATATCTTCGTATACATTTGAATAATTATAGCCGCACGTACAAACAACTGATACATTTATCAAAAATTACCAATGTAATGTAATAACTGAAGTTCCTTTCAAGCCATTAAAACCAAACGGAAGATGCAATAAAACCATTTGAAGAATCGTTCTTAAAAATTTGACACCACTGCCCATGAAATGAAGATAATTGCGAACGTTTACTTCATTTTGTTGAAAGGAGGTTGGAAAGCCTGATTTTCACTGACGATTATCATGATTAAGATAAGATCGATAACATTTCATAGCGATAAACTGATGGCGTTGATGGCGATAATCGCCTGAGAACCAAGTTTAAAAAAAACACGAAAAGCATATTATGCTAGATAATTTTACTCCATAAAATTTTTGTACGAAGGTTTTCAAGAAAGTGTCATTGATAAGGATCAATAATAGTCGAAAGTTCTTACAAAATCTGCTGCATTTTGAATTCTTGTTATTCTACACAATGTTGAGGAAAATGTTTGCAAAGAATATCACGAATGATAGCAAACTTTCAAGAAACATAATTCGACATAACTCGACTTAAAACATAATTCAAGAAACATAATTCGACTTAAAAGATAATCAAGATTTTCGAAGAATATGATTTATCTAGCTTCAGCGTGTTCTTCCAGACACCAAGTATGAATTCAATTCAAACTTAATCGTATTTGAATTGCTTACCAGTCCAAAGTTGTTATCAATTCTAAATATTTCTATTGTTTAGCTGATAATTCCATTGTTTCATACGTATCATCCCATTGTTTAGATTGTTTGGGAAACTTCTTTCGAAAGTGATAATTTGTCATATTTATAAGAAGGTCTTCATTTTTAAAGACCCTGTGCTCACCATGATCCTTTGCACGT